>OY284479.1:42859277-43360756 GCA_958336345.1 Dorcus parallelipipedus
TTTATTTTATATTATTTTATTTATTATTTTATTTGTATTTTATACGTGTATTTTTATCGATAAAATTTTTTGAAAATAATTTTTTAACTAAGTTGTTATTTTTTTGTTGTAAGCTAAATAAAGGATCTCCATTAACTTCTTTATAAACTGTGTTGTCATTCAGTAAATCAAAGGATTTATTAATGTAATCAGTTTTTGATATGAGAACTGTTACTGAACCCTTATCTGCATTAGTTAGAATAATGTCATCATTATCTTTGATAAATTTTTTAGAACGATTGAAAATGTATTTGAATTCAGAAACATAACGATTATTATTAGTTTTTGAAGAATTAAGATAATTACTTATGATATTAGTTATTTTTAATCTATGTGAATTTGCAATATTAGTAGGTGTATTTGTTAAAATATTTTCAACTTCAGCAAGTAGTCTGTTAACATTGAATTGATTAGGTTTGACATTTATACGAAACTTAGGACCAAGAGACAGGAAGTCTTTAATGTCATTAGGAATTTCAGTGTTAGTGAGGTTTATGAGCCATTTATCATTATTATAAAATAAATTTGATTTTACTAACCCAGATTTCAATTCATTAAATTTTTTGATATTATTTTTAATATTTTGAAATTTATGATTAAATGTAGTATTTAATCTAAGTTTATATTCATAAAAAATGTCATGAGGTAATATATTTACTAATCTTGATGTACTATTAGTAATGTTATATCGTATGTAATTGATATCTGAGATAGTAATTTTAATTTCAAAATTAAGAATTTGGAATCCTAACCTATTGTTAAAACTTAAAATCTTCTTGGTCAGGTAATGGTTTTTAGTATTGAGCAGCGACATCAGTTTCATTGATCCATTGGTAATATGATTCGGTAGTAGATGATGTTTTCTACAACTCAAAAGGAAATTTCTTCTGTTTATTTTCTTTGCCAGTTTCATATTGTAGTTAGCCCAAGTTTTCATAAGTTTAGTGACGTTGCAGCCAAATCTTCTAGAATAACTTCTTTATTAAAGACAATTCCAATCAAAATAGCTTATTACAATCCTATAACTATTAAACAAATTTATACTAGTTTAAAAAATCCAACTCCTCTCTTGCTTAACTCTAATGTTGTGTATAAAATTAATTGTGATACCTGTAACAAATGTTATATAGGTCAAACAAGCCAATGGCTCAAGAACAGACTTACACAACATAAAAGTGATTGTACGATTGGAAAAAGATCTTGTGCATTAGCCATTCATACAATCGATGAGGACCATCGATTTAATTTTGATAACGTTAAAATTTTAGAAAAAGAACCTTCTTATAAAACCAGAATTTTTCTTGAAATGTCTTGTATTCAAAAACATAATGACGTAACTGTCAATTTTAGATCTGACACTGACGGACTAAACAATATTTATTTCAATCTAATAAGTCAGGCCATCTAGCGTCCTTTTGTTATTTAAATATTTGTATAAATAAATAATTTTTGTTCAAACATCAACTTCAAAATTCTGAATTTCTAATACATTTTCAAATAATAAAGGAGAAATAAATTATTTTCACCTTCAGTAAGTAAATAATCAGCTTCAATTTTCATAAGTATACAATGTAATTTATTATTGTAGCAATTTTTGGTCCTGATGAAGTAATAAAAACATTACGAAATATTGACCAACAACAAAAAATATATTTTATTTACAATAGCCGTTAATCCCCGTTAAAAATAATTTAAGAATTGGTTTACCTAACAAGTACGGCATTACTTCCCTACGAATTATGTATATATATATATATATTTTAAATTTTGTCACCTACTGTAAGAATTTGATACTCGTTTATTTTTATATGTAATCCTGGCATGGAGACCCCCAAGATGGGCACCCTTGAGACCAACATTGGGTCAACTACTAAATTCGGTAGGCCATCGGGATATGACGTTCGGTGTGGAGCCGCAAACGCAACCAACCTACCGCAAAGAAACCTGAGGCAAACAATGTAATTGGACAAGGATGGTGTGGTCAGCGAAAAAGGAAACCAACCAACCAAGGAATTCTGGAAAGTAATGGCTGTTTCATTCTCAAGGAATGGGCCCTCTCAACCGAAAAGAACTGTGTCCCTCTGTTAAGTATTGCAATAACTGTGATCCTGTGAATACCAATGTTGTGCCTCGAACTACATCTGTCAAACAGTCTCATGTCACGATAGACTAATATTGTGTTTATTATCTTTGTCTTATATTAGCAAAAGCTATTTTACACTCATTATAAATGCTTGACTCTAAATATGATACTATGAACAATAATGTTGTGCTTTATGACATTCTCAAATTATTGTCATAATAATTTAATCATTTTGTAATAGGTTAATTTCACACTATTGTAAAGGACCCAGCAGCAGAGACCTTAATAATCTTTAAAAGGTGTTAACCATCGGGGTCAACACTTTTTCTAAGGGGGAATATCTTCAACGAACGTACCTAATCTTTAAATGAAAAATCAATTTTTGTGATTAAAGTTCACTAATTTTAAACTTGAGTTAAATTCAATCGCAACCCGTTTTTTTACGCAAGAGTTTTCATTTTAATATATTGGTATGGTTGCAAAGGAAGGTGTAGAAGAAACACCTTCGCCTGGAGCTCCTTCCCCTGCTTTCTCTGCTTCTGCGTTCTACTCTCCAAAAAGGTAGGAATCTTCAGGTACTACTGTTTTGATCGTATGAAAAATTAGTTTCAATATACCCTATTTTAAGCACACAGTTGACTTTTAATTCTAGTAGAGTAGCTTGCGGATATAATGCGCGCTTGCACAGTTCCAGCCCGAAAGAACCTACTTCCAAAGAGATATCAATAGGCCATGTAATTTAATTAAGCAGAATAGGGTCCGGAATTCCCTTAAAACTCCGGTGGTGGCAGCAAACTCTGTTATTTTCAGTTTCTTTTTAATTTTTTCAATTTGATTTTGGTTTACATGTTTAGTTGCATTTCTTGCTAAAATTACGCTACCGAAGTACGAAGGGTTAAAACGGAAGAAAGGTCTTCTACTTTCACCCCAGACCCTTCCTACAAACGCAGAAGCAGAGAAAGCAGGGGAAGGAGCTCCAGGCGAGGGTGTTTCTTCTATACCTTTCTTTGCCCCCACACCAAAATATTAAAATGAAAACTCTTGCATAAAAACGGGTTGCGGTTGAATTTAACTCAAGTTTAAAATTAATGAACTTTAATCACAAAAATTCATTTTACATTTAAAGATCAGGTACGTTCGTTGAAGATATTCGTTAGATGATTTAACGGTAATAAATTTTATTAATCACTAGTGTTTAAATTTTTGAGAAAAAGCAAACCTTCTGTTTGCAGAAAAGGTTGAATGAAGACTAAGGATTTTGACTTCTTCTCTGACCGCGACAACCCCTTTGTTTAGATTAGAATTTCGCGCAATTGATGCAATGTGCTGCCACCTATCTAAATTCCCTTTTTGATCCCGTTCATTTAAGCCACTCAAGTAATTTAAGTTGCCTATCTACAGGGTAGTAATTAGATAATTTTAAAATCTGATTGATCATTTTCTAACGCGCGGTGTTATAATCGCACGTGTCGATTGGTAATTATGCTAATATTTATCTTAGACATATCTGACTTTCCATTTAAGTTAATTGCTAATGCCGAAATCGTTTCTTTTCGCGCTTGTACTTTTATAGATTATTTATTATATTGGAACCGTCTGGAATACCACTCATGTTAATGACAACATGTTTAGACTGGGGATTTCTTTTTCGATATTGGCAAGTCATTTTGAATGTCGAATTCTTGCGTATAATTATGAAAAAGTATTAATACCTTCATTCTGATTTTCTGGCTGCTTACAAAACTTTATTATTTCATAAGTTGGAATAGTTTTCTGACACACCATAAAATTTTGAAATCAGTGTAGCCTAATGTTCGAGGACATTGCAAATCAACAATGTATTAATATTGAGTTTTTATAATTCCCCTTTGTTTTGTGGTAAAAATATTGGGGAAACAAGTACCTAAATAAGTTTATAAATAATTATTCTCAACTCTTATTAATTCAGAAATAATAAATTTCATTACAAATTGTGTTAAAAAATAAGTTTGGTAATGATTTCATTTCTGCAGTTAAACTTCATTCGCAAATACATGTCATAATAGGTTCTGATCCAAGCAGTCATAGATGAAATCACAAATTTATTGCCATTTGATGTATATGTTATAGGACTCTACAAACATTTCATCGCTACAGGGTTGTTACAGTTCATTTTCCATTTCTGTTCTGAATACACCATGTATATGCATTGCTCCCGTTCATTTTTCATTTCTTGTCTAAACACACCCTGTATATGCGTAATTCGACGTTCCGGATTGTTTCTTGGAACGCGTCGTTGTACGCATTGCAGTCAGTGTAGGAATACACCGTATTTCGCCGGCGTAATTTTCTTAAAATTTCGTTCTAGCATATTTCCATTAACAGGACCTTCATTTAATTAAACAAATTCATTTTATATAAGTAATCCATCCTTATTTAGGGGCAAAATCGCGCGTATGTGAGTAGTTGGACAAATTTTAACGAAGTTTTACTTCGCGGCGCGTATTATTCGTGATCTTTGCCCTTTCCGACGATTGGTTCCCACTGTTACTGAGGAGGTTGCCCGGTGGTAAACTTGAAGGTGTCTCTCTTGTTGGTAATCGTTCCTTTTCTGTCAAGCGAGAATTGTTGCGCCACTTCAGAACAAAACTTGCCGTCTCCTGGGTCGTACGTTCTTTTCGTCAAATATTTGTTTGTGTGTGCCATTACATCGAAGGGATGTTAGTGCATGTATACGGCTAATTGCCGACTCTGATTAGATCCACGTGTGAGACAGAAAAAGCCGCGTGTTTCGTGGTTTGTCCCAGCTTCGGTGAAATACCGGGGTGAGTTCTATACGAAGCAATTCTCGATTTGACCCTTACGTTCGTTTTATTTCATTGTTTATAGGCTTTTATCAGGAGTCATTTTATCAGGAGCTCTTTTAGCCAGAGTTATTTTTATTAGGAGTTCTATTATCAGACGCTAATCTAACGTAGATTGTTCTGCGGGAGTTTACGGAAGTTGGCCCCGATCTGGTTTTGCGACTGCGTTGTAACTACGACATTGGAAGTTCCCCTCGCCCCTCTGCGCGGAGGCCGGTACTTCACCGAGCGACGACGCTGTTTACCCGACGAACGATTTGTGAAATCGACGAAAACAGGTCGGACCAATTTAATTATTATTATCAGTAGCAATAGACGTACGGTGTTTTCAAGTAGCCGCGATTGTGCACGAGATTTTGCGCATACATTTGTAACGACTGGAATGACGTCGTCATCGGCATTAGGATACGTCAAGAATTATGTTTTCATTTTAGTTTAATTAAATTTTTTTTTGTTGCGGAGTTCGAACTCGATAATGTAGGATTTGTCTCGTTTGGTTTTATTTTCTCCCTTGTGTCGGTTGTATTTTTGTATACTTATTGAATGATCGTTTATATTTATTTGTTGTTGTATACGAAGAAAATGTTTTTATGTTAATAGAATGTAAGTGTGTTGTAGTGTTGTAAAATAGCCAGCTATTTATATAAATAGCAAAAGTAGCCGGATATTTTGCATTTGAAAATATCCTGCTATATATCAAGATAGATATCCGATATATATCTGGATAGATATCCGATATTTATTTGGTTAAAAGAGAAACAAAAGTAGCAGATAAATAATATAATCGGCTATTTATTAACTTTTTATTCAATTTTATTCAATTTCGAGTACATTTATAACAGAAGAACCGGTTTTATTTGTTAATATTTTTTTTTCTTTACAATAACACTAAAATAAAGTTAGTTATGTGGTAGAAGCAAGTAAATTGTTTCATTAAATTAAATTTCTTTCTCTTTAGATTTAAAAAACCACATAGCAATGTTACGTTTAATTGCCAATTACTTTTGCAACTACTGGTACTGGCAAAAAAAACTAACCTTAAATGAATTATTTGGCGGCAAATTTGAAATAATTAGCCACTCGGCTATTAATATTTATAGCCGTGGATATATATCCGGATATTATAATGGCTATTTTTTTACTCACTACACTAGTGTGTTGGACGTAACGTGTTTTCTTAATTTTTCACCGTTCCCCGTACAAAAAAAATTAAGTGGCGCCTATTTTGTTTTGGCCTTCGCGGTTTGGATTTGAACCCCCCCCCCCCCGTCCCACTGCAGTTAGCTGGCAACATCGGAATAACCCAATCCGGTGGATAAACTACTGCCTATCGTAACAGGTAGGTAGCAGGGTCTAAAAAGTGGCGAAAGTCTTTTACAAATAAGTTCTGCCATAAGTAACTTTAATGTGAGTTTAAATTAATAGTGTGTTACTTTATTTAATAAATATTATAATATTATTATTATAATAATATTATATTAATTATATATTATAATATTATATATATAAATATTTCTCAAAAATCTGCAAACTGCATTCCTAATGTGAGTAGTAATTAATATTTTAGGTACATGTATATAAAACATAAATTTTTATTTTAGCCATACACTCCAAGCAGCTCAAAGCTAATTTTGAATAGTACAAATAATATTTGTTCAGAATATTCTAAACAGTGCAGTTCTGCAGTGAGTCAAAATTAATATTTATTTAAAAATAAGTGTTAATATATCTATGTCCTAGGAATTAAATATACATAAAACAGCATTCGTAGAATTACGAAGGCCATCCAATGATGGTGAACCTCCTTTAAAAAAGGTGTGTGTACCATTAAGTAAAATGGTTCCACTAACTCAGCAGCTAACAGAAAATAAATCCTCTGCAACCACCCCAAAAAGAAGTTACCTCAGCAAAAAAATTACTACACCTAGCAAACAAAATTTAAACGATTTATTCGTAGACATGAATAGTGAAGTGCTGACAGTGCTGCAGAGCATTGACAATAATATTTCCTTTATTGGAACAACTCTAGAAAAACTAGTTAGACTTGTAGAAAAAAAATTATAATGTGTTATACATTACAAAACAAGAAATTATAATTGTGTTAACATTTTATTAAGTAAAATGTTTTAAAATAACCAAGACTTTACAGTATTTTTTATTATCATATATATTTTAAAAATGGAATAAACATAACTTATATTTTATTTAAAGTTAATTAAAATATCGAGCAATAATGCTCTTCTTGATTCGGCACCTTGAAGTTCTACAATTTCTGCATTTATATTGTTACGACTTCGGGTTCACAAATTTAAACGTTATTTATTTATTTTAAAACACTTTAATGTCTACGATCATTACAGACAATAAAAGTACAATAATATCGAGCTGTACACTTATCTGACAAAATAACACTTCAACGTTATTAAATTCGCTTGCTACACATCGCTTCCTAAATAAGACCTAAGATCTAAAAACCGCGCTCCGGCTCCTCTTTATAGCAGCCAGCCCTCTTCGAGAATAACTTCGAAAGACTTGCTAGATTTTTCCAGTAAATTCGGTGCGTGTCTAGAATAGATTAGAATCCTGTCTGCGGCACAGGTGGCGCTACCAGTATATAAAAATATAGTCTGCTTCTCAAAAATGTAACAATATGATTATTATCATCTTCAATATTTGGTATATCTAAGCGACCTGCAGTACAAATATTGTGCAAAATTGCACGTGCAGTTATGATCTCACCAGCCTTTACAGGATTGTACCTTAACGTCCTTTCTCCCATGACACATCTAAGGAAACATAAAAATTCAATTTTAATAATGCAACAATACACTTGTAATCTTTTAAGTTTGCTTACATGTCATTAATTTTCTGATAAATCTCTGACACGTCACACATTACTGGGTTAAATTGTGCAATAACAGTATAATAATAAAGAAATACAGCTATATCTACAAATACCTAAGAGATTCCTGACATTTCATATTAACGCAAATATTAATGTGCACGCAAACATAAAAGATTTCAAATTTATATATATGTATACCTGAATCTTAATTTCAGAACTCCATTACAACGTTCTATACAGTTTCTTGCTGATGCATGTCTCTGATTATACCTTTATTCTGGAGATCCAGCAGCAGCATTTAAAACTGGAGTCATTAACCAAGGTTGCTGTGGATAAGCAGGGTCCCCGATTAACCAAGATACTGTGTCCCCTTCATTGTATCTCTGTTCCATTTCTTCACGAATTACAGATTGCCTCCAAATATAGGAATCATGGGTAGCTCCACCATATCTTGCATTAATATTCAAAATTCGTAGATTATAATCACATATCTATAAGTAATTGGGTAATATAGACTAATGCAATTGTAGTATACTATTTTATTATTCCTTACAATTTGCACATTGTTGGAATGGTAACCTTTACGATTGAAATAATTGTGCTCTTCAATTGAAGGCATTAAAAACTGCAACATGACACTGTACAATCAATTGCTCCAACTACTCCAGGAAATTGAGTACGTTCCATAAAATTGTTTTTTATTCGACGTTTTTCAATATTATTTTGTGGAAAAACAATCCACTCGTTTCCTAAATGTTGCACTATTAATTATGTTATTTCTTGGACTGCTTTACAAACTGTATTTTGAGCCATAGACAGTTGATAATTCTGTCCTACTACCCTCTGATATGACCCTGTTGCATAAAAAAATAATGCCGCAGAAAGTCGCTTTTGGGGTTCAATTGCCCTGCAGTACAATGAATTGCCAATATGCACAGCTAACTGTTGCATTAAATAATTCACCATGTCTTTTGTTAGCCTACACAAGTTTTGGAAATGCGTATCGTCTAAAGTAAAAGGATCATTTTCCATTCGCATTAAATGCCTTTCAATATTATCATGCTATGATTTATCATGATTATGCTATCATATTAGCTATCATATCATGCTATCATATTAGCAGGCAACAAAATTTTAATATTTATAACGTTCCAATATCTACAATACATAATAAAATCCTCTTATAATTTAATATTTATCCTATGAATTCCTGAATTTATGAAATTTTATATTCCTAAATAAATTATATGTCGTGTTAATTAATAATAGTTACCAATGTTACCTTATACGAGGTTTGTTCAACAAAAAATGTGACTTTTTAAATTTTGCGGGCTTCGTACATTCGATTTTCGATTTTTTTGTTTTGTTATGTTGGTACACATGTCCCCAACATATGTTGACATTAGCAGCCATTTATCATTTGTAGTTTGTTTTTGACAGATATAAAAGTTAGACGTGTTTTCGTGTGCTTGGCGATTTTTGCTCTCGAAAAAAATGGATCAAAGAATCTGCATTAAATTTTGTGTGAAAAACAATATTAAGTGCTTCAACGCACTTAAAATGTTGGCTGTGGCATTTGGTGAGTCTACTTTGAGCAAAAAAAATGTTTATAAGTGGTACAAGCTCTTCTCAGAAGGCCGAGAAGATGTTAATGACGATGCCCGCCCTGGACGCCCCAGCACGTCAACAACCAATTAAAACGTTGTAGCAGTGAATAAAATTGTTATGGAGAATCGTCGAATCACTATTAGAGGAGTTGCTGAGGATGTCGGCATATCGGTTGGCTCATGTCATGCAATTTTTTCGGATGTTTTGGGCATGAAACGTGTGGCAGCGAAGTTTGTTCCGAAATTGCTAAATTGTGACCAAAAGAACCGTCGCATGAGCATCGCTCAGGAGCTGTTGAATGACGTCAACGACGATCCAGAATTGCTCAAAAGGGTCATAACTGGGGACGAAACATGGGTATATGGTTATGACGTCGAAACCAAAGTCCAATCATCCCAATGGAAGCGGCCAGAAGAGCCAAGACCGAAAAAAGCACGCCAAGTTCGGTCACATGTGAAGGTTTTGCTCACTGTTTTCTTCGATTACAATGGCGTGGTGCATCATGAGTTCTTGCCAGAAGGTCGTACGGTCAACAAGGAATATTACCTTGAAGTTATGCGCCATTTGCGTGAGGCAATACGAAGAAAACGTCCGGATTTGTGGCAAAACAAGTCATGGCTTTTGCATCACGATAATGCACCTGCTCACACATCGTTGCTTGTTCGTGATTTTTTGGCCACAAACATCACCGTAATCATGCCTCAACCACCGTATTCACCGGACTTGGCCCCCTGCGACTTTTTCCTATTCCCACAACTGAAAAGACCCATGAAAGGACGGAGGTTTGCCACGATTGAGGAAATAAAAACCGCATCGCTGGAAGAGCTGAAGGCCATACCAAAAAGCGCATATCAGAAGTGCTTCGAGGATTGGAAAAAGCGCTGGCACAAGTGTATTATCTCTGAGGGGGATTACTTTGAAGGGAACAAAATAGATATTGATGAATAAATATATACTTTTCGATAGACATAAAAAGTCACCTTTTTTGTTGAACAAACCTCGTATATTAACTTCAGACGAGATTTAAATGCTCATATAATGCTCATATCAACTGAAACGACTGGAACCGAGATAGCCAGGGTTGCCACAAGCAGTTAAAATAGTGTAATGAAAAGGACAGTCAAAAAGCGAATTTTAGCGACGAATCAGGTTATAGTGGTTATGGAACTAAATACTTTATCGACAAACACGTGACGTCATTGTTATATATTTTGAACGCGGTTTGTGGAACTATTGGATGATGGTTAAGAAGAGTGTTTTAAGTTTTAACAGTTTGAATTTAGAAGATAAGTTATGTTAGATGATATTTTGTTAATATTTTGTAACAATCTCTCTATTATAGTACTGTCATCGTCAAATACGATTTCATTTGCTACGATAAAAGCCATTTCTACATTCATTTTCACTTAAATATGAAAACAACCTCAATAAATTGATTGATTGACAGTTCACAATAACATGCGATGGAATAGCCCACTTTGGCGAATATCGTTTTTAATGACGTCATAACATAAACCGCGTTAAAAATGTAGGAATAATTGTTCGTCGCTAAAATTCGCTTTTAGTGTGGATTGGCGACACTGTTCTCCAAGGCGCGACGGTTGCCTGCAATGAACGTCAACAATGGTCAACTTTCTAGGTCAGGCGACGAGTATGTACATTCTTTTGCGAGTAATTTATCAAGATTAAATTAACAACAAACATGCCTAAAGAAAACGACAGGTAAGTGGCAAAAGTCTTCAGTTTTACATGCGACCTTAAATAACATCCAGGTACGTCTCACACAAGAGCAGGCGCAGATCTTCTTCAAGCGACTCCAAAACTCACAGCAGCAGAGAAGATAACTCACGAGAAGATCATCGCAACGAAAACAAAGAGAGGCATCATAGCCCGAGCAGCACTTCAGACAGTGAACCCTCGGAAGAATCGGTGAAATTACTCCAAAAATTGAAGACGGAGCGCTTGCAGACGTTGGAGGAGCGCAAGCGCAAGAAAGAACTGATGCAGATGAACGAGACGCCCGAAGAGAAAAGGTAACAATAAATTCCATGCGAATTCGTTTGCTAAAGTGGCAGAGTTTCAGATTGAGAAGGCTCCTGAAGAAGGAAGACAAAGAGAGGAGGCGGAAAGAGCGAATGGGCTGGGACAACGAGTACCTGCATTACACCAACACGGACAACCCGTTCGGCGATGCCAATTTGCTGTCGACTTTCGTGTGGACGAAGAAGCTCGCAAAAGAAGGCCTCGTCAGCGTCAGCCGTGAGGCAATCGAGGTTAGAAATCGCTATAAACAGGAGGAAAACAAAAGGGAGCTCGAGAAGGTAGGTCGGCTACGCCCCCCGGGCATACAAGCTTCAATTGCTCTTGTTTGTTTTTTCATAGGTTAAAAAGCGTCGGCTTGAATGTGAACAGGAACGCCAGCAACGCGAAGAAGAGATGCAGCTTTTGCAGAGAAGCAAGGAAGCCGCTCAATTCGAAGAGTGGGAGAGGCAAGAGGATCAATTTCACCTGGAGCAGGCGAGGCTTCGCTCTCACATTCGCATACAAGATGGCAGAGGTATGCACCATTCACCTTCATAAAAAAAAAACAACAAACACACTTTTCTATCTTGGTTCCTTAACTCATTCGGGTTTCATAAAGCAGCTCATTAAAGCAGTCAAAATTTTATTTTGGCAACAGCTCAAGCACCTATACTCTGTTTAGTTGACATCCGCACTGTGAAATTGACAGTAAATATGTTGCGCACTTGCGACATTTCTTGTTAAAATTTATTCATAATAATTAATACATTTTAAACAGGTGCTCTTAATTTTGAGAGTGAACAAATATTTTCTAATGTTAAGTATACTCAAAACTATGTATTTAGTATTTTTGATACTGACAGGTGTGGATGTCAAGCAAACGGACTATACATTGGTTGGGGAACTGTGTTCTTCAATTAAATTAACAATTGATTTAAGTTCAACTTAGATTGGTCTTGGTACTAGTGTTTGCCACTTCAGATCGTACTTTAAGACACGTTCTGCTCAATCAACCAACGCACAGTGTAACACAGTGGGTCTACAGTGTACTTAATTAATGGAAGTAATTAATTAATTAATTAGACTTTTTAAAGTTGGTTCTTGTCCGATGAAATTTGTATCACAAAATCTTTTAACCGGACACTAAATCTCGCACTATACACTTAACGTTTCACCGTCGTTCGACAGCTTCGTCAGAAGTGAAAAATATAGCACGTTGTCAAAATAAACAAGGTTGTCAACGGAAACTGAAAAGGTAAATTGTTTTTTTTTTTTTTTATAAACAATAATTTATTTTAGTCAATGTTAAAAATTGACAGATCTATATTCTATTTAAAGAATCGAGAAAACTAGAAAATGCATTGTTTAAACTCGCAAAATCTGTACGTTTGTTAATAGAATTCGACGACATTTTTATTTTACACATTTCTATAAAACGTCTTTTAAAAATATTAGACTCATAATATAAAATATTAGTGTTTTCAAAATAAAAATTATGGTTATTTTCTAACGAATGTTCAACAAGCATTGAATGGTTTTGATTATTTTTTTGGATATGATATTGTTAGGAATTTAAAGGTTTTTTTTTTTTCGTTTCTGCGGAGTTGCTATCGGTTCAGAGGAAAACAACGCGTGATTCATCTACGGTTACATAAGGATGAAATAACTTCGGCACGGGTTGACACCGAGGACAACAGATCATTTTTGACCGTGTTAAAAATCAAGTCGCTACTAAAATTATTAATTGTCAAATTGAAGTAATTAAAGAAAAATAATTGTTCGTGGTAAAAAGTGATTTGTGTTTAATTATTTCTAACATCAGAAGTGGGACTGTGCCTACAACCTATAAGTGGGTTCATGTTGTGTGATTTAAATTTGGAATTTACTTTTCGCTTGGGAAAATGGCTTCCGTTGAAGACGACTCTGCTAAAACAATATTAGTGGAATTGGTTAAGGTTTTGCAGTCGCAAATATCTTGCGAACAAGTGGATTTACCATACTTTAGACCTGAAATTAACGAATCCAATAAGTGGGTGAGTCATATTGTCACGAAAGGGATTTTCCAAAAAACCACGAAGAGCTTTCGGGTTGTATTCCGCGAACAAATAATTTAAACGCGAACTTGTGTAATCGAGGGCATCGCAACCGTGTCGAAATAAATAGGAAATCGGTTCAAATTCCGCAACGATAGAGCTCAGCGAAAATTACGTTAAACGAGGCCGCGCACATACGAAATCGCTGGGCGAAACACGGGGCAAGAACAAAGAGATGGGCAAGAACAAAGAGATGCAACATGCAAACTAGCCAAAAAACGTGTATTTAAAGTGCGGGCCAAAATTGTTTAATTTTTCGTTAATAAAGAGGTATTAATTTCTTTTTTAAACAACTGTGTTTCAAGCTCTACCATCTACTACCATCTACCTACGCCCATACCGTGACAATATTGAAAGTATTAAGAATGAAATGGCATGGTCTGATATAATGACACTGGCTAAAATTGGCCGATTTATGTTAAACGACGCGAAAAAATGGTACGAGCGTTGGAATCCGGAAAGCAGAGACTGGTCTACTTTTCGTAGCGAATTTGTTGAAGCATTTCCGCCAAAAAGAAATCTTGGACGGCTGCTGGATGAAGCGGTAAAATTTAATAGTACTTCTGTCAACACTTATGAAACATATGTTCATGAAAAATCGGCTATGTTAAAAAACTTACGAGCAAATTGGAGTGAAAATGATTTAGTTGAGTTAATTATTCATGGAATTTCTGAACTTGAAGTACGCAATGCTGCAATAAATACAAATTGCCAAACTATTCCCGAGCTGTTAGTATTTTTACCATCTTTTGTTAAACCATTGAGCAATAATGAGGACCAACATAGACTTACTGGAGAATCTACTTTCTTCAAGAGAAAACATCCAAGTGTGGACAAACAAACAGGTGGATCTGGAAATTCTGCGAAGAAATGTTTCCAATGTGGCAAAATGGGACATATTAAGGCAAACTGTCATGTTAAAAGGATAAAATTATCTTTCGAGACTAAGAATATTTCTCGTGATCGAGGTGAAGCGTCAGTATCTGCTCACAGTCCAAATGATATTTGCACTTTTTGTGCCTAGCGAGGTCACAATATTTCTAACTGTTTTACTAAAGCCGCCATTGATAAACGTCGGAGTATTAATTTATGTTCTACAGGGAAACCTACCGGTGCTACTGAGGTTGTCATAGACGGCTATCAATTTTGGGCATTGATTGACACTGGTGCCGATTTGTCTTCGATGTCGGAAAAATTTTTAAACTTGTTTAAAAATAAGATTCGCTCTTGTGATATTACTTTGAGAGGAATTTCCAACGTTACCATCGACGTATCAAGAATATTTACCGAGGTCGATATCCCTATTACATATGTTTTTGTTCCCGAAAAATGCCTTGAATATGATGTTTTGATTGGCCGTGATATTTTTGAAGATCAGAGATTGATGACAATAACAGATCACCAAGGTTCCCGTGTTGTACGTCGTGAATTACCCGGGATAAATCGCATCTCTGAAGAATTCTATTCTGTGACCTTCGAACTCGATATTCCTCCAGAATTCCGAGATTCAGTGGAAAGGGTTCTTGGTGATTTCAGAGGCATGATAACAAGTGGTAATAAAGTGGGCGCAGTTAATAATGTCAGCTTGAAAATTCGTTTCCAAAAGGATATCACCGTCAATCGTTCACCTTACCGATTGGCTGCCAACGAAAGGGAGGCCGTACCTGAAATTACAGACGATTTATTGGCTAACAACATTATCCGACCAAGTGAATCGCCATTTGCAAGTCCTATACTGCTCGTGAAGAAGAAAGATGGCTCATTTCGGATGTGCGTCGACTTTCGTGAACTCAATCGCGCTACTATTATAGACAGATATCCTTTGCCCCTGATCGAGGACCAATTAGACAGACTAGGAAAAGGGAGGTTTTTTACATCCCTGGACATGGCATCCGGGTTTCACCAAATACCGATCCACGAGGACTCAATCTACAAAACAGCATTTGTGACACCTGATGATCATTTTGAGTATCTGAGAATGCCCTTCGGTCTCGCCAATGCACCTGCCGTTTTTCAGAGAGCCATAAATTTGGCCCTTGGCAAGCTAAAGGATACGATTGCCTTGGTTTATTTAGACGACATTTTGATTCCCAGCTCTACTGTAGAAGAAGGCCTTGTTAATCTTCGTCGTGTTTTGGAAGCTCTAAGTTCCGCTGGATTTTCTCTAAACGTTCGAAAATGTCATTTTCTTCAATCTTCTCTGGAATATCTTGGAAGAGAAATCTCTAACGAAGGCATAAGACCAGGAAAAGCGAAATTCCAAGCATTAATTGACTCCCCTGTTCCTGAAAATGTGAAACAAGTTCGACAATTCATGGGACTATTTTCGGAAATTTGTTCCAGAATTTGCTAGCCGAACAGCCAGCATTACTCGATTAACGAAACAAAATGTATCGTTTAAGTGGGAAAATGAGCAGGAGACTGCCAGACGTTATGTTATTGATCATTTAACTTCAAGGCCACTACTGGTGGTTTATAATCCAGAACTGCCAACAGAATTGCACACTGATGCTAGCAGCATAGGCTATGGTGCTATTTTGATTCAGAAATATGAGGTACAACCAAAAGTAGTAGCATACTTTAGTAAGAGAACGAGCGAATATGAAGCGAAGTATCACTCTTATGAACTCGAGACTCTGGCAATAGTGCAAGCCCTGAAACATTTCCGTACTTATTTGCTTGGCATCAAATTTACAATTGTCAGTGACTGTAATGCCATCAAGGCAACAGCTACCAAAAACGATCTCGTGCCTAGAATAGCCCGTTGGTGGGTTTATCTGCAAGATTTTAACTTCGAAATAGTCTATCGGAAGGGAAGTAGCCTCCCTCATGTTGACTATTTGAGTAGGAATCCATCGAATACGATTCGGCGAGTTACTCATCATAATTGGGCGTACATGGAGCAAAAGGGTAACGAAGAAGTTCAGAATTTGTTGGAACAGCTTAGAGGTGGAAAACTTGATGGCAACCAGTATTTGGAAAAAGATGGAATGTTATATCGCAAGCACGCCAATGCAGATGGTACTATGAATTTGCAATGGTTTGTTCCCAGGCAGGCTTCGCATTTTTCATGATGAAGAGTGCCATGTCGGTTACGAAAAGACTTACGAGTCCATTGCTGAACATTTCTGGTTTCCTCGAATGAGACAGTTCGTCAAATGTTATATTAAGCATTGCGTAATTTGTGCTGTGAAAAAGACCAGGACGGGACCATTACAGGGATATGTGAACCCAATGGAGAAACCAAAAGAACCATTTCGCACTTTGCACATGGATTGCTTAGGACCATTGCCTGTATCGTCGGAAGGTTATAAACACATTCTTGTAATAGTTGACGCTTTCACGAAATATTGCGTTTTATTGGCCATGAAGACAGTTACTACTGCTGAAACCCGTGACAAACTACAAAATGTTCTTGCTCTGTTTGGTACTCCGAAAATAATTATAATGGATGCTGGTACATCGTTCAAGAACACAACTTTTCCAAAGTATTTGGAAGAATGGAAAATTGAACACCATTATGTCACCCCTGATATTCATAGAGGAAATGGACAAGCAGAGAGATACATGAGAACAGTCAGAAATCTCTTGAGAATTGAGACCCAAATTAAGTCAGAATGGCCGAGCGGACTATGGAAGATTCAGTTAGTTCTTAATACGACACTCCAAAAGAGTACAAATTCGACACCACTACAGCTCCTCTTGGGAATACAGAGTTCAATCCCACTGATTCAAGCTGTATTAAGAAACGTTTCAAAGGATTTAACACCCATTCGTAATAGAAAATTGGACAGACAACGAGTAGCTGAAAAGCTTTCTTCAACATCCGACTTGAAAAGCATTAATAGCAAGCGAAGAGACAATGTCCAATATTCAGCAGGAGACTTTGTTTTAATGCATCGGGACTCACAGATGCATATTTTTTTACATTAGCAAAAGCGATTATGAGTTTTTAGGTCCGTACGAAGTAGTAAAGTGTTTGGAGAATGGTCGTTACGAAATAAAGAAAGTTGGTACAAATGTTATCACCAAAGCAGCTAAGGGCTTGGCCTTTGCAGTGGTCATTGACGTGCGACATGAAGGAGGTCTTAGAGTTCTTGGAAACTGAGGATGATAAAATTGAAGGTTAGTTAATTGGTCTCTGTCCCGATAGTGGTAGAGCCAAGTGGTGGCTGCGGTCTCCACGGATTTATTTTATGACAATTGGTCTCTGTCCCGATAGTGGTAGAGCCAAGTGGTGGCTGCGGTCTCCACGCATTTATTTTATGACAATTGGTCTCTGTCCCGATAGTGGTAGAGCCAAGTGGTGGCTGCGGTCTCCACGGATTTATTTTATGACAATTGGTCTCTGTCCCGATAGTGGTAGAGCCAAGTGGTGGCTGCGGTCTCCACGCATTTATTTTATGACAATTGGTCTCTGTCCCGATAGTGGTAGAGCCAAGTGGTGGCTGCGGTCTCCACGGATTTATTTTATGACAATTGGTCTCTGTCCCGATAGTGGTAGAGCCCAGTGGTGGCTGCGGTCTCCACGGATTTATTTTATGACAATTGGTCTCTGTCCCGATAGTGGTAGAGCCAAGTGGTGGCTGCGGTCTCCACTGATTTATTTTATGACAATTGGTCTCTGTCCCGATAGTGGTAGAGCCCAGTGGTGGCTGCGGTCTCCACGGATTTATTTTATGACAATTGGTCTCTGTCCCGATAGTGGTAGAGCCCAGTGGTGGCTGCGGTCTCCACGGATTTATTTTATGACAATTGGTCTCTGTCCCGATAGTGGTAGAGCCCAGTGGTGGCTGCGGTCTCCACGGATTTATTTTATGACAATTGGTCTCTGTCCCGATAGTGGTAGAGCCAAGTGGTGGCTGCGGTCTCCACGGATTTATTTTATGACAATTGGTCTCTGTCCCGTTAGTGGTATAGTCAAATGGAAGCTGCGATTTCCACAGGAGTTGCCTGTAATTGTTAACAAGGCAATTGCCTTCCTGCCCAGTAAAAGTTAGCAATGGTTAATTATCTGTGTAATTTATTTTACAGATACCAACATTGAAATTGAAGCGCCGAGTACGTCACTTCCGTCAGTTTGGCCGTGTTAGGAATTTAAAGGTTTTTTTTTTTTTCGTTTCTGGGGAGTTGCTATCGGCCCGGAGGAAAACAACGCGTGATTCATTTACGGTTACATAAGGATGAAATAACTTCGGCACGGGTTGACACCGAGGACGACAGATCATTTTTTGACCGTGTTAAAAATCAAGCCGCTATTAAAAAAAAATTAATTTGTTGAATTGAAGTAATTAAAGAAAAATAATTGTTCGTGGTAAAAAGTGATTTGTGTTTAATAATTTCTAACAATATTTATGTTGATCTAGAGTTTTTTTTTTAATTTTGACTTGTTTCTCCTTAGAATGGCCCGACGTTATAGAATTTTAAAGACTCGCTGGGTGGTATACAGTCTCTTGAAAAGGGACACGGCGCCATGGAGCATCCGGCCGAAATTATACTGAGAATTTGAACATATTGCAGTGATATTTACCTATGTCCAGAAGTTTCTTCATCGTATGCTGTTTCCGACAAACTTCACATCTTATAAAAAATTTCCAAAATAAAGCATTCTTCACATAATATTCCTTAAATATACAAAATACCACAAATTCTTCATATAACTTCCCACAAATTACAATGATCTTCATAAAAATATGTCTTCTTACATCAAATCAAATAAGTCTCTGTATTGGGCAGCGACAAGTTCCAAGTTAGCATCCTGGAAGACAATTTACCATTTTTGAATCTTGTGGATTGGATGGATTTTTCCACCTGAATGGAGCGTATACGCGGGAACCGTCTAGGTCTGCAACATCCCCTCACAGCGAGGCATTGGCCGATCCAGAGGAAAGGAAGAACATCTAAAAGAAATAAAAGATTAATTTATATGAAAGATGGTAGGAGATTTAGAATAAAAGGTCATAAAATTCCAGACAAAGTAATAAATTATCAAAATTTATGTAGCAAACATTTACAAAGTTAGTTTAGTTAAATTAATATTTAGGATTTTGTTATAATTGTTATTAATCGTTAAAAATAGAGTTGAAATGTTAATAAAATTAAATATACTTACTTAGTTTAGATTTAAGTTTGAAATATTTAAATTAATTGTCAGATTGACGTTTTGTGTGAAAGGAACTGTCGGATTGAGTGAAGTATTTATAAATAACATGGAGGGGTTGATCACCTAAGAGAATAAACAAACCGAGGTGTAATGGAGAGGATATGTACACAAAACGTTAATCTTTCAATAGCAACCATAATATAAACAACATAAAAAATTTTGCTCTTATATTGAATATAACTTTGAAAATTTCAATCTATTTCATTCATTAATAACTTATTATCAGAAATTTATCCAGGGAAGTAAGTTTATTTTTGATTTGGAAAATTTCTTTTGATTTTAAAAAAATACACTACAAATAACACATCTTGTCATTCATCAATCACTTGAACTTTTAACACACATTTACAAAAGATTTCTTATTATTATAGAAGAGTTATTATTTGTTTCGCGATTGGGCGTAACAGGTAGCAACACTTGGCAAATAAGGCTTTCTCTGTAACAATAAGAATTTCTAAATCAACATCACACTACATATAAACTTCATAAAATTCTAAAGTATCAAAGGATTCTTATCGTTTGTTTCGCGATTGGGCGTAACAGGTAGCAACACTTGGCAAACGAGGGATTACTTGTATATCTTTAGGATTTTAAACATACTGTTACGACTTCGGGTTCACAAATTTAAACGTTATTAATTTATTTTAAAACACTTTAATGTCTACGATCATTACACACAATAAAAGTACAATAATATCGAGCTGTGCACTTATCTGACAAAATAACACTTCAACGTTATTAAATTCGCTTGCTACACATCGCTTCATAAGTAAGACTGATTTAAAAACCGCGCCCCGGCTCCTCTTTATAGCAGTCGGCCCTCTTCGAGAATAACTTCGAAAGACTTGCTAGATTTTTCCAGTAAATTCGGTGCGTGTCTAGAATAGATTAGAATCCTGTCTGAGGCACAGGTGGCGCTACCAGTATATAAAAATATAGTCTGCTTCTCATAGTGTAACACCGCCCCCTCTTTAATTCTGTTCGTCCCGAACAGAATATGGAGCCAAACGGTCTATGTGGATCACTTTCATCTTCCCACGGGGTAGCTTCCGTATTCTGTATACCACGTCATTAATTCTCTTGATTACTTCGTAAGGTCCGTCCCAAGGCGCCTGTAGTTTAGGGCATAGTCCACGAGTCCTTTTGGGGTTGTACAGCCAGACCTGGTTCCCTGGTTGGAATCCCATTTGATTGGCTCGTCTATCATACCGGGTCTTCATTTTGTCGGTGACCAGATTGATGTTTCGTCGCACATATTGATGAGTGCTCGCCAATCGATTCTCGAAGTCCTGCAGATATTCGTGCAATTCAGACCTTCTAGCTTCTGGAAGTCCAAACTTCAGGTCACATGGCAAACGCATTTCTCCTCCAAACAAAACTCGATACGGCGATTGCTTAGTAGTGTCATGTATTGCTGAACGATATGCCATTAGAAAAATGGGCAAATGTTGATCCCAGTCGCGTTGGTTTGTGGAGACCACTTTTGCTAAATGTCTCTCTAGAGTTCTGTTGAATCGCTCTACCATGCCGTCTGATTGCGGGTGTAACGGGGTAGTGTGCGTTTTAAAAATGCCAAGCATCCGGCTCAATTCTTGAAAGACGCTTCCTTCGAAATTTCTACCTTGGTCGGAATGAAGCTCCATTGGCACCCCAAATCTTGTTATCCAATTCTCTATGAGGGCAGTGGCGACAGTTGTTGCTTCCTGATTAGGCAACGCGTAACCTTCTGGCCATTTAGTGAAGTAATCGGTTACCACCATGATGTACTTATTTCCGCGATCGGTTTCTGGAAACGGGCCGGCTATGTCAATGGCAATCCTCTCGAAGGGTGCACCGACGTTATACAGATGTAGTCTTCCTCGAGTCTTTTTCGCAGGTCCAGACACTGCCTTGCAGGTAATACACCTGGCACACCAATTCTCTACATCGGTTCTACATTTCACCCAATAAAACCTTTCTCGGACTTTTGCTAATGTTTTATTGATGCCCAAATGTCCACCTGACGTACCACCATGTATCTCTTCCAAAACTTCGGCAATTCTTACTTTTGGAAGGACTAACTGTTCTTTAATTTCGCTGCCATCAGGTGACTCCCATTCTCTTTTCAGAATTCCATTCTCTAACTTTAGAGAGTCCCATTGTGCCCAGTAGCTTTTGAAAATCGGGCTTTTGTTCGATATTTCGGCCCAAGTTGGTCGTTGTCCTTTTTCCTTCCAAGAGATTATATCCCTTATGTCTTCCTCTTGGCGTTGCTCTTGGCTTATAACTGCCGGTTGCCAATGGTTGTTTGTGACACGTGTTCTTTTGATAGGAATTATTCCTTCTTTGTCCTCCAATTTCAAGCAGTGCCGACAATCTTCAGGACACGGTCTTCTGGATAGTGCATCTGCATTATTATGGATACGACCTGGGCGTTGTTCGATTGTAAAATCATACTCCTGCAGTCTTTCTATCCATCTGGCAAGCTGGCCTTCTATATTTTTGAACTGGAGCAACCACTTCAATGCTGCATGGTCTGATCGAAGATGAAACTGTCGACCATAAAGGTATTTGTGAAAATGTTTCAATGTTTTCACCACAGCAAAAAGCTCCTTCCTGGTTACACAATAATTTATTTCAGCTTTGGATAAAACTTTACTGAAGTAACCTATGACACGTTCTTCCCCGTCCTGCACTTGTGATAACACGCCCCCAATTCCGTGATTGCTCGCATCTGCGTCCATGATGAACTGGCCCTCTAGTCGTGGATAGGACAGTATCGGTGCAGACATTAGAAGATCCTTCAGATTTTCAAAAGCTTCTTGGCAGTCTTCACTCCAAAAGAATGTTGTTTTTCCTTCGGTCAGCGAATGCAGAAGCTTGGCTGTCTTTGCAAAGTCTTTCACAAATCGTCTGTAATATGTGCATAATCCCAGGAAACTTCGCAACTCATGCACATTTTTTGGTGGTGGCCAATCCTTAACGGCTGTAATTTTGTCTGGATCCGTTGCGACTCCTGCTTCTGATATGACGTGTCCAAGATATTTCACTTCCTTTTGGAAGAATTCGCATTTGGCAGGATTCAGTTTCAATTTCGCCTCTTTTATTCTCTGGAAGACGTCTGTTAAGTTTGCAAGATGTTCTTTAAAAGTTCTTCCAACAACTATCACATCGTCTAAGTATACGAGGCAAGTTTTCCAGCTAAGTCCGCGCAATACCAATTCCATGAGTCGTTCAAAAGTAGCTGGGGCGTTGCAAAGACCAAAAGGCATCACTTTGAATTGCCATAAACCATTTCCAGCAGTAAAGGCCGTCTTTTCCTTGTCTTCGGGATGCATACCAACTTACCAATAGCCACTTTTCAAGTCTAAGGTCGAAAACCATTTCGCACCGGATAAGGTGTCTATTGTGTCATCGATCCTGGGCAAGGGATAACTGTCCTTTTTCGTGACATCATTTAATCGTCTATAGTCCACACAAAAACGCATGCTGCCATCCTTCTTAGTCACCAGTACAACGGGAGATGCCCATGGATTTTGCGACGGTTCTATAACGTCTTGGTCTTGCATCTTCCTAATTAAATTTTCGGCTTCCTCTCTTTTTGCCAACGGCAGTCGACGCGCGGGTTGTCGAATTGGATTCGAGTCGCCAGTGTTTATTCTGTGATGTACAATGTCTGTCCGGGTTAAGTCATCATCAGTATAAGCAAAGATTCCTTTAAATTTTCGAAACAGCTCTCGTACGTCTTCTGTTTCTTTGGGTTTCAGCAATGTTGATGTACCAGCCAGCAATTTCTCTAGTAGTGGTGCTAGCGTGTCAGACAGATGCCGAGCGGATGCATCGTTCACTTCAATATGGTTTACAGAAACAATTGCTTCACACTTGCCCACTACAGTTCCGCCGGGTATGGTAACTGGGTAACTGTTGACATTTGCAAGACGGATAGGAACTGTTTCTTGAATCTTCACCAGAGTTCCAGCCAATAAAATTCCCTTCTTGGCGCAGTTAGTTTCAATTGGTTCTATGATCCCAGTAGGATAGCTACCAAGATTGCCTTCCATTTTTGCCAAGATTATCTTGTCGGTTAAGGCGGGAATGTTCACACTTTCTTTCAGTTTTATTCTCAATACGGTAGGTGAATTTCCAGGGACATGGAGAGGTATCTCTTCTGTTCCAATGCGTAGAACTTTATCCTTTAGATCTACAACCAAGCCGTTTTTCTTCATGAAATCCACTCCAAGTATGAAATCATCAACGATATCAGCCACTAAAACCCTGTGACTAAATTTCATACTTCCAATCTTCAATTCAATTTCGGCTTCCCCACAAACAGGAGTAACCTCTCCAGTAGCTGTCTGGATGTGATACCTTCTTCCAGTATTTATTAGTTTCCATTTTGGTAAAAGATCTGTTCTTACTATGCACGCATTTGCACCAGTATCGATTGTGAATTGGAAGGATCTCTTGCCAATTTGTCCATTTGCTATCAAACTATTTTCATTATTTCTTATTCTAGAAATAGAGACAATCTTGGGGCTATCCGTAGAATCAGTCAGCATGCGCCCTTTCTTGCTGACTGGAATTAGTTTAACGAATCACTATCATTGTAGTGGCGCGGCCGCTTGCGCCTACAGTTGGAGCGCAGATGGCCTCGCTGACCACAGTTCCAGCAACTCATTATTCGCTTGACATTGCCTGCGGTTTTATTTTCTTCCAACTGTTTGAGTCTATCCAAAATTTCTGTCAGTGCATTGTCGTCGGCAGTTTTCACCTCTCGCACTCGTACAAGGCTTCTAGAGGCTTGCTTGGCTGCCTCGAATTCCAGAGCACGGGCCAGTACATCTGTGCACTTGGAGAAGTTACCCAGTCGCAAGACTTGCTGCATCTCTTGGTCTCTAGTACCGTCAATGAATGCTTGTATGGCCAGCCGGTGGAAAACAGGTTCAGGCAGGAAGTCTCCATACGCCATTCGGACCAATCTCTCGACATCGAGTTCAAATTCCTGTAATGACTCACCATTCTTCTGGGTACGAGTTTTCAGTTGGATAGTATGGAGTTGCTTCATGTGTGCGTCACCAAATCGCATGTCCAAGTGTTCTACTAGTTGATCAAAGTTGTTCTGAATCTCTTCGGGAATTGATTGTAATGCACTCAATGCTGGGCCCCGCAAAGCCAACACGAGGGCTGCAGCCTTATCGCGATCATTCCAGCCATTTACATCAGCTGCGATTTTGAATTGTCTAATAAAAGTAGACCATGGTAAGTCCCCTTCAAATTTGGGTGGTTTCATTTTTTGGCTTGACGACACAGATGGTGTAATAGAACGACCAAGTCCTACTTTATGCAGTTGTTTGGTTAAGTCTTCAAATTTATCGTGGAACTGAATTTCTATTCCTCCGATTTTCTCATCAAGTTTGCAGTCAAATTCAGTTTTTATGTCACCAATATGAGTTTTTACATCTTCAATTTGATAAAAAATTGCGTGTTCAAATTGTCTCTTCACATTTTCAATCTTTCCATCAGTTTCCTCACCGAATTGTGTTTTAAGATCTTCAATCTTGTCATCGATTTGATTTTTCACCTCCTGTAATTTCAGATCGGTGTTTAAACTGGAAGTTTCAATTTTTATTTCCAAGCTTTCTATTTGTTTTCTAGAAAGCTCCATTTGTTGCGTCATTCCTTCCTTCATATTTTCATTGATTTCTTTAATTTCTTTCTTTATATTTTCATCAACTTTTTCCATTTTTTCATCCACTTTTTCCATTTTTGCTTTCATTTCTCTAAGTAAAGCTGTGGTATTTTCAATTTCGAATTCAAATAATTCCGGATCTTTTCCTTCTTCTCGGAGAGCTCGTTCAAGCCGTTCTTGTAAAACGGCTTATTTTCCAGAATTTTCAAGCCCTCTCTCGTCCAATTCATCACGCATCTCCTTCACTTTTAATTCAACTAGCTTCATTTTCGATTTTTTTTTAAATTTCCGCTTCTGACACCAATTTGTTACGACTTCGGGTTCACAAATTTAAACGTTATTAATTTATTTTAAAACACTTTAATGTCTACGATCATTACACACAATAAAAGTACAATAATATCGAGCTGTACACTTATCTGACAAAATAACACTTAAACGTTATTAAATTCGCTTGCTACACTTCGCTTCCTAAGTAAGACTGCTTTTAAAAACCGCGCCCCGGCTCCTCTTTATAGCAGTCGGCCCTCTTCGAGAATAACTTCGAAAGACTTGCTAGATTTTTCCAGTAAATTCGGTGCGTGTCTAGAATAGATTAGAATCCTGTCTGAGGCACAGGTGGCGCTACCAGTATATAAAAATCAAGGTTATTAAATTACTAAGGTTACCTAGGTTTGCTCGAAAGTGGGTTGCGCAAATGACGTCACTAGAGTTCTGCTAACGCGCGAGTTCAAAGTAATGTAATGACTTTTGATAATGGCTACTATATTTTCATTAAACGTCGCCTTTAATAAGTTGTCGACGATGAACACTGAAAACTAACAATAATTATAATTCATAAGTAACGAAGCAGTATTTATTAAGTCACAATTTTTCTTATTTTATGGTTTATCTTATCACGAATTTCGTTTATGCGTGATTTTAAATGAGGATTTCTTTTTAAAGACGTATTTATAATTTAAATAATTATTCTTATTAATTATTCTTATTATTACGAACGCTCGGATGATGTGTACGTCTTCATCAGGAACTTTGTATGCCAATGCCTTCACTAATTTTTTAACGACAAGTTTGTTTGATTTCATTCCATGACCCATGCATCTGATGAATTCTGTGTCAAATTCTTTTATGGTTTTCACAAATTCATCAGAAGGCACTACTAATTCTTAGAATGAAAGGTGCTTTACCCATGGAGGTAAGCTGAAAGTAGGGTCGCTAACGATTTTATAACTGTGCTGACCCAGATGAGGGTGTGAACTTTGAAACTTTTTAGTGAGCCATCCCGCTAAGTAAAATGTAAAAAATGAAATTTTCAAACCTTGTGTTTTCGCCATATTGAATTTTTGTACGATTAAATAGCATTTTTTTTTCTCATTTCAACCGTGCATCACAACCCATATCCAAAAAAAAAATTATTAAAAAAATTTAATATTTTTTTTTTTAATCAAGTAAGCGGGTTGCCTTTACTTATTACTAATCAAGTAAGCGGGTTGCCTTTACTTGATTAGTAATAAGTAAAGGCAACCCGCTTACTTGATTTTAAAAAAAGATATTAAATTTTTTAAATAATTTTTTTTTTTAGATATGGCTTGTGATACACGGTTGAAACGAGAAAAAAAAATGCTATTTAATCGTACAAAAATTCAATATGGCGTCCATTTAAAATAAGAAAGTTGCTATCAATATCTTGACAGCCGCCATCTTGAATTTTATTTTGACTGTATTTTCAGCTGTATTTTATCAAACATAGTAACTTTTATATGAAACATTTTTTCATATTTTTATAATTGCGAAGTTATTGGACATTAAAGAAAATAGCGATTTTCAGTTTTTCTGCGATAATATCTGAAATATTCGGAATTTTCAAATTTTCTCAACGGAATCTGAATCAGCACATAAAACTGCAAAATATTGCCCATTTAACCAAATCTCTATCTTCACTAATAAGAAAGTTACCCATGGTAGCCTACTCAATCTGGGACACACTGTATAGTCTGCTTCTCATAATGTAACAATACATTAGAAAATTAAACATTTAAATTACTCACCAATTTATCTTCAAAGGAATTTTCTTCAAAATTATAATAAATAACTGGATTACTATTGACATTGAGAGTTCCCACCCTGAACTGTCACTTTGACATTATAAAATAAAAATTCAAATCAGACTACTAGACTACGTAATTGTGTGGTGGATGTGGTGCAAAGATTAAAATAAAAGAGAAAATACAAAAGTCCAATACTTACCACATCTGCATAAAAAGCAACACTACAATATGTTTGTTATTCAAATTTAACACGCAATAACCGATTTGTTTTGGAAACAAATTTCGCGACCGTTTCACGTTATATTATTATTAAATAAATAAATATTAATAATAATAATTAACAAAATAATATTATAATTATAAAAAAAAAATTTTGCGTAATTTGAAGGAGAGATCGCCTTTTGTTTCTTCATTTAAAATTCAAATTCATTAAAAAAAAACTCAATCACTATTTCCGTTTTTTTTTTTTTTCCTTTTTCACTTAAACAAAAGACGATGAGGACCGTTTATGATATTTGTTTTTCTAAATTAATTTTTTCTTAATTTATATTGAAAAAAAAATTATCGGTGTTGTTCGTAGTACATTCTTTCCTTTTTTTTTTTGCTTCATTTGAAAGACCGATCGTCTTTTCTCTAAATTAAAAAAAAAAACGAGGTGTTTGTGTTCAATTAAAAAAACCTTTATTGCTTTTCCGTTTCTTTTTAAACAAAAGACGATCGATGCCATTTTTTCTTCTCTTTTCTTAATTTATTTTAAAAATTAATGTTTTCGTTAAAGTTGGCGTTGTCTTTATTCTTATTGAATTTAAACAGGACCGTCTCTGCTTTTTTAAATTTTTTTATAAATTCAGATGGCCTGATTATCTTTTGTTTTCCGACTAAAATTTAAAGCGATACAGAAAACAACTTTAACTAATTTTCGTTCTTTTTCTTTCTGAATTTAAACATTAAAGACGACCATTTCTAAAATGATTTTTCTTTTTTTTTAATTAAAAGTACTGTTCGTAAACAGTCTCGAACATCTTTTGTTTTCTCTTTTAAAAAATCAATATTTTTGTTCCCATTTAATTTAAATTCTTCTCTAAATCTAAACAAAATACGATAAGCGCCGTTTCTTCTTTTTTCATGAAAATTATTAGTACTAAGAAATTTTTTAAAGATTAATTTATTAAAAATCGAAAGGAAAACAACAGACGATCGACTTCTCTATTGGAAAACTGTCCTTGCGGTTCGTTTCCTAAACTCGGACGCACGCTTACGAAACTGTCTTGTGTTTCAGCGAAGCCCATCGACTTGCTGGCCAAGTACATCAGCGCCGAAGAGGAGGTCGACGCGGTCGAAATGCACGAGCCCTACACTTATTTGAACGGCCTGCAGATTAAAGACCTGGAGGACCTTGTCGAGGACATCAAGGTGTACAAGGAGCTGGAGCGGGGCAAGAATCTCGACTACTGGAACGACATAACGGTCATCGTCGAGGACGAGCTGCAGAAACTGAGCAAGTTGGAGAAACAAAACGAGTACAACATCGCCATGAGCAGGAGGGAGGGCATACACCAGGCGGTCGCGTCCGACGTCACCGCCGTTTTCAAGGGAAAGACGTCGTTACAGTTGGCCGCCCTGCAGAAACAGATCGAAAGCAAAATAAACGGGAAGGCCGACGGCATCGACATCGGTTACTGGGAGAGTCTGCTGTCCCAGCTTAAAGGTGCGTACGCATTTTGTTTTACAAAGCATATACAGGCTGTTCCGAAGTTTGAACCTAATGGGCCGCACGATTATCAACAATTTTTATTTTACTTTTACAGCTCATATGGCCAGGGCAAGGCTACGTGATCGTCATCAGAAGAGTCTCCGGCGTAAACTTGAAGTGTTAAAGGCGGAGCAGGCCGTTACCGTGCCCACCGCAAACGAAAACGCAGAGCTGGTTTCGATCAAGCAAGAAAATCTCCCGGAAGCTGCTTCGTCGAACCAAAACCCCCACCAGGACGACGATAAAAGCGAGAACGAACTCGAAGAGTAAGTGAACTGTCACTTTGACAGCTGTCAAATAACTGTCAGTTCATATTGTATCGATGTTTCAGCAGCGAATGCGAACATGCCGCCGACGCTTTACTGAACGAATGTTTCGACGCGTACGAATCCGGAGGCTACAGCCCTAAATTCCTGTTACCGGATCAAATAGAGCCCGGCACCATCGTCGTCCTGGAGGAAGACGACTTAAAACGCTTGGAATTTGCGCGGATGCAAGTCATGGGAACGGGTAAGAAGGTCGAGGTAAGCAAACTTTAAATGACACTTCCTTCAATCGGCCCTGATGGTGATCTTCCGTGCAGAACGTGGTCACAAAAGAGGAGGTGCTCTTGCAAAGGGAAGCCCACAAGGGGATGGGCGACGATGAGGCTCAGTTTTCGGTCGAGGCCGCCCTCGATAACCAGGTGTATCTCTGGTCCGATAAGTACCGGCCTCGGAAACCCCGGTACTTCAACAGGGTGCACACGGGCTTCGAGTGGAACAAGTACAACCAGACTCACTACGACATGGACAATCCCCCGCCGAAAATCGTGCAGGGGTACAAGTTCAACATTTTCTATCCGGATCTCATCGATAAGAACGGCACGCCCGAATATTTTTTGGTAAGGATCTCTGATTTTAATTAACAATTCAAGTTCGGTAACACCCTGTATATACGTAATTAATTTGAAAAGAAATTATAAATTAAAGTCATTCAAATTGTAAATGTCTTCTGCTAAACGACGCGATAGTTGGAAAAAAGTTACTTCTGTCTTCGGGCAACAGATGGCGCCAACACATTCACACGGGCGTGGCTGCCCAGGAAACTCATTTTTAAAAGTCATCAAAAAAACAAATTCAAACTCAAGTTCCGTAACACCCTGTAATTAATTTTTAAAAAAATTATAAATTAAAATCATTAACAAACAAAACTAATTTTTGTAAATGTCTTCTGCTAAACGATTGTTGGAAAAAAGTTGATTCTATCTTCGGGCAACAGATGGCGCCATCACATTGGCACAAGTATGGCTGCCCAGGATACCTGTTTTTGAAAGCCATAAAAAAACTGGTCCAACTTATTTAATTAACAACTCAAGTTCGGTAACACCTGTATATACGTAACTAATTTAAAAAGAAATTATAAATTAAGGCCCAGTTTACAGAAACTTTAATTGCAATCAAATTTTAAAGACATTGTTAATTTGACATTTCGCAATGTAATTCTTATGGCAACTTAATCGTAATTAGTTTAATTCGCAATTAAATATTTGATTTTCTTTCTGTAAACTCGCACTACAGTCATTAACATTGTAAATATCTTCTGCTAAACGATTGTGGAATAAAGTTACTTCCGCCTTCGGGCAACAGATGGCGCCAATACATTCACATACATAGGTGTGGCTGCCCAGGATACTCATTTTTAAAAGTCATAAAAAAAAAAACAAACAAAATAGCCCTACTTGATTATTTAACAACTCAAGTTCGGTAACACCCTGTACATACATAATTAATTTAAAAAGAAATTATAAATTAAAATCATTAACAAAGAAAACTGATTTTTGTAAATGTCTTCTGCTAAACGATTGTTGCAAAAAAGTTGTTTCTATCTTCGGGCAAGAGATGGCGCCGTCACATTGGCACAAGTGTGGTTGCCCAGGATACTCATTTTTGAAAGTCAACAAAAAGAAAAACTGGTCCAACTCAATTAATTAACAACTCAAGTTCGGTAGCACCCTATACATGCGTATTAATAAAAAAAATAATATAAATAAATAAATTAAATTCACTAACTAAATTAAGGAAATTACTTTTTGTAAATGTTTTCGGATCTTCCGTTAGTTAGTTGCTGAGAAAAAAATAATACATAAATGAAATTCGAAAAATTACTTCTGTCTTCGGACAACAGATGGCGCCAAACTTACTAGAATACTCGTTTTTAAAAGCCATTACAAAACAGCATTGCGTAATAATTAATTAACGACTGAACTTCGGTAACACCCTATAATTAATAATAAATTAATTATATGTAATAATAAATTAATTAATTCAATAATAAAATTAAGAAGACAAGAAGAAGAAATAAAATTCGAAAAATTTTGTTTTCGGACAACAGATGACATCATTGATAAATGTGTCGCCCTAGACCACTCATTTTTGGCATTAAAAAAAAAGTTCGTCCAACGTTAATTAACATAATAATCTGTAAATTTAACTCTTTAATAAAATAAATGAAACATTTTTGGATGTTGTGCTTAACAATTGCTGAAAAAATTGAGAAACAAAATTCGAGAAATTACTTTTGTCTTCAGACTATAGATGGCGCCAACTCATTGATAAGTGTAGTGTCCTAAAATACTCACTTTTTAAAGCAATTAAAAAAATACACTGCAACGTAATTAACGACTCAAGTTCGATAATACCCTATATTAAAAAATATATATAAATTAATTATGAATAAAAAATTATAATTATTAATGAAAAAATTATAAATGAATTTTATTAATGAAAAAATTATAAATTAATAATTAATAAAAAAAATTATAAATTAATTAATAAAAAAACTACAAATTAATTATTAATAAAAAAATTATAAATTACTTGTTAAAAAAAATACATATAATGAAAAGTTTTAATCGCGACATCCTGTGATCGCTTCAAGGAAATCACTGCAATCAAAACCGACTTGCAACAGTTTTTAAAAAAATTATAAATTAATAAAAAAATATTAATTAATTAAAAAAAAACAAATTAATTATTAATTAAAAAAAACAAATTATTAAAAAAAAACATAAATTAATTATTAGTAAAAAAATATAATTAATTATTAATAAAAAATTCTAAATCAAATTCTCTAATAAAATAAAGAAACCTAATTTTTATAAATGCTTTCAGATCTACTGCGAAACAACTGCCGAATAAAATAAAATTGAAAAAATTATTCCTAACTTTGGACAACAGATTGCGCCAACGCATTGATAAGTGTGGCGCCCTGGAATATTCCTTTTTAAAAGCCAGTTAAAACAGCAAAGAAATAGCACACTATCTAATTAATTAAAGACTTAAGGCTTTTTGTCGCGAGGTACCAATTCATCAACGGTTCGCAAAGTTGAAGAACCGTTCCATTGCCGCGGTGTTCGGTTCGAAATTTGTTACTCCGAGTGTACCTCAACGGTTCGTAAAATTGTGAACCGGGTTGGCAGAGGTGTTTCCCTGTAACGGTACCCGAGTAAATAAATTTAACCTCACAAATAAAAATGTATAAAGAAATGGCTAGTGACGAATTAGTGGAAATTACATTAAATCATCAAGGTTTTGATGTAACAGCAATTGTAAGCGCTAAAGAAGCAGAAATTTTATTGAACGGTAAGTAAACTGACTTATTACTTTCAATGGTGCTTTCAATACACATTTCAAATATCAATAAAAACCAAATACATCTACAGAGTTAAACAATTAAACATAACCTCAACGTTGTCAGATTTTTGTTTACGTTACCGGAACCGGAGTAGTTTCGCGACATATCACATTAGAAAAAGATGAAATGCAAATAGAAAAGGTAAGAGTATGTACCGCCAAGTACCGCTTCGGTCTAACCGTTGATGAATCGGTACCTCGCGACAAAAAGCCTTTAAGTTCGGTAACACCTGTATATGCTTATTAATAATATATACAGGGTGATTTTTTTTTTTCGATGTTTAGTATGAGGATCTCGGAAACTAGCAGAGCTAAATAGACGGTTAAATGGGGAAAGATTTGTAGTTTTAGGAGCCCAGTTTAATGCAGCTTTTGTTCTTTTCTTAAAATTCATGACTGGCTAGATATTTCGAAAAAACTGATTTTTTTTTATAAATTCGATAAGTGTACATAACTCGGTTATTCTTGATTTTAGAGAAAAGTTGCAGACTAAATTTGCACAGAATTATGTTCTTAATTTAAATTTTCTATGTAAACTCTAATTTTTCAGTTATTACATAAACATCAGTTTTTTTAAATGAAAACCATAGTAGGCCATGAATGAAAAAAATGGCATTTTTGAAGCTTTTTAACGATGTAACATTCGATTAAAAAAAAAAAAAAAAAAACGAGGATACAGCAGTTTCTCTCTTTCGAAATTGTAAATATGGTTTTCTACCTACCTGTGACGTTAGGTAGTAGTTTCACATCGGGTTGTACTTCTCCGATGTGGCCGGCCAGCTGCAATGGGACGGGGGGGTTCAATTCCGAAACGCGAGGCCAAACCAAAAATAGGCGCCACTTAATTTTTTTTGAAAGGGGAAAATTAAGAAACCCAATTACCTCCGAACACGTTAGTTTATTATACATAAATCATCAAAGAAAATAAAATATAAAATAAATAAACAATAAATCGACACCAACAACAAATAGAACTATTCTACATTAAAGTTAATACGTGACTTTAATTTTACACCGGAATGTACGCAATAAAGTGCATGTCGAACGGCGGCAAAATCAAAGAAAGAATCCCGCAAAATCAAAACGCGAATTAACGCTCAAAACTACGTATAACAGAAAATAAGTAACGCTCCCACCTCTATTTCGTCGGCGTCTTATTTGTTTGTCGGCCTCGGTGTGTCAAAGTCGCCGCCAATCTCTTTGATGAAAGCCGATAATCACGCCGCGAGTCGGGAGGGGAGGTTTCAACGTCGCAAGTCTCTGAACACCTGCACGATTCGAAAGTGCGTCATCCCATTAGGAGTCCGCAACAAAAAGGATAGCCCTGATTAAGAGCCCGCAATAGAATTCGTAGTAAAAGAAAAGAGCCTATAAGCAAAAAAGAAATCGAACGTAAGGGTCAATTTTGAAAATTTGCGCCGTGCAAAACTTACCTCGGCACTTTACCGAAGCTGAAACAAAACACGAAGTACGCGTTTTTCTCTGTCTCCACGCGAGCCTGGTCAGAAGCGGCAATTTGCCGTAGAATTCACTAACATCCTCTTGATGTAATGACACGCACAAAATGAATTTGTTTAACAATAGGAAGGTGTAGCCCGGGAGACGACGGATTTCGTTCTGAAGAATGGCGCAATATTTCCCGTTCAACCGAAAAGGAACCATTTCCAAAGAGAGAGAAAGAGACACGTTCCAATTTACCATTGGCGGAATTCATCTTAGCGACTGGGGGGAACCAATCAGCTCAATGTGTACAGTGGCGTGGTTTCCAAGCAACCTTCCGGCACGATTAATTTCGCCTTATACAGGGCGTGTTCGGAACAGTAATGAAAACGGAGTAGTGATAACGCATATACAGGGTGTATTCGAAACAGAAAGGAAAAATGAACTGTAACAGGTTGGCCATGGAAACAAAAGTTTATTTATTAATTAAGGAAACTAATTTTTGGAACAATTGCCTAGAGAAAAAAAATTGGAAAAAATACTTACGTCTTCCGACAACAGATGGTACCAACTCAGTAACAAATGTGGAGTCATATAACACTCATTTTTAAAAGCTGTTTAAAGGAACGTAAAATTGCGCTGCCTTATACAGGTTATTACAGAAACTTTGTTAACACTAATATTATAGAAAAATTTTGTGCAAATCGGTTTTGATTACAGCAGATTCCTCGAGCATGCTCTGTACAGCTGTTTCAGGCCTAGTTGGGCCTTCGTCAGCAGAACCGTAGCAAGCATGGCCGCCTCGCAGGGATGACTTATTATGTGGCGAATTAGCTTCAATTTGTCAATCCTACTGCGATGTTAGGTCAAAAAGCGATCGCAAGTGTTGGATAGTTTTTTTTTTTGTGTTAAACATGTCAAACATAAATATAACAAGCTGATAACAATGTCAGAGGACCGAGTTACAATAAACATTCACTCACCCTTTGGTTAGATCTCTCTTTCCCTGCTTTCTTTCTCTCTTTCTTCTCCACTGCGGAGCTGAGGGTAAACGTCTTAACATCTGGGCTTCGCTTTTCAATTCGACAAGGACGTCATGCAAAATTACAATTAACCATTTACGAGCATCTACTCAATAATGTGGAACATTTCACTTACCGGGGCCCTTACCGGCCCCTCCAATTCCAACGGCGAATCTAGATGCAGAAGCTCCCTTCTGGGATACGAATTCACGGAGAAGGTGTCCTCGAATGTCCATCTTCGTACTTCGCATGCATAAAGACAAGCCCCAGGTAGATATTAGCATACCTTGCCTTCTGAGCGTACGTTCTCAGAATCATTGGTGCTACTGACTTCCACAGTGTTGCTACACTGGCCACAGCCCAGTCAACACCAAGTCATGACCGTTTTGAAAGCACAAGGCAATCACCTGGTCAGGTATTCAACTAGTTGTTTTTCCGGCATCTACAACTCACGCCTCTGCAGCAGCGGATATGGTCAGGTGCCATATGCAGGTGAGATGACCCCCTACTCTCTCCCCTTCATGGGCGAATACAGAGTGGTCACCCTTCATGATAGAATGCCCAATCTCTTACTCTCTGTCCGAGCCATCAGCGGACACCACGTGATTGGCACCTTACTCTACCTAAGAGCACATCTACCATCAGCAAATCTTTTACTCTTGCACAAGTACTTCATCACATGTCCTTGTCATTTATTACAACACTCGCGAGCCCGTTTGCGTAATTAGCGCAACTTTACCAAGACGTTCGCCCTACAAGAATCGCCGCCCGAGACTGAAGTGCTTTCGTTTCATCCTTCTACTTGAGTCGTACCCCGTATCGCATTCCAAACCATAAGATAAAATAAACAAACATGCTCCTGTAACCGCACGTCATTTCTTCTTTTTTTTTTTTCTTTTTTTTTTAAGACTCCCTGCTTGGAAAATAGGGAATTCGCGATCCTGAGATTCCACGCGGGACCACCGTACGAAGACATTGCGTTCAAGATAGTCAACAGGGAGTGGGAATATTCGTACAAGAGGGGCTTCCGCTGTCAGTTTCACAACAACATATTCCAATTGTGGTTCCACTTCAAAAGATACCGATACAGAAGATGAAGAAGAGAAAATCAAATAACACTCGGAACACCCTGTATATTATTTTACGCCAACTTTATACAGTATGTCAGTTTCCATTGAAAGAAAAAAATAATTTGTTATATGATTATCAATTGTTGGTAACGTCGACTATTAATTAAAACAACTGCTGGAATGTAAAAAATATATACCTACATTTCCTAATTTTTTAGACTTACTAAGGTTTTTATTATTTTCTGTTCATATCCTTATGTAAGAATAAAACAAATTGTGCACAGCACGATTAATATAAAAAAATTGTACATAAAGAAGAAGGACTTACAAATTGGGAGAGGGACGAGAGAGAGGCTGAAGTATCGACTTGAAAAATTTAAAAATATATATACAGGATGAGTTTTTTTAGATGTTTAGCATTGGGATCTCGGAAACTAGCGGAGCTAGAGAGACGGTTAAATGGGGAAAGATTTGTAGTTTTAGGAGCCCAGTTTAATGCAGCTTTTGTTTTTTTCTTAAAGTTCATGGCTGGCTAGATATTTTGAAAAAACTGATTTTTTATAAATTCGTTAAATGCATATAGCTCGGTTATTCTTGATTTTAGAGAAAAGTTGCAAGACAAAAGTTGTACAGAATTATGTTCTTAATTAAACAGTCGAACTAACTTTTCCATATAAGCTCTTATTTTTCAGTTATGACATAAACATCAGTTTTTTTTAAATGGAAACCATAGTAGGCCATGAGTGAAAAAGAAAGGCCATTTTTTTACCTTTTCAACGATGTAACATTCGATATGGTTATTTAAAAAAACGACGGAGATACGACAGTTTTTCTCTTTCAAAATTGTTAATATGGTTGGCCATGGAAACAAAAGTTTATTGACAAATGCAAATTATAAACGATGAGCAAATAAAAATTAGATTAGAGTAGGCGGTGCAAAGAAAATGTATATCTGTGATTAAATAAAAAGTACAGTTATCGTAGTAACAGCGAATCACAAGATTCTATTTTGAATTTTAACGTACCCTTAAATTTTAACAGCCTGTTAATAAGTTACAGAATAGCCCCTGATGACGGACGTTCTACTAGGAAAGCAGTAAATTCGATTTTAAAGAGGTGTAATTTATGTATTGCAAATAATGGTGGTCTTTTCGAACATCTTTAGAAATATTTTTAGTTTATTTTTGTTCTCGATAGTTTAGATTTGTTAAAAGGTTGAAGGTTCTCCTAGGAGGCTATTGAAATATTGAACCATTGTTGGTATTAGAGTTTTGATTCTGAAACGTATGTAAAAAGAAACGGCGAACAAAACGTCAAAGTAATATAAGTGAACAAATAAAAATCAGATTAGAGTGGGCTGTGCAATGTTTGTGATTAAGTGAATTAATTAATGTAATACATTCATGGACTGTCAAATGTATTGACCTTTTATTTAATCACAGACATACATTTTCTTTGCACCTCCTACTCTAATCTGATTTTTATTTGCTCATCGTTTATAATTTGCATTTGTCAATAAACTTTTGTTTCCATGGCCAACCATATTAACAATTTTGAAAGAGAAAAACTGCCGTATCTCCGTCGTTTTTTTAAATAACCATATCGAATGTTACATCGTTGAAAAGGTAAAAAAAGGCGTTTCTTTTTCACTCATGGCCTACTATGGTCTCCATTTAAAAAAACTGATGTTTATGTCATAACTGAAAAATAAGAGCTTATATGGAAAATTTAGTTCGACTGTTTAATTAAGAACATAATCCTGTACAACTTTTGTCTTGCAACTTTTCTCTAAAATCAAGAATAACCGAGCTATATGCATTTAGCGAATTTATAAAAAATCAGTTTTTTCAAAATATCTAGCCAGCCATGAACTTTAAGGAAAAAACAAAAGCTGCATTAAACTGGGCTCCTAAAACTACAAATCTTTCCCCATTTAACCGTCTCTCTAGCTCTGCTAGTTTCCGAGATCCCAATGCTAAACATCGAAAAAAACTCACCCTGTATATTTCAATAAATACCGCAAATACAACTAAATATAAAAATTTAGACACAATTCAACCATGATTACAAAACAACGTTTTGATTCTTAAGTAGGTTACTAGCGCCCCGGGGAGATGCAATGAGAATTAACGCGTTCACAAATACAGAGTGGAAAGTTTAACTGGAATAAATTCTGTAACTTAGAAAATTACCATTTGTAGCAAAATTCTTGGAACAGGTCAATTTTTAATTTTAATGGCGCATATTACAAAGGGACTTCTTTAACTTTTCAATTATTTGGAGGGGTGAAACAACCCCTAACTTTTTTTTTTAATGGAAGGATATGTTGAGTAATTTTTTTTCTTAAAGCTTGTTCAATTGGTAATACAGCTACGTTTTTATTTTTTAATTTTTTTAATTTTTTTTTAATTTTTCTTTCCTGAAGTTCTGCTATGTCGTTTGGTTTAGTCACATAAACTTTACTTTTTAAATACCCCCCCATAAAAAGTCTAAAGGGGTGAGATCTGGAGATTTTGCTGATCACTCAATCGGTCCTGTTCTTCCTATCCATCTACTGGGAAAAACGGTTTTAGTAAAAAAAAAAAAAATCTTTTTTTTAAATTTTTTTTTCCTTTTACTGTTAAAGAAAAATTAAAAATAAAAACGTAGCTGTATTACCAATTGAACAAGCTTTAAGAAAAAAAATTACTCAACATACCCTTTCATTAAAAAAAAAAAGTTAGGGGTTGTTTCACCCCTCCAAATAATTGAGAAGTTAAAGAAGTCCCTTTGTAATATGCGCCATTAAAATTAAAAATTGACCTGTTCCAAGAATTTTGCTACAAATGGTAATTTTCTAAGTTACAGAATTTATTCCAGTTAAACTTTCCACTCTGTATACAAAATCATCAGAGAGAAGGAAAAACAAACGATAATAGATAATCACGAACGCTGGTGGCGTAAGAGCAGGGCAGAGTGCAAGAGAATAAATAATAAATTATCAGACAAAATAAGATCCAGAGTGTTTGTTTTCGCCGTCGTTAAAAAATATCTCAAATTTGCTCCGCTTTGACAAAAACAAATATATCACAATCTATTTCGGTAACGCTACGCCGAGCTTAATTTCTCGTTTCAGCATTTAATTACATAATTAATTCGCCAGTCTCTAAAGTAATCAGTCTATTAAAAAAAAAAAAAATGGTAACATTGCAAACAGTGCACTCACGCAAGGGAAAGTCATTATCTGAGAAGCGATTCAAATTTACAAGAGTGACAACAACAAAACAACTCAACATTTTTTTTTCTTTCTTTTTGCCGATATCAACGCGCACCACAGAGATTGTCCCTTAACTTAATAACATTGGCACAGTATTTTAGGCCCGTGAGATTTGCAAATTTAAGAAATTTTTTAATAATACACACTAAAACTACATTACACTAGGTGCGGATTAGAAACTATGCATAGCAGAGTGCTGTTGTTCGATTTTTTATCGGAACGCCCTGTATATTATCAAAGTTTTGAATTCGCGGGTAAATTCTAGCCTGACTATGAAATCATGTATCGCAACATGGGTCTACGACGAGCGGTTCTCGAGTGCGATCGACCTTGAACACAAGGCCCGAAAACTGCTCGCGTTGGTCCCATCATGCGACACATCATTTCACGCTAGGATTTACCGGCGAATTCAAAAATGCTTCGAAATACATTTAAAAAAATTGCACGTTCGATTGTTTATCGGTGAGCGGCGTTCGATTCCTTGGGAAAACACCTGCAACTTTGGCATTCGACTTTATTCCAAAACGTTCAAATAAGAGCCTGAATAAAAAACACCTACGTGTCCTTGAAACACTTGTTTTGATCTAAAATTGAAATGAGAATGAAAGAATACAAACGCAAAAGCGGCCGGTTATTGGAATTTCGGAAGGTGTTTGCAAAAGTATCCAATCTAACTCTTAAAATAAAAATAAATAAAATAAAATATAAACCAAAAGTTGTACTTTTTCAAAGGAACACCCTGTATATTACTGCATTTTTTAATTCGCTAGTAAATTCTAGTGCGAAATCATGTGTCGCATCATGGATCTACGACGAACGGTTCTCGAGTTCCATCAGTGACCTTGAACAAAACCCTTCGTGCGACACATGATTTCGGGCTAGAATTTACCCGCGAATTCAAAATTGCATTAATATACGGGGTGTTCCTCTAAAAAAGTACAAGTTCGGCTTATACCTCCACAAGGTGACGTTCGATTGTTTGTAAGTGAGCGGCATTCGATTCTTTGGGAAAACAAAATTTTTCTAGATCCTCAAATAAGTACGTAAATTTAAAAAACAAGAGAGAGAAGTGTCATTGCTTTAGGTTGAACAAAAAAAAAATGCAAGGATGCAATACAAAAGCAGCGCTTTCCATGAATCTCGGATGTGATTCGCAAAAACGATAAAAATTGAACTTAGTTTCATCGAAATAAAACATGAAGTTAGATTTTTTCAATGGAACAGCCTGTATATTACTGCATTTTTTAATTCGCGAGTAAATTCTAGTCCGAAATCATGTGTCGCATCGTGGATCTACGACGAACAGTTCTCGAGTTCCGTCAGTGACCTTAAACAAAATACCCGAAAACTACTCGCGCTAGACCCGTCGTGCGACACATGATTTCAGGCTAGAATTTACCCACGAGTTCAAAAATGTAATAATATATTGGGCGTTCCATTAAAAAATGCAAATTAGGATTGTAACTTGATAAGGCGACGTTCGATTGTTTTTCAGTGAGCAGCACTCGATTCTTTGGTAAAACATCTGCACCTATTTTTCTAAAACCTCAAATAAGAACATAAATTTTAAAAAAGAGAGGCGAGGAAAGCATCCGCGTGTCCTTGAAACACTTGCTTAGGATGAACTAAAAAAAAATGCAAGGACGCAATACAAAAGCGGCAGCTTACAACAATCTCGGATGGGGTTTGCAATAAAGAAAAACAATTGAACCTCGTTTTATCGAAATAAAACGTGAAGTTACAATTTCTCAACCGAACAGCCTGTATATGACTGCAATCTTGAATTCGCGAGTAAAATGTAGTCCGAAATCATGTGTCGCATCGTGGGTCTACGACGAACGGTTGTCGAGTTCCATCAGTGACCTTGAACAAACGGCCCGAAAACTACTCGCGCTAGACCCCTCATGCGACACATGATTTCAGGCTAGAATTTACTCACGGATTCAAAAATGCAATAATATACGGGACATTCCGTTCATGTTTGGTTTATAGCTCGTTAGAGCGAAATTCCATTGTTTCCTTGTGGATTCCAAAATAGATACTGCAACACACAGTTCAAGTTTGCATAGAAAAAACCCATCGAACACGCTGTACATTATTAAGTTTTTTGGATTTGCACTGGCAGATATTTTTTAAGGCCAATTTAAAAAGAAACACAAGTGATATGAAGATGTCATATACAGGGTTATTCGAGGTGTGGAGGTGGGAAATAAATGTCTAGCACTCTGATATGTGTATTTCTGGTAGGTTGTGACCTTGAACGGCCTGTACATACAAGTTGGTCAAATTACCGTTAAGCAATGACCACTTTGCTTGGGCTCCTCTGCACAACATCCTCGTCGGGATTCAGCATTTCTTCATCCCCAGACAGGAGCACGTCGCTCTCGGATTCCTGCTTTTCCTTCCGTCTTATCGACCGGTACTGGACCCGAACTCTGTCCAGCAGGCTCTGCTCTGCGCTGGCCCTTCGCAACCTTGCCCCTGATGGTTTATTGCTTCTCCTGTGCATCAGGAAGTTATCGGTGACCCAGAACATTAACATCTGCAAACAGGCCGACTGTCAGTCAAAGTCCGAGCGTACCACCGGCAAAGGGCACTCACATTTATAAAAAATGGAATGATGAGCATCACAAAGGCGAGTTCGACTTTCTCATTGTTTATCGGTGAGAGTATAAAGTCCTTCACCCCCTCCCAGAAGTCCAACTGCATGAACAGGATTATCGTGGTCTTGACTATGACCATTAGGCCTACGTACAGGCAGCACTGGACCAGCCAAGTGTTCATGGATGGAGGTTTGCCTGAAACATTCGCGGTTGTCCAAAAGAAGAAGAAAAAAGCGACGGCGATGATTACCGTACTCTCCGAAATTAATGGCCTCCCAGCCTTTTCGCCTTGACAGGAACTGCGAGAGTCGTATGCCAATGAATACAATCAGCAGTCCCAAAGATGAATCCAGGAGAAAATTGATTATGTACCTGCCAATCGAAATTTGAGAGTTTGAGGTTATGTGCAGGTGATAAAGAAAACTGTCAGCTGTCAATACCAACTCACTTTTTTTAAAATATTTTACGGTCGCCTCTGGTCTTTGTTATTGATTAATGGTAACTCTTGTGGCCAGAGTTAATAAGAATTTGATTGATAGTGTCACTTTCTTACCATGTGCATGGGTCCCCTGTGTACTGTCCGGCCAACCACACGTTCGCTAGATGTATAGCCAAGGCTCCCATTCCCTGCTTCGACGTGTCATAGAACCAAATGAGCCAAGACCTTCGCTCGTGCCTGGGCTCGCAGAATCTCTTTGCTGGCAAAGAAAGTTTTAATTAATACGAGCTCATACGTGCGTGTGGTCACTCACCTATGAGACAAGTGAACGCAAGACAGGCCAGCAGCACCTGCAGGAACCAGCCGAAGACGTCCGTTAAGGCATCCTTGCTGCAATGCAGGCCTCCAAGGTTTGAAGCGTTCATTCCTTTCGACTCGCTCGCGCTCACTACCTGTTTTTCATACTTCGAATGTGATGGGCGCGCCGCACAACGATATTTCACCCCTATTCCATGCCACGCGCATTAAACAACCCTTGAACGAACACTTTAAAAGCCGACTTTGAACTCGCACCAGTGCTGCCAGATGCGACGTGTTCCTTTTCCCTAGAATTCTAACGAAAAATTCCCTAGATTTTCCTAGACTTTCCTCTCTCTCCGCTCTACTAAATTTGTTGAACTACCTTCTTAGGTAAATAAAAACATTCGAATTTTGCAATTTTGTATTAACAAAGCCGTTGAGCAATAATCTAAACTAATAAATCTGAACTAGTGAAGAAAACCAAAATACTTAAGTTTAAGTTTCCAATTAATTACGAAAATGGAAAAATTTGGTAAAACTGCACGTTAGGTTCCTAAATTTGCGCGTACTCAGAACTGCCATTTTTGTATAATAATAAACTTTTTATCAGAAAGGAATAAATAAAACGCAAATTAATAACTCTAACCTTATATGTATTTAACCACATATTAAACTGCAAAAAGGTACGACCATCTGACATTTCTGAGTACGCGCAAATTTACGAACCTAACGTGTAGTTTTAGCGGAAATTTATAGGAATATCTTGACTATAAACGTGAAATTGTTTATGTACTTACCAGAATTGTTACACAAATATTTCAATGGTTTACAGCTAGAAGTGTAATTATCCTAGTCACTACCAGAGGGCAGCAAAATCGATCATCGATATCAACTATACAAAAAACTTTCGCGCGCAACAAATGGGAATACACAATTACACGATAATTTTAAACAAAATTTACTGATATGTTATATTAAACTTTATTTTTAAAGACAAAAATACTGGAAAGTTGGATAATAATATTAATTAATAAATTGAATTTCCCTAGATTTGAAACAAATTAATAAATTTCTCCCTTTTTCCCTGCTGTGGTACAAATATCCCTAGATCTAGGGAAATTTCCCTAGACCTGACAGCACTGGTTTCGTGCGTTTTATATTTCACACTCCCTCGCTTGCAGTTAATTTATCGGAACACTTTTTCGAAGAAGAGAAACCACTTACCTGACATAAATCACATCGCTCCTTGTATACGTAACAACACCGAGGGTAGCATGCAACATGTCACCTATCGCGATTCCTTGTTACTACAAGCTTTAAGGGTTGAGAATTTCGCGTTTGTATATCGTTTGACGGGGTCGTTATGGGAACCCTCGCGGGCACAACACGTGAACAATCCGCCACTTCACCCTTTCGCGTTCGCAGTATTTGCCTTAATTATTATTATTATTATTTAAATAATATTCTTCACATTTATTTATTTATTAAAAAAAGTGTATTAATTTTCGCTTTAATCATTAAAGGATTGTGTAAGTGATATTAGCGTGTGACGAGGTGGCCGAGTGGTTAAGGCGTTAGACTGCTAATCCAATGGGCTCTGCCCGCGTGGGTTCGAATCCCATCCTCGTCCCAATTATTTTATGCAAGGTTATTGTGGCAAGTGACAATAAAACATCACCGTAGTTATCGTTAGGTAGATAACAGGGACATTGAGGAACAAGTAATTGAGAAAACTTTTAAATTTTTGATTTAAAAAAATATATGTAAATACGTCTATACAGGGTCTTACTGAACTTAATTCATATTTGCCATAAGGTCATGCATAAAAATTAAAATAACGCAGCACTGACTCGCACTGTCGTTTTGACTGTCGCAACTCGCAATCGTAAAACGTCAACGTGTTAGTGCGAGGCAGCGCCAATAGATGACGCGTACGGTTAATGAAATACCGCAAGCGGCGGCCATTTTGGCTCCAACTTAACGAGGCGAATTTAAAATCACTTTCTTATGTTATTTCACTGTGACTTTCTATTAATATTTTCTCCTTATTGCGCGTGCCAAAAGAAAGCAAATTATTTCGACGCAAAAAATAAAACAAATTAATCAAACTGCGTAATAATTTCCTGCATGCCACAGGTCATGCAATGCGGCTTTCCAACTAAAAATAAAAATAATAAAATTCGCACGTTCATGTTTAATGCATTTTACGTAACAGATTAAGCAACCCAGTGCTATTTACATGTACGTTAAATATTTATGCGTTGGCGACACTGAAAAATTCACGGTTAAGGGTGCGTTTCATTTGCGCACTTACATGCTTTGAGCGCTCATAAGCAGTGCTTAAACCATTTCCTTTGGCTTTGCAAACGCTCACAAAGCTCCAGCTGACGAAATGGTAACGTCATTATGACGTCATTGACTTCGCTCACAATCGCTTATTCCATCGAGGTAGGGCAGCAAAAGTGTAAGCGCTTATGTTCCAAACGAAATGTATGAGATGCGTACAAGGAGCTCAGCTGATCATAGTCAGGTTACAAACAAAGATTACACTTTAAAAATAGCTGCAGCAGCTATGCTTGGATTAATTTCACTATTCGCGTTTTCTACTAAGCAGTACTCCCTCTGGCGGCAACTATGTGTACCAATATAATGACGTCACGACTGGGTTACCTTCTGTTCGAAATAACATTCTTTAACATTCTTTCATATCTACGTCACGTTATTCCAAAAATAGTGTTATACTCGGTTTATCCGACGATCTAAAATAGTACCTAAATCTGTGATTTCAATTCTCTGCTAACTTTCTAGGAGTTATAATTCCCTGGAAGAGAGATAAAACGTATTTTTCTTTTGGCAACATCTTCCGAATCCTTTAAATTATCAAACTAATATTTGAAACTCAGATATAAGACACCTAACTGAACACTTACAAGGCATTTGTCAGATCCTTCCTCCTTTCTAATTGGTAATTTGAGGGGATTACTTTCAGTATTTTATGGTAACAAAATGCAATAGACGTATGCTAACTTTTAAACCTCAATTACTCGAAAACGGTTCGGTTAACGAAATGCAACAAATACTTGTACTAAATAATCTAAAGAATATTTTCTTCGTAAATTTTTTATGAAATATGTAAAAATAAAAAGTTAGGAATAAAATACTGAAAAGTCACCCCTTAAAACTACCCTTTAAAAAGGAGGAACGATCTAACAAATAATACGCAGTTAGGTGCCTTATAATTGAACTTCAAATATTAGCTTCATAACTTAAAGAATCCAGAAGATATTGCCAAAAGAACAATATTTTCCGCCCCTCTTTCAGAGCATATAATTCTTTTATTGTTGACTTTTGGAATAAAATTTATATGAAAAGGTTACCTTATTTTTTGATATTCTATTCACCCTTTCAATCTCCTTCGTACGTTATGAGATATTCAGTATTTAGCAATTTCAAAACCATCTCCTTTTTTACCGGAGAAAAAATTATAGATCATTATTATGCGTCATGAAAAAATCTAAGTTAGACACATCGCATAGCTTAAGTTTCTTGCATGATATTGACATAATAATAATTTGAATTCATTAAGCAGCATTCCATAATTAAATTAAATAATTTACGATGTCAAAGAACGAATCCAGTCGTGACGTATTAGTGTTGCGGGTTGCATAGTTTCCGGCGTCATGGAAATCGCGAATTGAAGTTATATTTTTAAGGTTATGAATTCGTTGTGCAAACAATAGTCAAAAGAAACACCTCTGCGTATAATAACTTAAGCGACTGAACGCCTATAATGACTTAAGCGACTGAACGCCAAATGAAACAACAGAAGGGTGCGTTTCGTTTGCGCGCTCACACGCTTTAAACGCTCACGCTGACAAGCGCTGTTTTCTGTTGTTTCCTTTGGGGTTTAGTCGCTTAAGCCATTAAACGCAAAGCTGTTTCTTTTGACTTTTGTTTGCACAACGAATTCATAACCTCAAAAATATAACTTCAATAGTGAAATTGATTCAATCATAGCTGCTGTAGCTATTTCTAAAGTGTACTGTTTGTTTATAACCTGATTATGATTAGTTGATCTCCTCACGTTCTCACACGTTCCATTTGGAACATAAGCGCTTACGCTGCTCTACCTCAATGGAATAAACTATTGTGAGCGAAGACTATGACGTCATAATGACGTTACCATTTCGTCAGCTGGTGCTTTGTGAGCGTTTGCAAAGCCAAAGGGAACGATTTAAGCAATGCTTATGAACGCTCAAAGCATGTGAGCGCGCAAATGAAACGCACCCAGAAAATAGCGCTTGTAAGCGTGTGGGCGCGCAAACGAAACGCACCCTAAGTTAATTAAAGTGGAGCCGGGGTGGAGGGAGGGAAGCGCACGGCGATAAGCAAATTTATTTGGTGGGGGGAGGGAAATTTCGAGGCTTTTTTTTCGTGTGTAACGTCCGTCGAGGTTCTCGTAAATAATATGGTAACTGCGGGAGTGTCGCAGTATGAGAGGTCAAGAAAACTTTTTTTTCCAATTTTAATTAAATTTTAAATTTAAATTTAATTCGATTAACACAAAACTTGTAAAAAGAATAAATTAAGTATACAACAATCACCTGTGATAAATTCGCTGTTAAATTTCATTTTACCTTTTCTCTTTACTGTTTTAGAAAGAAAGAGGGAGAAAGAGAAAGAGTTGGACTTCAATTGTTTCAAAGCGGTCACGCCCTCTTACTTTTCTTTTTAAAATTTTTTTAAACGATATTAATTTTTTTTTTTGAACGAATTAATTCATCTCATAATACAGATTCAATTTAATGTTTTGGTTTTGAATAATTTTCTTGGCATAACCTCCTCAATATAAAACTGACAGTTGTCACTTTGAACATTCCTTTGTTTCTATATCTTTTCTTGTTTATTAAATTTTTTTTTAAGTTTTTCTTTCTGCCTTTTCTGTTAGTGCCTTCGTTGATCAACAATTATCATTATCAAATTTTCATCTGAAAAAAAAAACATGTTTTCAATAGCATATTTTTATTTTTATTAATAACACACTATTATCATAATCTTTTGGGGGTCCAAGACTTTTGATGTTGAGTATACATAGGTACGTAAATAAATTCGCGTGACCTTGAAACACTTGTTTAGATTGAACGAAAAAAATGCAACGATATAATACAAAAACAGCGGCTTACAAGAATCTCGGATGGGCAATAAAGAAAAACAAATGAACCTCGTTTTAGCGAAATAAAACGTAAAGTTACACTTTTTCAACCGAACTCCCTATAGATCACTGCATTTTTGAAATCGCGAGTAAATTCTAGTCCGAAATTATGTGCCGCATCGTGGGTCTACGACGAACGGTTTTCGAATTCCATCAGTGATCTTGAACAAAGTGCCCGAAAACTACTCGCGCTAGACCCATCATGCGACACATGATCTCAGGCTAGAATTTACTCGCGAATTCAAAAATGCAATAATGTATCGGGTGTTTCATCAAAAAAAATGCATGTTGGAATTCTTTCTTGATAAGGCGACGTTCGATTGTTTTTCGGTGAGCGGCACTCGATTCTTTGGTAAAACACCTACAACTATTTTTCTTTTTCCAAATCCGCAAAAGAGAAGATAAATAAAAAAAGAGAGGCGAGGAAAGTTACATTTTCTCGACCGAACACCCTGTATATTACTGCAATTTTGAATTTGCGAGTAAAATCTAGTCCGAAGTCATGTGTAGCATCGTGGGTCTACGACGTACGGTTTTCGAGTTCCATCGGTGACCTTGAACAAAGTGCCCGAAAACTACTCGCGCTAGACCCATCGTGCGAGACATGATTTCAGGCTACAATTTACTCGCGGATTCAAAAATGCAATAATATACGGAGCATTCCGTTCATGTTTGGTTTATAGCTCGATAGGGCGAAGTTTCATTGTTTCTATCTATCGATCTGAACAAACCCCGAGTTCTGACCGGACCGTTATCTATAGAAAACGACTGTTGTCTATAGAAAACGGCCGCTGAGTCGATTATAAATGAGCACAACTTTTAAATGCAATAATATACGGGGCGTTGCGTTCACAAAAAGTGCATGTTTGGTTATATCTCTATAGAGCCAAGTTCCATTGTTTTCTCGTGAATTCCAAAAAAAGATACTACAACACAGAAGCTGAAACGGTCGCGAATTTGTATATAAAACAAATAAGCATGTTATTAATGTAACTAAAGTTTTTACGCGTAATTGCAATTATGGTTCTTGTCACGGTAGTCGGGAGGAGGCTGTTTGAAAATAATAAATCACAAACAATGTACACTTGTTGGGAATTGTAAACGAAAGCCAGAGACTTACCGGACAATAGGGCGGCCGTCATAAACTCTTATCGTACTTGAGCTCGGTTCAAGAGCTTCTCGGACTGACTATCATAAATCTAATGCACATTTGGTTTTCTTTAAAAGTTGAAATTCGACACGCATTTAAGTTCTGTAACATAGAATGTCTATTTGGAAAGTGATACTTGCAAAAGGCAGGAAATAATAAAAACGTCAGGATAATTTGAAAATTTACAGACGCTGCAGACATGTGGAGCATCACGGGTGGCATTTTTGAAAGTTAGAAAAACGTTTCTAGGAACTGTAGGCGTGCATTTTTTCTAAACACAGGACGCGATCCGATTGGCCAAAGTATATTTTGCATTTTGTTTTCGGGTCAAAGGAAGGGGATTAATTAGGGGCAGTTGAAAGATGAATTTTAAAATTACAGGCAGATAGCCACGCGCTTTGAACACGATCAGTCGTATCTATTCATGCTGGGCAGCTTGCTTGAGTTACTTACTAATTTCTTTAATTATTTTCACTAGAGGGTATAATCTAATTAGTCCGGTCGTATAAAAGATCAGTGTTTTGAGAGCCAATTAAAAATACAATTAAATATCACGGTCGTGACGCGTAATTTAATGTTGTGCGTGAATTTGGATTCTTATTCCGCGGCACGGAGTTAGGTAATTTGCTTTAATTTGTATCTTATTCGTTACATAATTGGTGGTATTAAATGATTAAATTTTCATAATCTATAAATTTCAGTACTTACTTGGTTTGGGAAATTTATTCTTAGTCTTAATTTGCATCCGAACCAAAGTCAAAGTAAATCAGTGGCATCCACTGTAGTGGCATTGATTGACCATTGTTATATAAATTATTAACTAGTTTGTTTGGCGTTTCTGTAATTTAAATCGACCAGGGCAGTCAGCCGACGTTTCCAACTTATCGTGCAATTCATATACAGGGTACTTTGTAAAATTAGTGAATCCTTTTCGGTATTCTCTGGCAAATTGGAAACACGCAAGCAAAGTGTTTTTCGATTTGCGCAGTGAAATCGATTGTTTCATACCACTGGTCTAAGGCAAGTTCAGATCTGCCACTAAACCCCAGTGTGACCAGCACAGATTAATTACCTAAATCAAGGCCATTCAGTTGTATTACTAGGGCAGTAAAATTAAGAGGCCAAACCAATTCTGAATCACGTAATCAGTGCCATCTTCTCAGCCGAGTTTCCATCACACTCTGTGTGTGGACCAAGGTGCAGTCTTTGTCGGGAGATCTGTAGTTAATTAGAAGTGATCCGCTTTGAGACCGTAAGGCCATAACTACACATAGTAGAGCGTCGTAAAAAACGGTCAAAAACATTCCATTGCGTACAGGTTAGATCATCGTCGAAACAACGCAATCAGAGGTTAATTAATAAAGCGAGAGGCATTGACCCTCCACCTCAAAATTAGCGAAAGTAGCGGTTGAGCTAGCCTCCCCACTTCGCAGCGTTATTAGGTTATTAAAAGCGGGCATTTGCGTCTCCAAAGGAGAGCTCCCCTGAAAAACGAGCGATTACTATTGATTTTCTCGCAGATCGATCGCCTGGGTTGCATTTTGTATCACATACTTCCCCAGTATCTGATTAATTAATCAATTACATTCATTAAAGAAGTACACTGTAGGCCCAACGCCACCCTGTGCACTGGTTGATATACAGAGCGTGTCTTTGAGTACGATTGAAGTGTTAAACACGAGTACCAAGAGAACGCAATTTTGAAAACAAATTAATTATTCATTTAAATTGAATAGTCAGTCCACAAATATTGTTTGGGACAAGCATAGAACCCACCAGCTGTGTAATTGGAATTAGTTAGTTCGCCACGATATTCGAACGAGAAAGCCGTTAAACGAATTCTACTGTATTTCTTATACGATCGTAATTTTTTTGTGTGTGTTTCATTTGTACAGTAATTAAAAAATTGGGTTTTTACACTCATGCTTCAAGGCTGCAGAGCGCCGAGAAGCCGGAGTTTTTTCCCTTGATTTACAATAAATAAATTAATTAAATTTAAGTCCGCATTTTTATTTTTTTTAAGTATCCAATTCCTGCTATCTCATAGTTATAACCGTTCCACCGGGATTAATAAGGAACCGGGTTAACGGCACAAGTAGAATCCGTCCGAATTAGCAATCACGAGCCATTTTAATTATTGAAAACTGTTTAGAAATATCAACAAAAGTAACTCGGACAATTTCTTCGAAGAGCTGGCGCCAAGCGTAGCTTTATGGTAGTGTATTATTGCATGGTATAGGAGCCCCGTAGTGTCAGGTAGCAATTCGTCTAGCCAGAGTGTCTGGGACAATAAAACTGACCTTTTCTTTCTTGGAAATTCCGTCCGAGTTACCCCGAGAATAAATACGCGTTAAATTCTTGCAGACGATAATCTTTCAGTTGCCAGTAAATTAACTTGCTAATAAATTAAATTTGTTTATCTGTTTGGATTCATTTATTACTTATTTAGTTGTCCGTAAAGGCAACAAACAATAGTAGCACATCGGCGTGTTACAAAGCCTATTTCAATTTTACCTCAAACTAAAATCGACAGCTGTCACTTTGAAAGTTTTTTTGTACCTCGATTTTTTTTTGACATAACTTCTATCTAAAACTGACTGAGTTGTCACATTGAATACGAAATTCATTGTTTTTTAAATATGAAATAATTTAACGTTACGTTTTAGATGTATTTTTTGACATAACCTCTATCTACAACTGACAGTTGTCACTTTGGATACGAAAGCGTCAAAATGAGCAGACTCCCGTTCATTGCCATTTAAATTTATAATATGACTTAACCGTAAACTAGAATTGACAGATTAAATTGACACCTGTCACCTTACTTCGAAAGTATTTAAGTAACCTCAGACTAAAATCGGTAACTGTCACTTTTTTTGTAGCTTTCTAGTTTAAATCCAGTCTTGATTTTATCTTTTAGATGTCTTTTTTGGACATAACTTCTAACTACAACTGACAGCTGTCACTATGAATACGAAAGTGTCAAAATAACCTCAAAGTTAAGCTGACGCCCGATCATTGTTACTTAAATTTGAAATAATTTGACTTGACCGTAATTCATTGTCAGTTCGAAAGCGCTTAAATAATCTTGACAGCTGTCAATGATTTTTCTTACCTTTTCATATAATAGCTTCCTGTTTCTTTTCACAGGAGCGCGTCAATAAGCGAGAGCATCGCGCCTCAAGGTCACCCTCTCCCCTTATTTTTCAAACATCAACAATTTAACAAAGGCGTTAATCCCTTTTCCCGTTTATGAAGTTACTATTATGAGATGATCATAGCTCACAATCGAGATATAACCTCAAATTATAATTGACACTTGTGAAATTGAGGTTCTTTTTCCCTCGCTCCGAAAGCATTCGACGTAATTTCAGTTTGCCACCTGTCAATTGGAAGATCTTTCTGTTACATTTTAGCTCAATACACAGGGTCACACGCGACTCTACTGTTTGTTTTTAAATTTCAAGAAAAAGCTCACAAACGAGATTTAGCCTCAAATTTTAATTGACAATTGTCAATTTGAGATTCTTTTTACCTCGCTCCGAAAACATTCGACGCAATTTCAAATTGACAGCTGTCAATTTGAAGTTCTTTTAGTCACGTTTTATTTCGCCCAATATACAGGGTCACACACGACTCTCCTCTTTTTAAATTAGAAAAAAAAGAGAGTGCTCAAGTTGATATAACAATATTACAATAGAAAGATTTTAAATGACACCTGTCAATATGAGATTCTTATTTACCTCGCATTCAACGTCATCTCAAAGTGACACCTGTCAATTTGCTGCAATTATTTTAGTTACATTTTACTTCTCTTAATGGTCATATGTGACTCTACTGTTTTTGAAATGCCTTAGACAGAGAGCGCAAATTGGTTATGACATGATTATAAGCATAACCTCACAATGGAAATATTTTAATTCATATCTGCCAATTCCAGATTCTTTTATTCCGTCCTGAAAGCATTCAACGTGATCTCAAAGTGACACCTGTCAATTTGCAATTCTTTTAGTTTACATTTTATTTCTCTCAATATATGTATGTACAGTGTGATACATGGCTACTGTTTCTAAATTAAAAAAAAAAGAGCACAAGTTGGTTATGACATGATTATAACCATAACCTCACAATCGAAACATAATTAATACTTGTCACATTGAAATCCTTTTTTACCTCGCTCTGAAAGCATGTCAAAGTGACTCATCTATCAATTTGAGATTATTTCACTTACATTTTATTTCGCTCAATATACAGGGTAGCACGCGACTCTACGTATTTTTTAATAATTTTCTTTTTTCGTCTTTGCAAAAAGGGAGAGAGCGCGCAAGAAACTCCGAAAAAAATTGTAATGAACGTCAAGGACTTTCATTTTTTTAAATTACATGTTCCGAAGCAATTAAAAAAAAATAATGAAGATAACATGTAACCAAATGTCAGAGAGACACCTTCAGTCTATAATACACAAGTACTTAATTTCGTTATTTTAATTTTTATGCATGACCTTATGGCAAATATGAATTAAGTTCAGTAAGACCCTGTATAGACGTATTTACATATATTTTTTTAAATCAAAAATTTAAAAGTTTTCTCAATTACTTGTTCCTCAATGTCCCTGTTATCTACCTAACGATAACTACGGTGATGTTTTATTGTCACTTGCCACAATAACCTTGCATAAAATAATTGGGACGAGGATGGGATTCGAACCCACGCGGGCAGAGCCCATTGGATTAGCAGTCTAACGCCTTAACCACTCGGCCACCTCGTCACACGCTAATATCACTTACACAATCCTTTAATGATTAAAGCGAAAATTAATACACTTTTTTTAATAAATAAATAAATGTGAAGAATATTATTTAAATAATAATAATAATAATTAAGGCAAATACTGCGAACGCGAAAGGGTGAAGTGGCGGATTGTTCACGTGTTGTGCCCGCGAGGGTTCCCATAACGACCCCGTCAAACGATATACAAACGCGAAATTCTCAACCCTTAAAGCTTGTAGTAACAAGGAATCGCGATAGGTGACATGTTGCATGCTACCCTCGGTGTTGTTACGTATACAAGGAGCGATGTGATTTATGTCAGGTAAGTGGTTTCTCTTCTTCGAAAAAGTGTTCCGATAAATTAACTGCAAGCGAGGGAGTGTGAAATATAAAACGCACGAAACCAGTGCTGTCAGGTCTAGGGAAATTTCCCTAGATCTAGGGATATTTGTACCACAGCAGGGAAAAAGGGAGAAATTTATTAATTTGTTTCAAATCTAGGGAAATTCAATTTATTAATTAATATTATTATCCAACTTTCCAGTATTTTTGTCTTTAAAAATAAAAGTTTAATATAACATATCAGTAAATTTTGTTTAAAATTATCGTGTAATTGTGTATTCCCATTTGTTGCGCGCGAAAGTTTTTTGTACAGTTGATATTGATGATCGATTTTGCTGCCCTCTGGTAGTGACTAGGATAATTACACTTCTAGCTGCAAACCATTGAAATATTTGAGTAACAATTCTGGTAAGTACATAAACAATTTCACGTTTATAGTCAAGATATTCCTATAAATTTCCGCTAAAACTACACGTTAGGTTCGTAAATTTGCGCGTACTCAGAAATGTCAGATGGTCGTACCTTTTTGCAGTTTAATATGTGGTTAAATACATATAAGGTTAGAGTTATTAATTTGTGTTTTATTTATTCCTTTCTGATAAAAAGTTTATTATTATACAAAAATGGCAGTTCTGAGTACGCGCAAATTTAGGAACCTAACGTGCAGTTTTACCAAATTTTTCCATTTTCGTAATTAATTGGAAACTTAAAACTTAAGTATTTTTGCTTTTTCACTAGTTCAGATTTATTAGTTTAGATTATTGCTCAATGGCTTTGTTAGTACAAAATTGCAAAATTCGAATGTTTTTATGTACCTAAGAAGGTAGTTTTCAACAAATTTAGTAGAGAGGAGAGAAAAGAAAGTCTACGGAAATCTAGGGAATTTTTCGTGAGAATTCTAGGGAAAAGGAACACGTCGCATCTGGCAGCACTGCACGAAACGCAAAACAATTTTTTTAAATAAAAATTCTAATTAATAAACAGTTGGAATTTTTTAGACCTTTTACAGGGTGGAATTTGAATTTTTTTAAAATAAAATCTTAAAAAAATTCAAATCGAACAACTCATCGCGATTCCGATCAAAAAATATTCGACACCTATTGACGTGTTCATTCGCGCTTTGTTGCCGAAAATACGCCGAATTAGAAATGGATTTGTTTTTTTTTCCTGTCGCTTTTTAATGTGCAATCTCGAGAAAAAAACTGTAATTATAATGGAATGAATAAGAAGTCTTCTGGCAAATTTTTTTTTATTATAAAAATAAACTAATTGTATAATGTATGTGTACAAATTTTTTGTGTTGTCAAACTGGAAATTTACAATTGCAAGTTCGTGCCCGAACGGGTCCGCCCGTAAATTAAAAATAATTGAATCGCTGTCACGGGGGGGGGGTCCATAAAGATACCCATCGTTAATTAATTTCCCGTCCTTAAGTAACGCGCAATTCGCAGCGTCCTCTCGGTAGACCGAACCGGCTTGTCGAAAGTGAAATGGTGAGTTTAATATCTCTGCTCTTTCTCAATTAAAAATTGTTGCTGAAATTATTTAAGTTCATAGGAGATGTAAGAAATACAAATACATTAGTTATTTTTGCAACAACGCAGTAGTTTCCATCGCTGCAGGTGGAAAAAACAAAAGAGAAACGCGTCCTCGTAATATGAACCCCGACGACCCCCGTATATTATTGCATATTTGAATTCGCAAGAAAATTCTAGCGTGAATTCATGTGTCGCATGATGGGTCTAACTGCATCGGTTATCGATCTCGAATTTCACAACACCCTGTATGACTCCGAAACCGCTTGCGCTAAATGCATGATGCGACACATCAATTCAGGCCGAAATTTGTTGGGAAATTCAAAAATTCAATAAAATGTACCCTTAAGAAAACGTGACTGGTTAAAAATCTCGAAAGCACGATAGTCAACTGTTTTTTCGCGGGCGGCATTTGAAGCTGTAGAAAAGCATTTGCGACCATTGTCTTCGACCTTCTTCTCTAATTTCAATAAACAAAGGAGATAATGGAATTGTGAACACCTTGTATAACGCGAAGACAGTTTGCGCCGGAAATTGAAATTGTTAGCATCACGGAATTGCGACGCTCAATTATTTTCCTCATCGCCGCAGACGAAAAGAAAAACAAAAGAGCAACGCCTTCTCATGATATGAACCAAACTCACGTTTTTTTAACGACAATCCCCGTATATTATCGCATAATCGAATTTGCAAGAAAATTCTAGCCTGAATTCATGTGTCACATGATGTGTCTAACTGCACCGGTTCTCGAGCTAGAATTTCACAACACCCTGTATGGCTCCGAAACCGCTTGCACTAGATGTATGATGCGACACATCAATTCAGGCTAGAATTTGCTTGGGAATTCAAAAACGCAATAAAATATGTGACGTTGCCTTGAAAAGACGTAATTTTGTTCACAATTTCAAAAACGCGATGCTCAATTGTCTTTTCACTGACATATGAAGCCGAAGGGATTTTTGTCTTCAACTTTCTTCGCCAATTTCAAAAACGAAAGAGATGATCGAATTGTGAACTTAAATTTGAACACCCCTGTATAACTCGAAAACAATCTGTGCCAGAAACTGAAGTAATATTTGGAACATCGCCTCGGAATTGCAATGCTTAATTATTTTTTCATTGCCGCAGACGGAAGAAAAACGAAAGAGCAACGACTCCTCGCGACATGAGCCGAACTAAAAAAAATTTAACGACAACCCCCATATATTATTGCATATTTGAATTTGCAAGAAAATTGTAGCCTGAATTCATGTGTCACACGATGGGTCTAACTGCGCCGGTTCTCGAGCAAGATTTTTAAGACATCCTGTATAACTCGGAAACCAGTTGCGCTAAATGCATGATGCGATCCATCAATTCAGGCTAGAATTTGCTTGGGAATTCAAATGTGCAATAGAATGTGGAACGTCGTCTTGAAGAAACGCGTAATTTTGGATAAAACGTCGGAATTGCTATGTTCAATTGTTTTTTTTTTGCAAAAGGAAATAATCGAGCAACGATTTTCAAAAACGTTAGTAAAATTGGCAGTTTAAATTTTAACCCTGTATAACTCGGAGACTATTCGTGCTAGATACACGATGCGACACTTGATTTCAGGCTAGAATTTGCTCGAAAATTCAAATATGCATTAATATATAGGATGCTTCGTTAAAGAAAAGCGCAACTTTGCACTACATCTCGATAACGCATTGATCAATCGTTTTCTAATCGATGGTGGGTAGTTCTAGGCCTGCTTTTGCAGCAAATTCTTTTGTTTAACTCCTAAAACGAGGGCGTAAGTAAAAAAAAAGAAGAACGGGTTTTTGAAACGGTGTGATAATTGTACCTCGTTTGTTTCTCTTTGATTGCGCTTAAACATGGCAAATGCGCACGAAATTTGCGGATTTATTCAGGCGGCTTCAGCTTGCATTATTTCACGCGTAATTTATGCGCCTGGAAACGGTCGGAGTTTATATACGAGCAATGCCTGAATGTTCGGAATAGTTCGGGCATGCTACTTTCTAATTATGTACCGTCTAGAAACGGCACTTTCTTCCATTGTTGAAAAAAAATATAGCAAGGCAGTGCGGGGCTTAAGGCGTAAATCAAGTTTTCTTTTGTTTTCCAAATTCAATTTGCGCCGAACACCTAATAAACATATCAAGAGACAAATTGGCCCGATTAGGGGGGCAATTTGTTCCACTGCGGAACTCGCTCGTGTGACAGAGTGCCCCTTAAAAGCTTTCGTGCCGCGAGCAAAAGCGGCGAAGCGTCCGAAATAGACGCCTTCCGTGCAAAGTACATGACACCGCGCCGGGCGTCGATTGTAGAAAGTTGCGGACGTCGCACGCAACACCAGGTACATTTACCAAGCGATCTGGGTCACCTACTAGTCAGGGCCGGGCGGAACGCGCCCCATTTCGTCGTACATTGCGGACAATTTAGACCAATAAAAAAAAACAACAACGATTTGCCCATATATTCAATGCACGCATTATGACCTTATTTTACAAACCACACAAATATTCAATGTAGAGGACTCTAATGGCGTTCAGAGAAAAACAATCGAGCATTACGCTATCGAGATATAACCCAAAGTTGCCAATTTGTTAACGAAACACCCTGTATATCATGCATTTTTGAACTCGCGGGTAAATTCTAGCCTGAAGTCATATGCCGCATCATGGGTCTGTTGTAAATGGTTTTCAAACTCTACTATCAAAAAACAAACGATAAAACTCGGAAACCGCTTGCGTTAGACCTATGGTGCGACCCATCACGTCGCAGTAGAATTTACTCGCGAATTCAAAAATGCAATAACATTTAGGACGTTCCGTTAAAAAAAGTGCAAGTCCTTGTCGTATCCCGAAAATGCGATGCTCAATTGTTTTTTTGCGGACGGCATTCAATGCCGCACAACAATTTTCTTCTAATTTCAATAATGTGAATCAAGTAGTGTTTATGGAATAACAATTGCGTATCGCAGCATCGAAATATGACTAAAACCACTTTTAACGGAACATCCTGTATTTTATTGCATTTTCGAATTCGCAAGTAAATTCTAGCTTGAAGTCATGTGTCGCATCATGGGTCTACGAGGATTGGTTTTCGAGTTAAGTTTTAAAAGACAAAAGAAAAAACTCGAGAACCAATCACGTCAGACCTATAGTGCGACTCATTACGTCGGGGTAGAATTTACTCGCGATTTCAAAACTGCAATAACATTTGGGACATTCCTTTAAAAAAAGTGCAAAGTGCAAGTTCTGGTCGTGTGCGGAAAATGCGATGCTCAATTGCTTTTTCGCGCACGGCATTCAATTCTGCACAAGAATGAAGCAATATTTTTATTAGAAATTTTCTTGTAGTATCAATAATGTGAGACTAATAGTGTTTACGGAATAACAATGACGCATCGCACCATCGAGATATGACCAAACTCACCATTTTGAACGGAACATCTTGTATTTCATTGCATTTTCGAATTCGCGAGTAAATTCTAGCCTGAATCCATGTGTCGCATCGTAGGTTTGCGACGAAGGGTTCTTGAGTTCCATGAGTGACCTTGAACAAAGGGCCCGAAAACTACTCACGCTAGACCCATCATGCGACACATGATATCAGGCTAGAATTTACTCACGGATTCAAAAATGCAATAATATTGTTACGGTAATTTTTGGAGTAACATGGAATTAGGGATGTGGCTTTATATAACAAAACATTTATTATTAACTAATTATTTAACAATGATTACAATTACTTACATCGTGTATTGCACTAAAAAACTACTAGACTAGATGACACTCTGAAGAGATTCGTTCTGATACTCCCTTTAGCGTTTGCGCTAGTGGCTTTTTATAGGGGCTTTGTGACGTCAATTGTTGCCTTGAAAGTTGTAATTCCTGTAGATGAATCATGGTTTTTGCACACGGTGCAGGTGTTCCATTTCCTGCACTTCTGGTGAGTCATACGTTATATAATTTCGACGAATGCAACTTTTGTTTATATTATCTCTCCATGTTTACGTTATCGGCTTTATGTTTATATGACGCATGACTGCATTTTCGCGATACATCTTATCCTAGTTACAATATATTGTGCATTATAATTAAAAAACGTAACTTTGGTTTAAATCTTGGAAATGCGATGCGCAATTGTTTTTCCGCGACAGCCATCCTAAACTCGCGAAAGTATCTACAATTTTCTCCTTCAACATTTTCCTCTAACGTCGAAAACAAAAGAGATAATGGGTTTGATCACTAAAGTGTTGACACCCTGTATAACTCGACAACCGTTTGCTTTAGACCCCCGATGCGACACATCATTTCAGGCTAGAATTTGCTGCGGAATTCAAAAATGCAATAATATTTGGGACGTTCCGTTAAAGAAAGCGCAATTCCTGGTCGTATCCCGAAAATGCGATGCTCAATTCTTTTTTGGTGGACGCCATTCAATGCTGCAACCTTTTTATTAGAAATTTTCTTCTAATTTCAATAATGTGAATCCATAGTGTTTATGGAATAGCAGATGCGCATCGCACCATCGAGATAGGATCAAAACTTACGACTTTTGCGACGAATGGTTCTCGAGTTCCATGAGGAAGAAACGCAAGTTCTCGGCAACGCGTCGCTCAATTGTTCCTCCGCGAAGGCGTCCGACACCGTAGCTCTTGAAATTTCGCTTCCGGCTCCTCTCTTCCGTATATTTGATCGTAACAACTTGAACGACTTAATTTCAATGTGCACGTTTCGAACATGAGAACGGCGCGGTCTTCATGTCTCGGCGCAATTCGAACGAGACACTTACGTGCACGTTTCAAGTTCACCGTTCAAATTAACAATCGATTACGGATAATGTGCGTTTGCTTACTTACAACAATTGCAAGTTCAACATACTGTCAAGGTGACGGCGGGAGACTTTGAAATTTCGATTGGCGTCAGCGCCCTCAGTTGAGCTCGTTCGGTGTTAATTTGGGCGCGTTCACTTCTATCTATTAGATGAACGTTGAAGTTCTGGATTGTTTTTTGTTCTGGAGTGGCTGCAACATGCGATTCATGATTGGTGGAGGCGCCGGGGCGGCAGAAGGAGATGGGAGAGCGAGACGATGAGCATCGCGCCGCCGGTTGCCGTGGCGACAGTGGGTCAACCGACGCACGCCGCAAGTCCACGTGCCGTTTCTACCCTCATGTACGCCTGTCAACAGGGCGACATCGACAGAGTACGCCTTATCCTGGGCGCTCAGGTTAGTGGAACACTAACGCTAGAACAAATTATTTTTTAATAAAAAAAAAGTATAGGTATTTTTATTGCAACGCCTTTTTCTTTTGAAAAGCAAAATTCACCTGACAGTGACAGCTCTGTACTCCAGAGCGATTAATATTTAGATTATCCACGCGCGCTTTAGTGAATGAAACTTTCAGCTGAATGTGCTTCGGTAGTAACGATTTTCCAATGTCATGGCAACGTGCAAACTTTCTCGGCGGATTTACGATGAGAAGGGTGGTCGAGGTGCAGACGAATTTACAGCGCCCCGCGAATAATAACCGTGCGATTCAACTGCGATGAATGGATCAATTCAGGCTGTGAAAATTTCGCTTTCGCGGTAAGCACGCTTTTGCACAAGCACCTCTCACATTCCTCAAAACAATCCGACACTCACGTTCACCCGAAGCTTCGATTGACGTTCACAGAAAAACGATAGATCGAGATACAGACAAAAGTTACTTTTTTTGTACGGTATGCCCCATATTTTATCGCATTTTCGAATTCGCCAGTAAATTCTACCCTGAAGTCATGTGTCGCACCAGAGGTCTGACGTGATTGGTTGCCGAGTTGAAAACCGTGATCAACCGAAAGTAACTCTAGAACCAATCGTCCTAGACCCACGATGCGACACATGAATTCAGGCTAGAATTTACCGAGGAATTCAAATTTATAATAATATACAGGGTGTTCGAAGAAAAAAAATTAATTTAGTGCGTATCAGAAAAATGCGACGTTCAACCGTTTTTCTGTAGATGCCTTTGAAACTTCAAGTAAATATCTACAACTTTCGTACCAGTCATTTTTTTCTAACTGCAAAAATGAAAACTTGCGCCTACAAGTTTGTTTCAACCGTCGTGTTATTTTATTTTTCCTTTTAAGCCAACCGCTTATGAAAGAAGAGATCGCACGGGGAAAACAGCCCTCCACTATTGTTGCATCAGCGACAATATATGCGCCGCGCAAGCCGCGGACTTGCTGGTGGTGGCGGCCCCGGACTTGGTGGAAACCTGCGACGAAGACGGTTTCACCCCCCTGCACCTCGCCGTGATTGCAGGCAACATGCCCCTGGTCACCTTCGTCCTCGCCAACAACGCCGTCGACAGCGAGCAACACACCGTCGTACACTGGGCCGCAGGTGGGTTCAACCCTCACCCAGTTGTAAACGCCGGAAATCCGGAAATTAACCCCCGAATAGGTGTGCAGATTACTCCATCAAGTAGGTCAGAGAATGTTTTAACCCAGTGACCAATGCAGCGAAAGCTAAAAATACCAAGGCCAAATCAAGATTAAATTTCTAGGTCCGGCCCTGAACTAATCACCGTACCACACGATATTAAACTAAATAAGTATCTTTGACGACGCTTTTTTTTATTTTCGGACGGTATCAAGATACTTTTTTCAACAACAACAAAGTTAGCTGCTCTGAAGAACGATATTGTCACGACGAAACCTCGACAGATAATTTCACAACTCGAAAACCGTTCACGTTAGAACCGCTACGCGACACATGAAATCGGGCTGGAATTTACTCGCGCATTTAAATATGCTAAAATATACAGAGCGTTGCGTTGAAAAGAGCACAACTTTGATTAAAATCTCGTAAATGCGATGCGCAATTGTTTTTTCGCGAACGCCGCCTTAAACTAGAGGAAAATATCTACAACATTTGTCTTAAACATTTTTCTCTAACTTCAAACTCAAAAGAGATAATGAATTGGTCACTTATAAGTTGACACCGTGTATAACTCAGCGACGGCTTGGTTTAGACCTCCAATGCGACCCATCATTTCAGGCTAAAATTTACTCGAGAGTCCAAAAATGCAATAATATGTGAGGTTTTATAATTAGGAAAAACGTAATTTTGGTTAAATTTTTGGAAATACGAAGCGCAATTGTCTTTTCGTGAGGGGCATTCAAAACCCAGGAAAACATTTTTAATTTCCGTCTAAATTTTCCCCCTAACTTCAGAGACAAAAGGGATAATGTTTTAGTTACTTTTATGTTGACACCCTGTATAACTCGAGAACCGCTTGCTTCAGACCCCCGATGCGACACATCATTTCAGGCTAGAATTTGCTGCGGAATTTAAAAATGCAATAAACTCGTATATTGGTCATTATAATTTTTAAAAAAATTTTAAAAATAACTTTGGTTAAAATCTCGGAAATGTGATGCGCAATCTTAAACTCCCGAAAAATATCTACAACTTCCTCCTTTTCCTTCCTCCATTTTCCTTTAAGTTTGAAAACAAAAGAGATAATGGGTTTTATTACTAAAATATTGACATCCTGTATAACTCGACAACCGTTTGGTTTAGACCCCCGATGCGACGACACATCATTTCACGCTAAAATTTGCTCGGGAATTCAAAAATGCGATAATATACGGAGCATTTTCATAACGCGATGCTCGATGTTTCTTCGTAATTATCGTTGTGACGTTCAGGCTTGTACCTACAACTTTTGCGTTCGGTATTTTCCTCCGACGCTAAAAATAAGATCAGCGTGCGTAAATTTGTGACTAAGCGAAGACAATCCAGAGTAGCCTTGGCACGTTTGACCGCAGTGACGTCACCCTTACACATATCGACCCCGGGTGACCCCGATTGCACGGAAAGAGTCACCGTTAATTTCGTAACCCCATAAATACCCGCCCGAAAGGGAACTCGGCCGGCTTACAATGAATGCATTTGCATAACCTACAATTAGTTGAAAAATTCAATCAACTCACTTAATTGCATTCTTGTTTTTATAGCTGACTCTCATTTTTTGTTTTTGTAGTTTGCGGTGAAACCGGGGCGTTACGTGCTGTCCTGTCAGCCGGAGCTCCGGTTTCAACCCCGGACGTCCACGGTGGATTCCCTTTGCATTACGCGGCCCAAATGTGTGGAGGGGTAAGTTTGACGACCCCACACCTTCACATCAATTATTTAGCGAATATCGATCGCAGGATAAGGACTCGAGCCTCGGCTTGCAAGTCCTGCAAACGCTCCTGCAGCACCCGGACGTCAAGGTCAACGTCGAAGACGGCGACGGGCGCCAGCCCCTTCTTTGGGCGGCAAGCGCCGGTTCTGCAAAGGCCGTCCTGGCCTTGATCAGAGCCGGCGCTAGCGTGGAAGCCCCCGACAAGGATGGACTTACGGCCCTGCACTGCGCCGCTTCTAGGGGCCACACGGATTGCATCGACACTCTCTTGACTCTTTGTGGGATGTCCCCGGACGTCATTGATAGCAACGGTTGCACGGCCCTGCATTACGCCGTGACGCTGGGGCACGCCGACGCCACCGCTTTGTTACTGGCGCACGGTGCAGATGCCAACAGGCAAGACAGGAAAGGGAGAAGCCCTGCACATTGCGGCTGTGCCAAAGGTCAATTCGAAACCGTAAAGATGATCGGGGCGCGGGAGGCGAATCTTTGGTTGAGGAACGCGAGGGGTGACCTCCCCTTGCACGAAGCCGCAGCTTCCGGCCGCAGGGATCTCGTCAAGTGGTTGTTGGAAGCCAGGCCCAGTCAGGTTAACGCCAGGAACAACGACGGAAGATGCCCTCTGCATTTGGCGGCCTTGAATGACAACGCTGATATGTGTAAGGTACGTTTTATCACATCGACATAGCGAAAAGACACTACAAACAAGAAAGTCGGACGTTTATAGCAATTTTCAATACCCTCACATGATTCTGTCTCTCTCACGTAATGTACGCAGTAAAAAGTGTTATTTCTGCATTTATATTAAAATTGTTTCGATCGACGTCAACCAAAAATCAAAAGCGCATCGTTTTCTCGAAATACAAACGGAATTTGCGTTTTTCTTTAATGACACCTGCATTTTGGGATTCGCGAGTAAATTTTAGCCTGATATGATGTGCCGCACCACTGCTCTAGCTTGAACGGTTTTCAAGTTGATAACGTCGTTCGTGCGTTTCAACTCGGAAACTGTTCCAGCTAGACTCATAGTGCGACACATCAATTCAGGCTAAAATTTACTCGGGAATTCAAAAATGTCATAACAATTTTAAAAAACCCAATTCTAGTGCCCATCTCCAAAATACGACGTTCAATTGTTTCTCCGCGAGTGGCTTTAGAAACTGAAGCAAAACACCTGCGCGATGTACACTTAGAATTTTCTTTTAATTTGAAAAATAATGGCAGAGCAATGCAGATTTGCATTTTTTAAACGGAAGTCACCCGTATATAACATTTTTGAATTCGCCAGTAAATTTTAGCCTGAGTTCATGTGTCGCATCACCAGTCTAGCTTGAACGGTTAAGTTGATTACGTCGTTCGGGCGTTTCAACCCGGAGACCATTCGCGCTAGACTCATGGTGCGACACATCAATTCAGGCTAAAATTTACTTGGGAATTCAAAAAGTCATAATTAAAAAAAACGCAATTCTAGTACCTATCTCCAAAATGCGACGTTCAATTGTTTCTCCCCGAATGACTTTAGAAACTGAAGCAAAATACCTGCGAGATTTTCGCTTATAATTTTCTTCTAATTTGAAAAATAATGGCAGAGCAAAGCAAATTTGCATATTAAAAATATGCAAATTTGCGCAAGGCCCCCGTATATAACATTCTTGAATTCGCCAGTAAATTTTAGCCTGAGTTCATGTGTCGCACCACTGGTCTAGCTCTAACGGTTTTCAAGTTGATTACGTCGTTCGGGCGTTTCAACCCGGAGACCGTTCGCGCTAGACTCATGGTGCGACACATCAAGTCAGGCTGAAATTTACTCGCGAATTCAAAAATGACACAATAATTCGTATTCTATTAAAAAAACGCAATTCTAGTGCCTATCTCGAAAATACGACGCTCAATTTTTTTCTCCGCGAGTGGCGTTCGAAACCGAAGCTGCAAGGTTTTCACGTAGGATTTCCTTTTAACTTGAAAAATAATTGCGATGCTGAGCAAGTTGCATTTTTTTAACGGTACGCCCCCGTATATAACATATTTGAATTCCCCAGTAAATTTTAGCCTGAGTTGATGTCGCACCACTGGTCTAGCTTGAACGGTTTTCAAGTTGATAACGTCGTGCGGGCGTTTCAACTCGGAGACCGTTCGCGCTAGACACATGATGCGACACATCAATTCAGGCTAAAATTTAGTGGCGAATTCAAAAATGCGATAATATATGAGGCCTGCATGTTTACTGCATATCTCAAGAATATATCTTGCAATTGTTTTTTAGCGAGCGGCGTTTGAAACCGAAGAAAAATATCTGCCACTTCGGCGTTTCAAATTCTCGTTCAACTTTAAGATTAGCGACGGAAAAAATGGAATTTGCATATTTTTCTCAATGGAATATTCTATATTCAATGGGATTTTTGAATTCGCAAGTAAATTTCAGCCTGAAATGACGTGTCGCAACATGGGTTTAACTTTAACGCCCCCCGGGTTGATTCGGTTGATTGATATTATCAACTTGAAAACCGTTTCCGCTAGACCCACGATGCGATACATCAATTAGCGCTAGAATTTACTCGCGGACTCAAAAATGCAACCAGATGTAGTATATTCTGGCAAAAATAATCCGACAACGTCCAATTACTTCTTGAAACTCCCAGAGAAACATCTGCAACCTTTGAGTGTGTTTTTAATGAAACACTCGGCGATAACAAAATACTTAAAAGTACATGTCGTGATCTCTTGATGTTCTGACAAATTAAAGAGCGCACAAGTTGGCGTGCAAAAAAAACCGCAATGTTTTATTGCCAACTGAAACAAGTTGTGTACTTTTATTAGCAACGAAACAAATTAACTTAATAGCCACCACAACTGTCACCTCCCCCTCCCTTCTCTTTCGAACTGACGGTCTATAAACGGCGGCGCTTTCGTATAAATAACGCGAAGGACGCGAAGTTTATTATCCGTCTTGAACCTTCACCTTTGCTGCGCCCTCGCAGATGCTATCTACCCCCTACATTTTTTATACGCACCTTTATATAAGGGCAGCTCAAAGTTCACGCGTCAGAAGTGGTATATACGTAGATCGCTGCGCCTGCTTTCGCGATTGATTTTGTTTTTAAATTAAAATTCCAGATTCTGTTGGACGCCGGCGCCCAAGTCAACCCCGTCCTCAGGACCTCCAAGAACACCTTTATGACCCCTCTGGACTGCGCCCTCCAGAGAGGCTTCCGCTCCACGGCGAAATACCTGCAGGTCCACGGGGGAGTCCCCGCCAGTAGGATAGGGACGGCGCAAGCCGTGAACATCCCCAACGGGGGTTTACACCTGAAGACGCGGGAAGCCCCGCCCGGTGAGACGTCCGACAGCGAAAGGGAGAACGGCCCGGAGAAGGGCGAGAAGGCGAGGAGGAAACACCGGAGAAAATTCGCCGAGAAGACTCGGATTTCCCAACAACAACCGGAAAGTGGGGGTGAAGGCAAGGATAAATCATCATCAGAGAAAAAGATGGGTTCCGAGGGGGAGCCCAAAAAGGAGAGCGTGACGTACAACAGCGAGGTCAAAATAACGAACAATTACGGAGGGATCAACATCGAGAAGAATGGGGAAATCATCATCGGAGACGGCTCGCCCTACATGAGGGCGGGAAAATTAACACAGACCGAGGAGGCGACGGTTGATCCTAAGGGGGAGGAAAGCAAGGAGGGCGGTGACCCTAACAACAACGGCCAATTCCAAGGCGAGATTAAAACCATCCAGGGTACCCCCCAAGTCCCCAAAGCAGCGACTGGTTTCGATGAGAACATCGAGGAGATAAAGTCGCTGGCCAACACTATCGAGCAAACCGCCAAGAGCATCACCAAGGAAGTCGAAACCATCCAGCAAAACTTGCAGGACGACGGAAAGTTGGAGAAAACGCATCAGCCAGATCAACAGTCTCTAATGTCCAACACCAGCGTCGAAGAGGGGGAACAACCGAAAGACCTTTTGGTCGTCGAAGCCGCCGTCCACGAACCGCCCAAAATAAAAAAGGGCGAAACGCCAAGGGAGAAGCGAAACTTTAAAAGGCAGGACACGATGCGGGAGAAAGAACCCGAGGAACAGAATCAAGTGGGGGGCGAGCCAAAAAATGCGGAAGCGGAGGAGGGGGAAGCTCAAAGCGAGATGGCACCCCAAGAAGAAGGCGGGAAAGCCGAAAAAATGGACGAACCCGTTACGGAGGAGCAACCAGCGGAAGTTGAAGGAACGACAGAAACGGAAATTGTGGAAGACGAGGCCCAACCAACCAAAACAAACGAAGAAATCGAAGTGCAACCACCAACAGACGAAGAAACGAAAGAAGCTCAAGGTCAAGTCGAACTTGCCGAAAAAGAAGAAGCGATGGAACAAGTGGACGACGTTGCTGACGATAAACCTGAAGAATCAGCTCAAGAAGAAGAAGAAGAAGAAGTCCGGACCTCCATTGATGATCAAACCGAGAAGAAATCGGAAGAGGACCAGCAAGAGCAACCCCCTCCGCCCCCAGACGATTTACAAATCCAAACAAAAGCACCTGAAGGCGAAGAAGATTTGAAGACTGAGGCGGAATCGAAGCCCCAAGCAGAAGAAGCTGAAGCCGACGAAGACCTGGAAACCCAAACGAAAGAACTTGAAGACAATGAAAACTTGGAGACCCAAACGAAAGAACTCGAAGACTTGGAAACCCACACGAAAGAACGCGAAGACGACGAAGACTTGAAAGCCCAAACAAAAGAACCTGAAGGCGACTTGGAAACTCAAACCAAAGACGACGAAGACTTGATGGCCCAAACAAGGAAAAGTGAAGGTGACGAAGCCCAAGCGAAAGAGAGTGAAAGCGACGAAAACTTGAAGCTTCCTGCCGCAACAACAAAAGAGTTTGAAGGTGGCGGCGACGAGGACTTAAAGTCCCAAACAAGATCGAAGGCCCAAACAAAAGATGAACAAAAAAAATCGAAGGCCCAAACGAAAATCAAAGAAACCCCGAAGACCCGACATGACGGTAACGACGAAGACTTGAAGACCCAAGCCAAAGCGCCTAAGGATTCAAAAGGGCCCGATTTGAAGACGCGAACGAAAGTATCTGAAGGTGAAAAGGAACCCGAAGGTGTGACGGCCGTCAATGTGGAGCAGGTCGCCCCGAAAAGAGAAAAGAAGAGTTTCGTCAAGCGCAAGAAGCCCAGAACCGACGTCCCCTCGTCCCCCAGAGACGTGACTCCGAAACCAGACGAAACCGAAAAGAAAATGGCCGCCGCCAAAACGAAAGAAGCGGACGAGAAACCCAAGCGGAGGCGGCCCAAGGCGACGAAGGCGATCGAGAAAATCATCGAAGTGACTAAGGGAACCCCCGCCCAAGATGAAGGTCGTCGGAAACGTGTGAAGCACAAGGATCCCCGAGAAAGCAGCGTCGAGGAATCGTCGGATGAGTCATCGGAAACGCTTCCGAAGGAACACAGAAGCTTCACCGTGCTGGATGATGATCATGGCAAGGCGACGAGGAAGACGCGCTTCGTGAAGAAGGGGCGTTCAAGGTCGGACGATTCCAAGTTCAAGCGCGACTTCGACGTTTACAAGCAGAGCAAGATCCCCACTCCCGTTTTTAACTTGAAGAAAGACCTGTCCAAGAGCGACAGGTACCTGGATCGGGATGCGGAAACCGAAGATTTTCCATCTCTGCTGCCGAATTTACTTCAGAAACCTTCGCCCAGGTCAGAGTCGAACTTGTCCGCGCCGCTCAGGCCGTCGGTTTACAGCGATAACGAGAGGAGCGCTTCGGACGCGGAGGAAACGAGAAGCGCCACGAGGAGGAGGCGGCTCAGGAAGCGAATTAAAATCAGGGATTCCAAGAGCGCCGGAAGCGACTACGAAAGCAGTAACCTCATCGATTCGGGATTTGAGCCGAGTCCTCGAAGCAGCCGAATACCAAAGTGGAAGAATATGTCTGAGAGAGGTGTTAACATGACGTCGATCACCCAGACGATACAATCGAACATAAGAAGGTAAACACGTTAACGCTTTCTCGATATTAGTTTCAACAAAGAACGACTCATGTTCGAGAAAACCCTGTATAGGCCTTCTCTAATATAATTTGCTACCATTCCACACTTTTTACATTCTTTAATTAAGACATCACTGCCAATTCAAATGTAGCACCGCCCCCATCTCTTTCTTTAATTATGAAGTCCTCTGTTCCAGCTTAGTTCTAACACGTTCGGTTCGTCCAATTGGTTCATCGCTACGACACTCCACCCATTTCGTTCTTTAGTAGTCACGTGGCTGCCTATGACAGCACAACTAACCTAGCACCGCACCCACCTCAGTTTTTTTTTAAACGGAAGGCTCCCGTACATAATATTTTTGAATTCGCGAGTAAATTTTAGCCTGAGTTGATGTGTCGCACCACTGGTCTAGCTCGAACGGTTTGCAAGTTGAAAACGTCGTTCGGGCGTTTCAACCCGGAGACCGTTCGCGCAAGACTCATAGTGCGACACATCAATTCAGGCTAAAATTTACTCGCGAATTCAAAAATGCCGTAATAATTCGCATTTCGTTAAAAGAAACGCAATTCTAGGTGCCTATCTCGAAAATACGACGTTCAATTGTTTTCTCGCGAAGGTGTTTGAAACTGAAGCAAAATACTTGTGACATTTGCACTTGGCATTTTCTCTTAATTTGAAAAATAATGACGGTGCGAATAAAATTTGCATTTTTTTAAACGGAACGCCCTCGTATGTAACATTTTTAGATTTACGAGTAAATTTCAGCCTGAATTGATGTGTCGCACCACAGGTCTAGCTTTAACGGTTTTCAAGTTGATAACGTCGTTCGGGCGTTTCAACTCGGATATCGTGGCGCGCGACTCTTGATGCGACACATCAATTCAGGCTAAAATTCACTCGCGAATTCGAGAACGCCATAATAAAAGCGCGTTCCGTTAAAAAAATAATTCTTGCAAGTATGGATTTGAAAAATAATGACAGTATGAAGGAAATTTGCATTCTTGTAAACGGAATGCTCTCGTATATAACATTTCTCGATTTGCGAGTAAATTTCAGTCTGAATTGATGTGTCGCACCACTGGTCTAGCTTGAACGGTTTTCAAGTTGATAGCATCGTCCGGGCGTTTCAACTCGGAGATCGTTCGAGCTAGACTCATGATGCGACACATCATTTCACGCTATAATTTACTCGAAAATTCAAAAATGCAATAATATATGTAGCGTTTCATTAAAAAAAAATATATGCATAGCGCATTTCTCAATAAACGTCGCTCGATTGTTTTCTGGGGAGCGGCGCTTGAAGCCGAGGAAAATATCTGCAATTTTGGCGTTTAAAACTCTCGTTTAATTTCAAAATTAACGACGGCAAAAATCGAATTTTCAATTTTTTTGTGGAATATTCTATATTTAGAGGAATTTTTTAATTCGCGAGTAAATTCTAGCGTGAATTGATGGGTCGCAACATGGGTTTAACTTGAGCGCCTCCCGAGTTGATTCGGTTGATTAAGGTTACCAACTTGGAAACCGCTTACACTAGATCCCCGATGTGACACATGAATTCAGGCTAGAATTTACTCGCGGATTCAAAAATGCAACCAGATGTGGAGTATTCCGACTGAGAATGCGCTTATCTCGCAAGTGTAACGTTCAGTTATTTTTCCGCCAATGCCCTATGCAAAAGACATCTGCAACTTTTACGAAACACTTCCTACATTCTGTTCACGATAAAAAAAACAAATACTTGTTGAAAATTATTCATAATCCACCACATAACCTCTTGAGTTCTGTCAAGCAGACGTGAAGCAAAAATTGGCATTGTTTTATTGCTGCCAATTACAATTTAAATAAAACTGCGTTCGGTTCGTTCATTGGTTCATCGCCCTGAAACTCCGCTCATTCCGTTCTTTTAGTTGTGACGTGACTGCCAATTAAAATACAGCTAAGCCAGTACCGCTGTCTTCTCTTTTTTTTACTCATTAACTCCCAATCCAATGCCACTCACAATCAGTACCTGGCAATTTGTTCGTCTCTTGTTTCATTATCCTGAGACTCCACCCACTCAGTTTTTTAACTCTGACGTCACTGCCAATCAGTCGCTATCTTATCTAATTGTTGGCTACTTAAAGGTATCATCTGGAAAGAAAGGTTTTTCAACACCTCCTGGAACTGAAGCGCCTTCAGATCAGGTCGGGGCAGCACAACGAAGCGTTACTGGTCAAGAGGGCCATCGACGATTACCATAATTCCTGCGCGTCGACCGTCGGCGCAGGAAGATACGTGCCTCAAGATTACAGCTTCAAGAGCTTCGAGAAGTTCCTGTACCACTCGCTGAGGAAGCTCCAAAAGAACGGCGGCGAACATCTCGAAGGGCTTCCGGAATCGCCTTTGCTGTGCACCCAGAGCACCCATCGATGTCTCCACGCCACCCACGCCTACACGGGAATTCCATGCGCGGCCTACCGTAAGTTCCCCCAATAACAAAAAAAAACGAACAGGTCCGGACTTAAATATAAATAAATAAATTTCTTTCAGTGCCTCGCATGGATCATCACTCGATTCCGAAGGTGGGCTTCTGCAAGCCTTCCGGTTTTTTGCCGCACATAAACCCCAAGAAGGCCGTGACTCTGGAACTGTGCCATGGCAATGACAAGCAGGTGATATCACTGCCGACGGATCGCTTGGACCAAAACAAGAGGTACTACGTCACGTTCACAGTCAAGGGCCAGGAACACCACCCGGCGGCACCCGCCCGGAATAACGACGCGAAACCGGAGGCTCACAGGCATGCCAAAAGCATCTGAGGGCTACAATAACTTCCACTTTTGTATCAGCTCCAAAATCATGGTTTATTTTTCTTTGGCCTTCTTCAAGGTCAACGATGGGTTTCTACTTAATAATATAACTTTGTTGCTGTAATTTTAAAGTGCAACTTTTTTGTTTTTCTTTTTTTTGCCGATCGTCTTTTGTTTTCTCAGTGAAGACGTCCCATGTTAAGGTTAGAGACCAAAGTTGAGGTTTTTGAACGGTGACCCCCATATTTTATTGCATTTCTGAATTCGCGAGTCAAAACTAGCCCGAAGTCATGTGTCGCACTATAGGTCTAACGCGATTGGTTCTCGACCTGTAACTCATGTAACGCGCTGACCATTCCAGAACCGATCAAGTTAGACCCACAGTGCGACACATGAATTCAGGCTAAAATGAGCCGGCGAATTCGAAAATGCAATAAAATATACAGGGTGAATGATCGTTTCTCGTTTCAGTTTAAACATTTTTCTATTCTTGCACTTTTATTTCATTCACGCGTTAATCTTATTTTGTTTATTTATTTTATTTAATTTCTGGTTTTCTTGTTTGAGTGATCGTCTTTTGTTTTGACTTTTTGTCAAATTTTCTCTCTTTCCCGTTTTTTCTAGGTTTAATTCGTTGGTGGATCGTGTTTTTTTTTTTATTGCGATGTCTGCGTCTTTTTTACATTTCAAGGTTTCGATTTCTCTTAATTTGTTTTTTCTTTCCTAATACTTGTCGCAATCTTTTGTTTCTCTCTAATTGAGATTCTTGGTTTTTTTTCAGTGTCTCGGTTTTCTTTTAATTATTTTTTTTAATTTTTTGCCACGGTTTTTTGTTTTTCTCTAGAAACTTTCTGTTTTTTTTTTCTTTTTAGTTTGAATGATCGCTTTTTGTTTTAGTTGTTTGAACGATAGTCTTTTGTTTTGTTTTTTTTAATTTTTTTTTAAATATTTAATTGACTTGTCGATCGTATTTTGTTTATTTATCTTTTGTTATTATCTATTTTTGTTTTGTTTTGTGTTTTTTAATAATTTTAGTTGTCTCCATTTTTCGTTTAATTCGTCGATCCGATCCTGTTTTGTTTTATTCAGTTTTTTTTGCTTTTTAATTGTTTTTTTAAATTTTTTTATTGCAAGTCTCGTTGTTGTCTAGAAATTTTCTGTTTTTTTTTAATTTGAACGATCGTGTTTTGTTGGATTTTTTAAATCATTTATATTTCATTGACTTGTCAATTTTCTTTTGTTTATTTATCTGGTATTTTAACCGAATAATAATTATCTTGTCTCCATTTTTATGTTTCATTCGTCCATCTACCGTTTTATTTTTTTGGTTGTTTTTTTTTATTTCAGTATACCGGTTTATCTTTTAATTTTTTTTGTCGCAGTCTCTTGTTTTTCTCCAGAAATTTCCAGTTTTTTTTTAGTTTGGACAATCGTTTTTTACTTTGTTTTTTTTTTTCTTTAAATAAAATATTTTCGTCTTATTTATTTATTCTTAATTAAAAATGTTTGTTTTCGTCGTCTCCATTTTTACGTTTAATTCGTCGAACGATCGTATTTTGTTTTATTTTATTTTTTTTAACTGCGACATCTTTGATTTTCTTTCCGTTTCAGTAACCATTTTAATTTGATTCTTTTTTTTTCAACGACTTTAGTCTTTTCCTGTAATTGTTCACATTCAATACTGGGGCGGCCCCTATCGAATGAAAAACTTCAAAAAAAAAAACATTTGCGAAAGGAAGAAACCTAATTTCCGCGTCCGACGGACACTAAAGTGAAAAACTGTTTTCCTGTAAATATTGTAAATTTACAAATTAATTACACGATGTGCAATAATTTTTACCTCTGCATAGTATTTATGTAAAATTAACCGAATAAAACAAAATTTGTTATTTATTAGTTTTTTGTTTCGGCGGCGTACCTCCTTTTTTTCTTCTCTTAGGGACTAATTATCGTCTTTTCTTCGATTTTTTGCTTTTCAATACGCCGTCACCATGGCAACCAGGTTGTAAACACGCGCGATCGTCGCCCCTCTCACTCAGTGCCTACTCGATAGGCGAAAAGATCGGATGGAGAAATGGTTCACCGGAAGCAAATTGTGGTTGTTTGGTAATCAGCTGCAGCTGCTCCCGAAAAGGTAAGGACGCTTTTGATTGGCCCACGCTGCGGAAACGACGACGCACCGATGCGTTCGCACGTTCAAAACAAAACGCCAATGCGCTGGCAACCTTTCAACGCAATCACAATAAGGCATCCAGGGTACGAACGCGTTGATTTGCAAAAAAACGACGCCTTTCCTTGTCAAGTCATGAATGTCATATGATCTGACAGATTTTGACAGTACGCTCTTCGTTTTGAACTCTGACAGATCCGTCGTTTTTTATTAGTCATCGCCATGGTTACGAGATAGAAATCCCGCAATCGCATCCTAAATCGCGCCAAAACGTTCCGGGGGGGGGGGGGGGTTCAAAATTCGGGAAATTCGTGCGAAAATGCCGCTGACGACGTTGCCGGAACACCTGGTCTCCCACACGAAACAAGAAAGCACTTGCGGCTTCTGGATTCAATCGCACGCCCCGCTCTGGTGAGACTAATCTGTCATTCTAATGAAATTTTGAATAACCACGGCAAGGACGTGCGTTATGTATTTCGAATTAAACAGCGTTGCCAGATCTAACATATTTTCACAAAATCCAAACCCGAGGAGGGTGTAGAATTTTGTGGACATTTACATTCGATCGATTTACTTTGAATACCAAATTCTTCCGCGCTAGGCATGGTCGAGGGGGAGAGGGAGTGTGCAAATATGTATTTGGGCAACCGAATTATCCGTACGTGTCTGTTTAATTGCTCTTAGTTACCCTTCTCTTCCAATCGAAAAAAAAAACTGCATTTTACAAATTGATAACCACAATCATTCATTGAGATACATACATATAACGAACGAGGCCATACGTCGGAAATTTATTCCGTGATTTATGTGATAATTACGTCCGCGTTCTTGCTTGACATTTGCCCGAAGCACGACAGACGACGTACAGATCAATAAAACACCGATTTTACAGGCTGTAATTCTACTACTTAGAAACATAAGTTTCCGTGACGTTTCCACCCGTAATACAAAACAAATGTAACCCATATGGTAATTAAAACGCTTTGTACTTGTGCAAAAACAATTACCCTCGACATACAGAGCAAACTTACGATTTTTTCAAAGAGTAACCCCCCTATATTATTGCATTTTTGAATTCGCGAGTCAAAACTAGCCTGAAGTCATGTGTCGCACTATGGGTCTAACGCGATTGGTTCTCGACTTGTAATTCATGTAACGCGCCGACAACTCCGGAACCAATCAAGTTAGACCCATGGTGCGACACATGAATTCAGGCTAAAATGAGCTGGCGAATTCGAGAATGCAATGATATACAGGGTGTTGCACTTTAAAAAGTGTAACTTTGCATCATATCTTGAAAATGTGATATTCGATTAGGTTTTCGCGAGCACCACGTGAAACTACACTCGAAAATGTACAACTTTTATATGAAACATTTTCTTCTAATTTCAAAAATGCGCCAGCCAATGGCAATAAGAATATTCACGCCGTGTCTTTTTACGTCAAACTTGCGATTGACGGACGACTGAGTGCAATCAGTAAAAAATATTAGTTGTGGTGTTTTTTTTCTGGTTGCGGACGTCCTTTGTGAAGGTTAGAGACCAAAGTTGAGGTTTTTGAACGGTGACCCCCATGTTTTATTGCATTTTTGAATTCGCCAGTCAAAACTAGCCTGAAGTCATGTGTCGCACTGTAGGTCTAACGCGATTGGTTCTCGAGTTGTAAGTCATGTAACGCGCCGACAACTCCAGAACCGATCAAGTTAGACCCACGATGCGACACATGAATTTAGGCTAGAATGAGCTGGCGAATTCGAAAATGCTATAATATACAGGGTATTTCATTAAAAAAGTTGTAACTTTGCTGTGTATCTAGACAACGCGATGCCCAGTTGTTTTTTCGCAAGCACCATGAGAAACTACACCTGAATGCCGATGACTTTCGTATAAAACATTTCGTCCTAATTTCAAGAACACGTCAGTAAAAGGTGGTGAGATTCGTATTTTTATGTAGGTCAAACGGAAATTCCTCTCAATTATTGAAGACGCCATGCATAATTAAGATTACTTAACGATTTTCTCACGCACTGACGCTACGCAGCAAGCCCAGTTCTCGACCTGAAATATTCATACTAAATTTTAGGACAAGGACACCGTCGAGGACCATGGAAAGGTACGAAAAGCTGGCGAAGCTGGGCGAGGGAAGTTACGGCCTCGTGTACAAGTGCAGGAACAGGGACACGGGGGAGATCGTGGCTATTAAGAAATTCGCCGAGAGCGAAGACGACCCCCTCATTAGAAAAATTGCGCTTCGGGAAATCCGATTGTTAAAAGTATGTAGTTTTTTTTTTTTTGTGAACAAAATATGTAATTGCTTTGCTTTCTCATCAGAATTTGAAGCATCCCAACCTGGTGAACCTCTTGGAAGTGTTCAGGCGAAAGCGACGCTTGCACCTGGTGTTTGAATTTTGTGACCGGACTGTATTGAATGAACTGGAAAGGTGAGCGAGTAGTTTATAGCGTTTTCGATTGGCGTGCACTCAAAGTATCTCCATCTCGTTTTATTACGTGAAGTTAAAACGAGATGGAGATACTCTGGGTGCGCACCTCAATCGAAAACGCTTGAACGGTTGACGTTGAGCAAATTATAAAAGTTCTTACAATTAAAACCTCAAAACCTTGCATGGGATTCGTGCCGTAGGTATCCCAGGGGATGTCCAGAGTTGCAGACGATGCAGATTATTTGGCAGACGCTGCAGGCCGTCGCCTACTGCCACCAGCATGGGTGTATCCACCGGGACATCAAACCGGAGAATATTTTGTTAACGAGCGCCGGCGTCGTCAAACTCTGCGACTTTGGCTTCGCAAGGATGCTAAGCCCCGGCGAAAACTACACGGACTACGTCGCCACGAGATGGTACCGTTCACCCGAGTTACTGGTGGGGGACACTCAGTACGGAACCCCCGTAGACGTCTGGGCTATAGGTAAAAGCCTGCTTCTCCTATTTCCTTTTCGGCTCTTTTTTGCCATCGTAGGTTGCGTCCTGGCCGAATTAATAAAGGGCGAAGCCCTGTGGCCCGGGAAATCCGACGTAGATCAGCTGTATCTAATCAGGTGCACCGTCGGGGATTTACTCCCCAGGCACATGCAGGCCTTCAGGGGCAACGAGTTCTTTCAGGGCGTGTCCCTGCCGGTACCCCAGCAGCTCACTCCGCTGGACGTAAAGCTGCCCATGTGTGCGGACGTGACGTTGGATTTCTTGCGCAAGTGTCTGGACAAGGACCCGTCAAAGCGGTGGACGTGCGACCAGCTGCTAAATCATCCGTACTTCAAGAACTTCAACTTTAAGGCGGAGGAAAGCGACGTGCAAAATTTCGAGGAGAAGCTGAACCGAGATCGCTTGACAAGGGTAGGTCGTTGAACGATTTTATTTTGTCTGAAACGTAAGTTAGGTCTAGCATATTAAGTCCATGGAATGCATCGGCCTAGTATATTGTGTTCATGGAAAGCATCGGTCTAGTATATTAAGTCCATGGAAAGCATCGGTCTAGTATGTATATTAAGTCCATGGAATGCATCGGTCTAGTACATTAAGTACATGGAATGCATCGGTATAAATATTAATAGCGATTTTCGATTGAGGTGCACTGAACGCACTCAGGATATTCTCATCTTGTTTTAACCTCTTGTACTAAAACGAGATGGAGATACTCTGAGTGCGCACTCAATGTCTATAGTGCATGTCAATCGAAAACGCTAGAAGTCCATGGAATGCATCGGTCTATATATAATTAAGTCCATGGTTGGCAACAACAAGGATCGCGTTCAGGCAGAAAAAGTCCATGGAATGCATCGGTCTAGATATAATTACGTCCATGGTTGGTACCAATGATCGCGTTCAGGCAAAGAATTGTAATGTAGCACACGCTTGATTAATGGCGGTTGCTTGAAGCAAGCAATGACGTCACATGTACCTCATTCGGGTTTACCTTTACGCTTTCTAAAAACGCTGCGGTTGGCTGAACGCGGCAATTCTCATAATGACATGCGCAGTGTAGTACGTGGTGTTTTCAACATTAAATTGTGTAACAAACTAACTACTAGGGTCTTTGTTGTTCTAGAACTCGACGACCCTGCCACTGTTGGCCGCCCCGAAACCCGTCAGCCCTTACAAACCGGCGATGCTCCAGCAGAAGTCCAACAAAATCGAGCACCTGCCCACAATCTGACAGAAAATTACTTTCTCGACGAAATAGGCAAGTGCATTGAATACAGTGAGACCGAGTTTGAGAGTAATCAAAACTGTTTATGGCTATCGTCGACAGACAAAACAAAACGAAAGAGAAACGAGAACGGACGACTTTGCATGTGCACAGCACCTTCGATCGGTTTACGTACTAAAATGTGATCTTTTTTTTTCTCTTCGGTGATGTTTCAACGCGTAGAGATTTCTTTCAGAAAGTTCAAGGCAAAAAGAGTAGATTTATTTTTCTAATGGAGAGCTTAGTTCGTGCATGTTGCTCTTGCTCTGTGACCTATATAGTGTGTATGTTAAATTGTTTTCGGGTTTGAAATAAATATTTTAGATAATTGCCTCGCTTTTCCCCCCTCCCCCCGGCTCCCACTTTCGTTTTTTCCGCTTGCTGACATCTCCTGTGAAGATTACAGACCGAAGTTGAGATTTTTTAACGGCGACCCCCACATTTTATTGCATTTTTGAATTCGCGAGTCAAAAGTAGCCTGAAGTCATGCGTCGCACTATAGATCTAACGCGATTGGTTCTCGACTTGTAACTCGTGTAACGCGCTGACAACTTCAGAACCAATCAAGTTAGACCCGTGGCGCGACACATGAATTCAGGCTAGAATGAGCTGGCGAATTCGAAAATGCAACGATATACAGGGTGTTATATTTAAAAGAGCGTAGCCACGCTTCATATCTTGAAAATCTGATCTGAGAATATTCACGCTGTTTCATTTTATCTATTTCATTCATTTTGGCACTCAACGTATTTAATTTCGATTAATTAATTACATTAATACTACATGTGATGATTTTTTTCTGCTTGCGGACGTCTCCCGTGAACGTTACAGATAGAAATTGAGGTTTTTTAACGGCGACCCCCATGTTTTATTGCATTTTTGAATTCGCCAGTCAAAACTAGCCTGAAGTCGTGTGTCGCACTGTAGGTCTAACGCGATTGGTTCTCGACTTGTAAGTCATGTAACGCGCCGACAACTCCGGAACCAATCAAGTTAGACCCACGGTGCGACACATAAATTCAGGCTAAAATGAGCTGGCGAATTCGAAAATGCAACGATATGCAATGTTCGATTGGATTCTCGCGAGCATCACGCGAAACTACAGGCGAAAATCTACAACTTCTGTACGAAATATTCTTGTCTGATTTCAAAAATAAGCTAACCAAGGGCAACGAGAATATTCACGCTGTTTGCTTTATGTCAAACTTGACATTGACTCAAGATCCAATGGAGTCGGTAAAAAAATATTACATGTGATGATTTTCTTTCTGCTTGCGGACGTGTTCTGTGAACGTTACAGACCGAAATTAAGATTTCTTAACGGCAACCCCTATATTTTATTGCGTTTTTTAATTCGCGAGTCAAAAGTAGCGTGAAGTCATGTGTCGCACTATAGGTCTAACGCGATTGGTTCTCGACTTGTAACTCGTGTAACGCGCTGACAACTCCAGAACCAATCAAGTTAGACCCATGGTGCGGCACATGAATTCAGGCTAGAATGAGCTGCGGATTCGAAAATGCACCGACATACAGGGTGTTCCGTTTAAAAAAGCGTAACTTTGCTTCGTATCTTGAAAATTTGATATTCGATTAGGTTTTCGTGAGCATCACGCGAAACTACAGGCGAAAATCTACAACTTCTATATAGTATAGTATAGTCTTTATTCACAATCTGATTCTTCAGATACAATACACAAGGTTTAAAGATATACATATACTTAAAATAAGTAAACACAGATCAACTTTCAGAGTCATTCATTCAGAAATTCATTTACAGTGTAATAGGATTTATTCAGAAAAATTTGCTTGATGTCTTTCTTAAATGAATTTCTGTTTGAATTAGTTTTAATAATAATAATAATAATAAAACAATTAAATATCTCATATGCGAGCATGTCTGGGCTCAAAATTAATTTTTTCTTTGTGCCTAGTTTTACCTAGTTTATTTATTACAACACAAATCTGAATACGCTACAGTACGTTTTGCGAATGTGACGCGAACTGACATGAAGTATGCTTCCTCAAACAAACTCGGAGTCGAGCAAATGTGTGACTGTGACTGCCGCTTTTACAACGGCTAAAGTCGACGGTTCCTCGGGGTTAAAACGAACGATTTCCGTTTGATTAGTTTGTAGGAAGCCGTTCCGAGAGAAGGTGCCCCTCACGTCGCCTGAATCCAACCAAACGAAAAGCGTCGTCGCGTTGACCACGACCTCCACGTCGAAGCTCAAACCGTTCAGGTCGGAAGAACGCACCGCTGATATCTGCAGATCAACCGCAATGTACACAAAAAAAAACTCGCGTTAAATAGTTTGACTTACCTTCGCTGTGCTCTTTTTTATGGCTGCCTGCTTTAGTGCGCAGGGGAAGACGTGGTTGTCTGGGGCAATTTCGAGTCCGTTTTCATTCCGGAGGGTCAAACGGATGAAACAGTTGGAGGTTGCTTGGGACAAGGACCCGCAGTTGTTGACTGTTGTTAAAAATTGGTCCAACCAAAAGGTGGTAACGACTGAAGACAATCCGCCCAACTAAACAGAATTAGCAACAAAATGAGGCAATCTCAAAGCCGATGTCAAAATGAAAGCAAAAAGTTCGAAGAAAAAAGATGTAACGCCATCTATGATTTAATAGAGTAAATATCTTGGCACCATCTATTAACGTCGAAATGTATACAACGCCAACTATGATTTGATGGGGAAAAAAAACGCATCATCTATTGTCAAAATGAAAACAAAAATAAAAAATTCATTACGACATCCGTGACTTATGGCCGATTTTTTCACCGCCTTATCTGAAGGTTAAATTTATCTGTCACTTAGAATGTGACATACAAATGGCTCTATACATACTTTGTATCGCATTCTAACTGACTAGTTAGCATTCTAATTTAGCCTTAAGATAAGGCGGTGAAGAAATCGGCCATTAAAAGTGAATATCTTGGCGCCATCTATTGATGTGTAAATGAAAATGGAAACAAGAAACTTACGAAAAAAAAAATTATGACGCCGTGATTTAATATGGAAAAAAAATAACAATGCCATCATCCATTAACGTCAAAATGAAAACAAAAAAAAGTATGCAAAGAAAGTTACGACGCCACCTGAAATTAAAGATAAATAGTGACGTCATCAGCATAACTTTCGGGCAAGTACAAGGAAACAAGAAAAAATTTAACAAAGGAGATAAACGTCATCTGCGATTTAAAAGAAGCACGAGTGCGCCATCTATTGGTGTCAAAATAAAAACGCAAACAGGTTTATGTAAAAATAAAATAAAATAACGCCCTCTGTGATTTAAAAAAGTGACGCTATTTATTGGTGTCAAAGTTAAAATTAAAACAAGTTTATGACAAAAAAATAAATAAATAAATGAAGCTTTCTGTGGTATAAAAGAAGCATGATGGCTTCTGTTGATGTCAAAATTAAAATGAAACCAAGTTTATGGAGCTCTCTTTGATTTAAAAGAAACATGATGGCGTCATCTGTTGATTGATATCAAATAGGAGTAAAAAAGTTTAAGAGTTTATGAAGCCTAGGAGGACTAAAGTATAGATGGCGTAATACCATCTATGATTTCAAAGTAACAATATCTTTACAACATTTGTCAATGAAAATTAAAAATTTATTAAAAAAAATTACTTAAAATTACTAATAACTAATTTAAAAAAACATGATTAATGTCAAAATGAAAACAAAAAAAAAATGAAAAAAAAAAAAAAAATTACGGCGCCACCTGAAATTAAAAATACATAACTTTCGGGCAAGTGGAAGGAAACGAGAAAAAATTTAACAAAGGAGATAAAGCGCCATCTGTTGGTGTCAAAATAAAAATGAAAACAAGTCTATGAAAAAAATAAATAAATAAAACAAAATAACGCTCTCTGTGATTTAAAAGAAGTATGATGGCGCCACCTGTTATGGCAAAATAAAAATGTAAACAATTTAAAAGAAGTATGATGGCGCCATCTGTTGGCGTCAAAAAGTTAAAATCAAAAGTTTATGAAGAGGAAAACAAAATCATAGATGACATCATACCATCTATGATTTTGAAAGAAAAAATACTTTGACGTCATTTGTTAATGAAAATTAAAATTTATTTAAAAAAATACGATGCTGTGATTTAATTTAAAAAAATATGACGCCACCTGAGATTAAAAATACATAAATATTTAAATAACGTCATCTACACAACGTTCTGGCAAGTAGAATGAAACAGGAAACGAGAACAAATTTAACAAAGGAGATGAACGCCATCTGTGATTTAAAAGAAGTATGATGGTGCTGCCATCTTTTTATATCAAAATTAAGATTAAAATTAAAAGCTTATGAAGGAAGAATTATGACGCCAACTATGATTTAAAAGAAAAAATACCTTGACGCCGTTTGTCAATGAAAATTAAAAATTTATTTAAAACAAAATTATTACGACGAATTAAAAAATAAATCTATTAATGTTAAAATGAAAATGAAAAGAAAAAATTCAGGAAGAGGAAAGATATAACGCCATCTATGATCTAAACACAAAAAATATATGATGGCCCATCTGTTGATGTTAAAATAGAAATAAAAATAAGTTTATGAAAAAAAAATAAGACGCTCTCTGTGATTTAAAAGAAGCATGATGGCGCCATCTGTTGATGTCAAAATTAAAATTACGACCAAAAGTTTATGAAGAAAAAATTGTGACGCATCTTGACAACATTTGTTGATGAAAATTAAAAATTTATTTAAAAAATAATGCCGTGACTTCTATTAACGTCAAAATGAAAATGAAAACAAAAAATTCACAAAGAGAAAAGAGACAAAGAGAAACGCCACTTATTAATGTCAAAATAAAACTGAAAATTAAAAATTTATTTAAAAAAAACTGCAACGTCAACTATAATATTTAAAAAAAAAACAACGTGAAAATGAAAATCGAAACAAAAAATATAAGATGGCGCCATCTGTTGGTGTCAAAATAAAAACGAAAACAAGTTTATGAAAAAAAAAAAAAAATAGACGCTCTCTGTGATTTAAAAGAAGCATGATGGCACCATCTGTTGATGTCAAAATTAAAATCAAAGTAAAAAGTTTATGAAGAAAAAATTATGACGCCATTTCGACATCATTTGTTACTGGGAAATTAAAAATTAAAAAAAGAATGAAAATTAAAACAAAAAATACATGTTTGATGGCGCCATCTGTTGACATCAAAATAAAAATGAAACCAGGTGGAAAAAAAATCGCTCTCTGTGATTTAAAGCAAGCATGATGGCGCCATCTATTATGTCAAAATTAAAATTAAAATTAATTATGATAATTAATTATTATGTTACTATGTGACGCCATCTATGATTTTAAAAAAATACCTTGACGTCATTTGTTAATGAAAATTAAAAATTTATTTAAAAAAAATACGATATAGCGATTTAATTAAAAAAATCATGATGGCATCGATTAAAGTCAAAATAAAAATGAAAACAAAAAAATCACGAAGAGAAAAGATATGACGCCATCTATGATTTGGTACAGTAAATATCTTGGCGCCAAAATGAAACTGAAAATTAAAATTTATTAAAAGAAAATTATGTCATCTTTGAGAGAGAAAAAAAGTCAAAAGGAAAAGTATATGACGTCATCCCCGACTTAAAAATAAATTCCTTGGCGCCATCTATTAATGTGTAAATGAAAATGAAAACAAAAAACTTACTAAAAAAAATTCAACAGAGGAAATCGCAGCCCCATCATCTATTGACGTCGAAATGAAAAGAAAATTACGTCGCCGCCTGAGATTAAAAATAAATAGTGGCGCCATCTGCATAACCTTCGGGCAAGCGCTTATCGAGCGTGTAATATAAGTTAACGTTACGGGAATTTACAGGAAGGAAACGAATTGTTTGTGGAATAAAACAAGAAAATGGAAACAAATTTATCATGACGCCATCTACATACGAGTAAAAAAAAATTAGTGGCGCCATCTATGTATGTTTGTATATACAAGTCGGGCTAATGTTAAGGATTAGTTAAGGAATTTGACAGAAAACAACCGAGATATCTCTGGAAAGAAACGAAAAAGACGTGGCAACGGCAAGAGGGAATCGCGCCATCTGTGATTTAAAAAACAACATGGGCGCCATCTGTTAACGACGAGGAAATTCACGAACCAAAAAGCAAAATATTTTTGAACTTTGAGAAGAAGAGGCGCTGTCCTAGAAGCGCTTCTTGGAGGAGGGGGGGAAGGCGATTCAAAAATTGTAAACGAATACGACCGTAAAAATACACTTGAAAAAATTATTTGTTTTTAAACTATTTACAACAATAAATAAAATTTTTATGTAGGTTCGCATGACTCGGAAAAAAATGACTTGTTGGGGGGGGGGGAGGGGCGGGATCGCTTCGATCGACCCCTCTCCCGCATGACCGGCCCTGTACAAGAAGAGAAAACAAATTTTTACAAAGATGCCAAGCTGATAATGAAATAGAAAAAGAAACACAGTGGCGCCATCTATACAACGTAGGACGAAGGACGTTCTTTCAAGTTGAAAACAAAATATATCTTGAATTCAAAAAATAATAATAGTGACGGCATTTGTTTGATAACAAAGGCACAGACAAATTGCAAGAAAATCCAGTGATGCCAACTATGTACATAAATAATTTTCATCGTCCAAGCCATCCATGAACTTATAAATTATAAATTTCGCCGAAGTACTGTTTGATGGGTGAAAAATTTAATGCAAAACAATCGTGACATCTGTGAAATAAAAAAAAAACAACAATGGCGCCATCTGATAAGAAAATTTTTAATTTTCAAGCAAGTATATTTTAGCGCGAAATTTAATGTTCAGGAAAATCACAAGGCGAAACATTTCCCAGGGGAGAAAGATGTGGAAAGAATGTCGCCATCTGTCCGATAATGGAATTTTAATAAAATTAATGGCGCCATCTATATTTTTTTATTAATATTATTATTTTTCGCTTTAGTAGTTGAAGGACGCAAACAAGACTTACCACGTTAATCCTGAAACTCTCGTTGTGCACGGCTTCAAAAGAGCTCCATCTGTGGACGTACAACGTAACCGTCGCGTTGTAAACGTTAACCATCAAGTCAGACACGACGAAGACCTTCAGGTTTCTGTCCGCCTCCAAGTAGCTGGTTATTATGACCGGGGCGAAGAAGTCCTTCGCGAAATAGTGCAGCATTTTCCACCTATTTTGGAAGTCTGAAAGCAAACGGGGAGGGGGTTAAAGCAGCGAGCGAAAAACCAGATGCGGAATGGCCAACCTATGCCCGACCAAGTCGGCGCCACCCATACGTCGTTCAACTGCCAGTAGAGGGCGCCCATGGTGAGACCTTCCTTGTTGCTGTTCAGATTGCTTCGCCACAGTCGGTAGTATTCGGTTTGTTTCTTGTACGCCATCGCTTGAATCACCTGTCACAGAATTAACATTAACAAAAAAAAAGCAAACGCCCTGTATACACAGAAACTGCTGCACTTTAGGATACGCTTTAATTTTATGAAACAGAAGAGGTAAAACGACCAATTTCGTTTAAGAAAAAGTGTTACGTCCACAGATTACAGTACCCTATATTTTATTATACAGGGTCCCTCAAACTAAGCTCCTAAAGCTCATTGAAAAAACAGACAGATTTGTTACTATGTACTTCTAGGAATACTAACACAGATTACTTACGACTCTCACATACAGGGTATCTCAATTTAATAGTCTCAACACTGGTGACGCTAATAATTACAAATACCTGTGAGTAAAAGATGAAGGCTCGTGTATATTTCGCATCGCCAGCCGGCGGCAGCTTCAGCTGGTATTTTATGAGACTTTTAATTTGCGAGTGGCCTCCCGGATGGTGCTGGCGGTGTTTCATGAATGCGCTGTCAAAGTGCAGGTCGGAAAGGTTATTCGTCGCAGTCAACCACGTGGAGATGCTCGGCAGGGATTGGTAGCCGTACTCGGAGGAGAACCTCGGCACCGGCAGCGCGTTCTGGTCCCAAGCGTCCGCTAGGTAATCGTAATGGTGAACTGCAAGAGTTTCGAAATCGTCAAAAAAAAAACAATCGAATCTGACGCCAGTGACACTAACCATCGCCGTACATCGTACTGGACGGATTCTTCGCGACGTATCCCTCACGCTCCGACTGAACGCCGTTGGTGGGGCTGGACGTCAAAAAAGGTCGCGAGGTGTCGCTTCTCAGGAATTCCGCCTTTACAGTCTCGACGTACAATTTTATGTAATCCTGTTTATACAGGGTGAAATTCCCAACCGTGTTGTACCTGTGAGCACGAAATGAAATCATATAGTTTGAAGTACCCTGCATATTAATTATAATTATGCAAATATATCACGCATGTACAAGGTGTGTAAAATTTTTGTTATTCCAAGTAGTGTCTTGTCTTCTGGGGGATGGGAGGGGGAGCAAAAGAAAATTGTTACTTACCAATTCTGGCGCAAGGCGGCCTCGTTCTCGTTGTTTGCAGCCCACAGGGCGACGCTGGGGTGGTACTGCAGCCTCCGGACTTGGCTCCTAACTTCCTGCGTCACGCTCCTGAAATTGTAAGCGCGAGTTGAAAACTGCATGCGCAATTATTGGTCCGAGTTGAACCTCAAGAAGTCTGCCCCAGTGGGGTACATGGAGCAAGCGAACATGAAGTCCTGCCAAATGAGGATGCCCAGCTCATCGGCCGTCTCGTAGAACTCGTCCGATTCGTACACGCCTCCCCCCCACACCCTCAACATATTCATGTGGACGTCCTTCGCAGATCGAAGCAGAAACTTGATCGTGCTCGAGTTTTGACCTCTCTCCGGGAGGAGACTCAAAGGGATTGAGTTGGCACCCTTGGCGAAAAGTGGGACGTTGTTGACGACGAAGTAAAACGTGCTGCCATTGGCTGAAGACCAGAAACGATGAGCAATTTACTTTTTTTTTTCTTTAAACAATGTACCGTTTGCCACATCCTTCTGGATTAACTCGACCGTCCGGAAACCGACTCGGATCTTCCTCACACTCGTCTCCGTCTCATCTTCGCTGGTGAAGGTGATTTTCATCGGATAAAGGGTTGCGTTACCATACCCGTTGGGCCACCACAATTTAACGTAAAGCTACAACGACAATGCCACCTCACTCGCAACCCCTGCCGTAAGCAGTCCTCTTTCGTATTACTGACCTCGGGCACTGAAAAGCTGTGGACGTCAACGAACTCGCCGTCTTGGTTCCGGGACAGCTCCACGTCGTAGATTTCCTGCAAGGTCTGCACGTCGGTGTCCAAACGAATTACAATCGTCCCTCTGACGTTGTTGTCCCAGAGATTTTCCAAGTACGTGGTGAGGCGGACGTCCCACGTTTCGGTTTCGTTGTTCAACGTAGTGCTAACGGCGACGTCTTTAATTACGGCGTTGTTGTAGGCCTCGATGTACACGGGTTTCCTGCGAAACCCTCTGTGACTTGAACACCTCATTTTCTAAAGTGCTATCTTGAAAATCGCATTTTCGAGATTCAAACTCGGATGATCGCGTTTCTTTCGAATGCGAACCCCCATTTATTACTGCATTTTTGAATTCGCGAGTCAATTCTAGCCTGAAATGATGTGTCGCATCGTGGGTCTCAGACGAACGGTCTCCGAGTTGTCGATTTGTTCTAATTTTAGAACTCGGAAACCAATCACGTTAGACCCGTGATGCGACACATGACTTCAGGCTAGAATTTGCCCGCGAATCCAAATACGTAATAATAAATGGTGTTTTACATTCAAAGAGTGTAAGTTATCTCGAAAATGCGATGCGCAATTGTTTTTTTTTTCCTGGTAAATGATGTTGCAAGCTTAAAGTAATATCTACGATCTTCGTGCGTACTACTCCTAAGTTGGAATAGATAAAGACAATGAGCACAGCTATCACCAATTTTATTTAATGAACGCCCTGTATATTGTCGCGTTTTTGAATGCGTCTGTAAATTCTAGCTTGAATTGTGACTCTCAGTTTAGAACTCGTAAACCAATCACGTTAGACCTGTAATGCGACAAGTGAGTTCAGACACAATTTTGGTTGAACACCATGTATATTGTTGCATTTTTAGATTCGCCAGTAAAAGTTAGCCTGAATTGATGTGTCGGATCATGGGTCTAAGTCGAACGGTTTTCGAGTTGGCAATTTGTTCCAATTTTAGAACTCGGAAACCAATCGCGTTAGACCTGTGATGCGACACATGAATCCAGGCTAGAATTTGCCCGTGAATTCAAATACGCAGCAATAAATAAGGGTTTACACTCAAAAAAAATTAAATTTGCTTCTTATCTGGCAAATGCGATGCGCAGTTGTTTTTCTTCTCTCGGTAAATGGTGTTCCAAATGCCAGCTAATATCTGTTACCAACATACGTCGCTCGCTTTGCAACTCGAACACTTCAATTTGTAAAACACCTTCTTGAAAATAGTAGTTTCGAAATTTAAACTCAGATAATTGCGTTTTTTCGAACGCGAATCCCTATTTATTATTGAATTTTTGAATTCGCGAGTCAATTCTAGCCTGAAATGATGTGTCGCATTGTGGGTCTGAGACGAACGGTTCTCGAGTTGTCGACAAGTTCTAATTTTAGAACTTGGAAACGAATTGCGTTAGACCTGTGATGCGACACATGAATCCATGCTAGAATTTGCCCGCGAATTCAAATACGCAGTAATAAATAAGGGTTTACACTCAAGAAAATTTAAATTTGTTGCTTATCTGGAAAATGCGATGCGCAATTGTCTTTTGTTTTCTCAGTAAACAGTGTTAGCAATATTCATTGCTCGCTCTGTAACTCGAACACTTCAATTTGTAAAACCCCTTCTTGAAAATAGTAGTTTCGAAATTCAGATTTTGTCGAAACCCTATTTATTATTGCATTTTTGAATTCGCAAGTCAATTCTAGCCTGAAATGATGTGTCGCATCATGGGTCTAAGTTGAACGGTTCTCAAGTTGTCGACAAGTTCTAATTTTAGAACTTGGAAACGAATCGCGTCAGACCTGTGATGCGACACATGAATTCAGGCTAGAATTGACTCGCGAATTCAAATACGCAATAATAAATAGGGGTTGACGTTCAAAAAAGTGTAAGTTTGCATGGTATCTCGAAAGTGCGATGTATAATTGTTTTTTTCCTCAATGAAAGTAATATCTGCGATTTTTGCAAGTAATATTTTCGTACTACTTCCAAGTTAGAACGGATAAAGACAATCGAACACAGTTAAAACTAATTTTTTTCGATAAACACCCTGTGTATGTTGCACTTTTGAATTCGTCAGCAAATTCTAGCCTGAACTGATGTATCGCATCATGGATTTAAGTCCAATGGTTTTCGAGTTGTCGACAAGTTCTAATTTTAGAACTTGGAAACCAATCACGTTAGACTTGTGATGCGACACATGAATTCAGTTTAGAATTTGCCCGCGAATCCAAATATACAAAAATAAATTGGGTTTTATATTCAAAAAGTGTAAGTCCGCATCGTTTTTCGAAAGTGCGATGTACAATTGTTTTTTTTTCCTCAGCAAAAGTCAAATCTGAGATTTTTGTACGTAACGTTTTCGTGCTGCTTCCGAGCTAGAACGGATTAAGACAATCGAGCACTGCTAACACGAACTTTTTTTGATAAAACACCCTGTATATGCTGTACCTTTGAATTCGTCAGCAAATTCTAGCGTGAACTGATGTGTCGCATCATGGGTCTAAGTCGAGCGGTTTTCGAGTTGTCGATTTGATCTAATTTTAGAACTCGTAAACCAATCATGTTAGACTAGTGATGTGGCACATGACTTCAAGCTAGAATTTACTGGCGAGTTCAAATATGCAGTAATATATAGTGTGTTTCGTTAAAAAAAAGTCTTCATTGCAGTTTTTTCGAAGATTCATTGTAATATTTTTGCTCAAGAAGCAACAAGTTTGACATTTACATGTATTATTTATTAATAAAAATTGCAACTTCACTATACATTGAAGCCTTGCATTGCGTTATCTATAGGATTAATGCTCTAAGGTGCAAGCATCTTAGAGCATTAATTTAATAGATCTCTCGGCTACATTATGTGTATGTTTCAAGCAAAATGTTTTATTGTTTTGGCATCGTTCAAATGATTTTTTTTAAATTGTACAATTTCGATTCTCTTACCATATGCCAGTGGATGGTAAGGCTGGGCCCCAATCCCACCCGAACGAGGCCTGCATCTTCCGGATGTGATTCACATGGCAGACCCCGTTGTACTCCTTCGGGACACACACAGGTGGCACCACATAATCAGCCGCCTGTTTTCTATACAAATCAGCAGCCTCCTTTACGGGTGACCGAAAGTGAATATAAATTGTATTGCTCCCCTCCTAAACAATTTGAATTTAATAGTACAGATGGTATGCTCGATTGTTATAATATATACGTGCACTCACCTTCAAGCACGTCTCCACACGGTACTGATATCTAACGAACATGTTGTCAGTGCTGGCAATTTCAATCCAGTTTATAAATATGGTTGCGAAGGTGTCGAGTCCGTCAAGTACCAAGTTGATGTTGTCGTAGGCCAGAAGTTCCCGTGAGACTGTAACAAATGCCACTCTCTCATCATTAACAAGTTTTGTCAGAACGTGAGGTGGAATTTTTTTTTTTCTAATAACATCAATACAGAACTGAATAAATCCGATTAGAAAAAAAAATAACAAAGACGATGGACACATTTTAAATTTGTTTGCTGCGCTTTGCTTGATCATCTTTGCATTCTTTCTCCCCGTCCAATTTTTCTAAACTCTGTCAAATAGAAAAATTGAAAGAAACAAAATTAAAAATTGAAACAAAAAAAATTGACAATAGAAAACAAAAAATAATCAAATTCCCAACTGTTGCCAACCTGTGAAATTCCTGGAGTAAATCCAATCCTTCGTTGCCACCCATCGCGTCTCAACATCGTTGTACCCCCAGAAGACGTCTCCGATGATTCCACCCCGCATCAAATCGTCGTAAACACCCCCCGGGATAGTCCCGTTTAAATTGAACTCTGCAAGAACAGAAGTTGTTTGCTCGACGGCTCACGAATACTGTGAGGTAAATACGTACCCCTTTCTTTGTCCCTGAGATTCCATGTGCCCCCCAAGTCGAGCACGAGCGCTCCGGCCCCGTTCTGCAAAATTAAAATGAGAAGAGCAGCAGGTGCTGAGAGCGCCATTCTTGCAATGACTGGCACTCGGCGATTAATTAAAATCAATTAATGACGATTCTCATTCTGAAATGAATCAAGGATGGCTTTAATCAGACTGCGGACGTTTTGCTGCTATCTGCGAGTGGGCGATTAGTCATGGTTTTATCACGTGTAAACAAAGACATATCGCACGGTATACTGCAAATTAGAAATGGTCAGTTGCCACCTCATGGCAGACAAAAAACGCAAAGAAATTAATATTAAAATAAAAATTCTAAAAATCTAAATAAATGAAAATCTCAAAGCTGTCTTAAATGGTTGATTATTCTTCATTGCCTAGGGGCCCGAATTAATACAAATTGAGGCATGTGGAGGGACAGCCTCCCTAACGACACCTGTTACAACTGTCCTTAATATTAAATTAAATGCAGGCGACGAAAACTATAACTTCCTTCTTCCTCCGGTGCGCCGCCGTTTTCTCGTTACGCCCCCATCTTCAGCAGCCAAGACGTAAAATGCCATCCGAGCAACAGGCACAACATCAGCTTGCTGGTCGCCGCGTGGATGGCAGCGCTTGGTTCCCTGCAAATCAAAAAGAAACTCACAGCGCCATCTATGAGGCAACAACGAACTATGTACATTATCATTACCTTTCCTTTCAAGCTTTGGTGATTTTTTACAACGCCATCTACGATCAACAAGGGAGATTTGAAAATTTAGAATACATTGAAACGTTGGGGCTTTTCGATCATAAATCGACTGTCTTGAATTTTAAGATGGCCGCGAAAATCGACTTCTCCGCACGTTCGTAAAGTCGTTTACTCCATCTCCCTCTGATTTTACGAACGAATAGGGGAGTAGTAGTGATACCCAAGGAGACTTTACGAACACACTCATAAAGTATCGTTAAGTACGGTACTAAATCAACACTCCGTACAGGTAACGCAATCTCATTCCTCTCGTGAAAGGATTGAGAAACAAAGATAACAAATACAATTGCCGCAAGTCCAATAAGGAAGACAAGAGTTTTAGGGAATTCTGTTTACCGCAATGTCACTGGTTTCAATTTAAAAGTGTTTTAGGTTATGTCTAGTTAAGTTATTTACCAATCAAAAGTTGTTATTTTAAAAAGTGCAGAATTTTTCTTTTACAAAAAAAGCTGAATCATTAAATGTAATGCGATAAAACGTTGGGATGCGATATTTAAACTCAATTTTCTTAACCACTGACACTAACTTTGACAAACGTCACTTCAAATAATATTTCCAAATGTTTTCTATCCTAGATGAGAGGAATGTGCGACAAGGATAGATATAAAAAAAATCACTAAATGCGCTACCTGAATACGAAGTATGTTGATTTAGTACCTTATCGTTAAGTCATTTACAGCGCCATCTACGAGATAGCGCCAGAACTAAACTGTAGCGAACTGATGGTGAATAAGAAACTAAAAGATATGTAAACAGTGAAAGCGAGGGAGAAACCTGAAGCGCCATCTATATTGTATTATAAATCCACCGAAGTTCTACTAAAAAAATTGGTCTTCTTGGAAGAGCGAAATTCACTATACATTTCTAGAAATTTAAAAACATGCTCAGAATTTGAGCGCCATGTATCAAGTAGCAAAGAAATTACCGTCAATAGATTATTTTTCCGTGAAGAAAAGAGAGTGTGTAGAAAGAATCAAAGCGCCATCTCTCGGTCGACAACGTTTATATTTTAAACTTGTATTTTTGAACAAGTGAAATTTATTAATGTTCTGAAACACCCTTTACATATTTCTAAAAATCGTAATACGAAATTACATCGCCTTCTATGAGACAGCAAAGAAATTAAATACCTGTCAACCTTAAAAATTTATTTATTTATTTTTTAAACAAGCATATTGTTTGCCTATGTGTATTCTGAAACACTTTGTATATACTTCTAGAAATGAAAACAAATTCTCATAATTTGAGTGAGCGAGAGAGAGAAGATACAACAAAACTCGATTAGAGAAAATATATCACAGCGCCATCTATTGATCAACAACGATTTAAATCGATTTTTGCCAAATTAAAAGAAAAAATTGGAAGATCTGATTCGCGAAAACATACTACAGCGCCATCTGTTGATCAACAGCGTAAGCTTTTCCGTTGTAATTTTTTTTTTAAATTTTGAGACTATTTTTTAACTTAATTTTTGATAAATTAAAAAAAAAAACTAGAAGAGTCGATTCGAGAAAAAATATCAAAGCGCCATCTATTGATCAATTTCTTGAATTTAAAGACTATTTATTAAATCTGTCTTTGCTAAATTAAAAGAATTCTAGAAGACTTGTTCCGTTGCATTTTTTTTTAAATTTTAAGACTAATAAAGCCAAATTTAAAAAAAATCTCGATTACAGAAAATATATCGCGGCGCCATCTGTTGATCAACAAACGCAAGCTTTTCAGTTAATTTTTTTATTTTTATTTTAAGACAAATCAATTTTTGTCAAATTAGAAAACATTATAGAAAATTCGATTAGAGACAATATACTACGGCGCCATCCATTGATCAACGGCATAAGCTTTTCCGAACCAATTTTTTTTAATTGCAGGACTATTATGTAATTCAATTTTTGACAAATTAAAAAAAAAATACGAGACTCGATTTGAGAAAGTATACTATAGCGCCATCTATTGATCAACAGCGTAAGCTTTTTCGTAGCGACTCTTTGAATTTTGAAACCTTATTTATTAAATCAACTTCTGCCAAATTAAAAAAAAAATTGTAGAAGACCCCATTCGAGAAAACATACCACAGCGCCATCTATTGGTCAACAGCCTAAGCTTTTCCGTTGCAGTACATGTGTGGTAGGAAACAAGGTGTCATCTCACGTAAAAAAAAAGCGCCATCTCTTAGTCAAGACCACCAACCGCCACAATTACAAAAGTCTATTTCTTAAACAATGCAATTTTTTGCTAATTTTATTTTGAAACACCCTGTATATAAGTATAAACACATATTTAAAAAATCATATTACTTGGAATTGTTGGAACGCTATCCATAAGACAACAACGAAACTAAGTTATTGTTAACCTATAAAAAATTACAAACATTAATTTTTTTCCCCAAATAAAAGAGAGATAGAAAAAAGTACCTGAAGCGCCACGTCTTGAAGAACGATAGCAAGAACTTGACACCTACACTACCTATAAGAAACTAAAAGAGATATAAACTGCGAGAGTGAGTTTGAACTTGAAGCGCCATCTATATTATCATTATAAATCCACCGAAGTTACGGAAAAAAATTGGTCTTCTTGGAAGAACGGAGTTCCTAAACTTTTTTCAAACGAGCGAGCAATTTATAGAACGCCATTTATTGGACGACGAGAAACCTACAGCGCCATCTATTGGAGAACAGACGCGATTTGTTTCGTTAGAAATCTACCGAAGTTACACAAAGAAAATTAGTTTCTTTGATTAGCGAAATTCCAAACATGTTTACAAATCGTTAAAGCGAGGGCGCTTGAAGCACCATCTGTTGGCCAACGAGAAACCTAAAGCACAATCTATTGGCGAATAGGAGCGATTTGTTTTGTACTAAACCCAGCGAAGTTGCACGAAAAAGTAGCTGTGTATTTTGATTAGTGAAATTCCAAATTTTTAAAAACCATTAACGCGAAGGATTTGAAGCAACATCTGTTGGTCAATTAAAAACCTAACGCGCCATCTATTGGCGAAAGAACGCGATTTATTTTGTCACAAATCTAACGAAGTAACATTCCAGAGTTTTTATAGGACGCTATAAGGAGGACGGTAATAAGAAGCTATTTGAAGCGCCATCTGTTGGCAAGTGGGGCGATTTGTTTTGTTCTAAACCCGCCGAAGTTGCACCAAAAAAAGGAGCTCCTTGGAACAGCGAAAATTTTTTACAAATCGTTGTTAAAGCGAGCGAGTTGAAACACCATCTGTTGGCAAATCAGAAACCTAACGCGCGCCATCTATTGACGAACGGGCGCGATTTGTTTCGTCAGAAACCCGTTCAAGTTGCCCAATGAAAAGTGGTTCTTCGGATTAGCGAAATTCCAAACATTTTTACAAATCGTTAAAGCGAGGGGGTTCGAAGCATCATCTGTTGGCCAATGAGAAACCTAAAGCGCCATCTATTGGCGAATGACATAAACCTACTGAAGTAGAAAAAAAATACGAAAAAAACAGTTTCTTGGCCAAGCAAAATTCCAAATCGTTAATACAATGATAGAGCGAGCGATTCGAAGCGCCATCTGTTGGCGAATGAACGAACTTTTTTGCGCAAAGAAAAGTAGTTCCTTGGATTAACGAAATTCCAAACATTTTTTCAAATCGTTAAAGCGAGGGGGGTTTGAAGCACCATCTGTTGGCCAATGGGAAACTTAAGGCGCCATCTATTGGCGAATGATATAAACCTACTGAATTCGAAAAAAAAAATATGAAAAAAATAGTTTCTTGGCCAAGCAAAATTCAAAAACGTTTATAGAATGTTAGAGCGAGCGATTTGAAGCGCCATCTGTTGGCGAATGAACGAACTTTTTTCATAAATTCTTCAAATTTTAGAAATGAACTCTAAATGCTGAAACGTCAATAAATTGTTGAAGCAAGTACTCTAAGAGTAAGCCGTCCGAAGCGCCATCTCTCGGCCAACGGATGATACTAAAATTATAAAACGTTAGAGCTCCGTCTCTTTTTTTTATAAATCTATTAAAATTAAATAAAAATTAACCCTAAATACTTTAAGAAAACAAATTTAAATGGTTAAAAGCGCCCTCTCTTGGCCGACAATACTTACAGGTACTCCTCGTCTAGTAGGTGCGTAACTTTGATGTTCTGCGTCACTGCGTCCACGGTCGTCTCTTGTTCGGAATTGAACGTAATGGTCTTGATTTCACTTGTTTGCAGGAAGCCGTTGTCAGAGAACGTCCCCCTTATATCGGACGAGTCCAACCAAACGAAAAACGAAATCTTATCCGCCCTGACATCTATCTCAAACTCGCGCGAGTTAACTGCGCGCACTTCCACAACCTACCAGAAAAAATAAATAAATAATTGCAAGAAGCGCCCTCTGCCATCTATCTCCCTCACACATACCTGAACTGTGCCAGGGGTTCCCAACACGGCCGACTTCAGAGGGCTCGCGTACACGTGATTATCCGGGGCGATTTTATTACCATCGCTGTCCTCGAGTGTCAAATAAATGAAACAGTTGAATTGCGCTTCCTCCACAGACCCACAACCCTCCACTTCGGAAAGGTAATCGTCAATCGAGAACGAAGTTATCTCATTAGATGTCCCTCCCAACTAACAAACAAACAAACAAAAAACATTGTTAATTGTTTGTGCAGCAGGCTCTTGGTGAAACATTTTCAATAGATTGTAATAAAAGAAACACTTGTATTTCACTGTTGAAATAAACCGAAATAAATGCTCACCACGTCGACGCTAAAATCTTCTTCATAGACCGCTTCGAAGGAACTCCAAGTGTAGACGAGGACCTTTGCGGTTGCCTGGACGACGTTTGTGGTCAGATCGGACACGGCGAACAAGCGAAGGTCTCTGTCAGGTTGCAAATGGGCGGTGATTATGACGGGGGCGAAGAAGTTCCTTGCGAAATAGTGCACCATTTTCCAGTTGTTCTTGAAGTCTGCAATGTTTATTCAACAAAACCGTTACAAAATGCGAAAGAGGAAGCCATTTAAAGCGCCATCTCTCGTCAACAGCGAACGCTAGTATTTCTGACATTTCTGACTCATCGCACTTACGAAAACTAAATTTTTAAGTCGGCGAAATATTTTCTCTTTCTTCACATTCTGAGGCACCTGTATATACTTCTAGAAGTTAAAAAAAAATACTCAGAATATGAGTGCCATCTATGAGGCAGCAAGGTAATTGTGTACTGTGAACCCATAAAAATTACAAATAATAATTTTTTGCAGAGAAAGAGAGAGAGAGAAAAGATGGTACGAAGTAAAGCGCCTTCTTTCAGAGCGCCATCTCTAGGTCAATAAAATGTTCGCAAATGAAGGAAGGTGTAAAAGGAATTAAAGCGCCATCTCTCGGTCAACAAGGAAAGTTAACATTTTCAATCTATTTTTGAACGATTGAAATTTTTTATCGACGAGTGTTTTGAAACACCCTGTACATATTTCTAAAATTTCATCGAAATTTTTTATCGACGAGTGTTTTGAAACACCCTGTACATATTTCTAAAATTTCTTCCAAATAATCATTTTAAAGGGAATTACTCGTAGAAACTCTACGAGACAGCAAATAAATTAAATAACTGTCAACCCATAAAAGCAAGTGCATAAAAAACAAAAGAGAGTGTACCAGGAATTAAAGCGCCATCTCTCGGTCGACAACGTAAGTTAATATTTTTAACTTATTTCTTGAAATATTTTATCGATGTTCTGAGACAGCCTGTACATATTTCTAATTTTTTTTTCAAAACAATCATTTTATTCGGAATTACATAGCCGTCTATGAGACAGCAAATAAATTAAATAATCGTCAACCAATAAAAATTACGCTTTTTTTAAAGCAAGTATACAAAAAACTTGAGTTGATTTAAGTGCCACCTATGAAGCAGCAAAGAAATTACTGTCAATCCAAAAAAATTCAAATATTAATTTCTTTTTTCGCTAACAAAAGAGAGTGTAGAAGCAATTAGAGCGCCATGTCTCGGTCTAACTTATTTTTGAACGAGTGAAATTTGTTAACGATGAGTGTTCTGAAACATCCTGTACATATTTTTAAAATTTCTTCCAAATAACCATTTTTACGGAATGACACAGCAAACAAATTAAATAACCGTCAATCCATAAAAATGACATTATTTTTTTAAACAAATGTATTTTCTGTTGTGAATTTGTATTCTGTAACACCCTGTACACACTTCTAGAAATTTAAAAACATACTCAGAATTTGAACGCCATCTATCAGGTAGCAAAGAAATTACCGTCAATCCCTGAAATTGATAAAGATTATTTTTTCGCTAAGGAAAAAGAGTGTAGAAAGAATCAATGCGCCATCTCTCGGTCGACAACTATAGTTTATACTTTAAACTATTTTCGAACAAGTGAAATTTATTGTTCTGAAACACCCTGTACATATTTCTAAAATTTTCTTTGAAGAGAATCATTTTTATGGAATTACATCGTCATCTATGACACAGCTAAGAAATTAAATATCTGTCAATCCTTAAGAACGGCATCATTTTTTAAACGTGTGCTTTTGCCAATGTGTATTCTGAAGCACCCTGTATATACTAATAGAAATAATAAAATACTCATAATTTGAGTGAGTGAAAGAGAGACAGAAGATACAACAGAGTATGTGTGGTAGGAAATCTCTCGGGAAAAAAAAATTAAGCGCCATCTCTTGGTCAAGACCAATAAAATTTTCTTACCACCACAATTAGAAAAATTTACTTCTTAAACAATTCGATTTTTTGCCAATTTTATTCTGAAACACCCTGTATATAATTTTGAATATTAAAAAAAATCATTTTGCTTGGAATTGCAACGCCATCTATGACGCAGCAATGGAACTAAACAATTGTTAACCTATAAAAACATAAATTTTTCCCCCCAAATAAAAGAGAGATAGTGAAAAGTACCTGAAGCACCATCTCTTAGTCAAGACCAATAAAATTTTCTAACCACCACGATTAGAAAAAATTTCTTCTTAAACAATTCGATTTTTGCCAGTTTTATTCTGAAACACCCTGTATACATATAATTTTGAATATTAAAAAAAGAAAATCATTTTACTTGGAATAGCAGCGCCATCTATAACGCAGCAATGGAGCTAAATAATAAATTGTTAACCTATAAAAACATTAATTTCTTCCCCAAGTAAAAGGGAGACAGTGAAAAAGGACGCCATCTCTCGGGGAAAAAATAAAGCGCCATCTCTTGTTCAACACCAATAAAATTTTCTAACCACCACAATTAAAAACATTTACTTAAACAATTCGTTTTTTGCCAAGTTTACTCTAAAAGACCCTGTATAAAATTTTGATTATTAAGAAAAATCATTTTACTTGGAGCTGCAACGCCATCTATGCCGCAGCAATATAACTAAACAATGGTTAACCTACAAAAACATTATTTTTTTCTCCCCAAATAAAAGAGAGATAGTGAAGAATATCTGAAGCGCCATCTCTCGGAAAAAAAAATAAAGCGCCATCGCTTGGTCAAGACCAATCAAATTTCTAACCACTACGATTAGAAAAATTTCCTTCCTAAACAATTCGATTTTTTGCCAATTTTATTCTGAAACACCCTGTATATAATTTTGAATATTAAAAAAAATCATTTTACATGGAATTGCAACGCCATCTATGCCGCAGCAATGGAACTAAACAATTGTTAACCTACAAAAACATTAATTTTTCTCCCAAAATAAAAGAGAGATAGCGAAGAAAGCGCCATCTCTTGGTCAAGACCAATCAAATTTCTAACCACCACGATTAGAAAAATTTCCTTCTTAAACAATTCGATTTTTTATCAATTTTATTCTGAAACACCCTGTATATAATTTTGAATATAAAAAAAATCATTTTACTTAGAACTGCAACGCCATCTATGACGCAGTAATGGAACTAAATAATTGTTAACCTACCAAAAAAAATTAATTTTTCCCCAAATAAAAAAGAGATAGTGAAAAGTACCTGAAGCGCCATCTCTTGATCGATACCAAGAACTTGGGATTTTTTTTTGTTTTCAAGAGACCTGGCCTCGAGGGTCGCCCACAAAGGTTTCGTCAGTCAAACCCCTGCACATACCTTGAGTTTTTATTTATCATTTTTTTTTACGACGGTTACTACCAACGTCGAATTTTTAGTTTGACGACAAAAATAGCTGTACTGTGCTTAACGTACCTATCCCGGACCATGTCGGCGCCAGCCAAACATCGTTCAACTGCCAATAGAGGGCGCCCATTGTCAAGCCTTCGCCGTTTTCGTTCAAACTACTCCTCCACAGCCTGTAATACTCCGTTTGTTGTTTGTACGCCATCGCCTGAATGATCTAAGACAAACGAGAAACACGAAATAAGAGCGCCATCTTTTGCAAAATAGAAGCACCAAGCTCTTGCAAACAGTCAGAGGAGCCCCAGTCAATCGAACAAATGAACGTCAATCAAAATGACACCGAGGGCAAGGCACTGCATCAATGTACTACCTATACGTATGCAGCGTATTGATCTAGTGCCTTAACCGTGGGGGGGGGGGGGAACGCCATCTTCTGGTCGACATTTCAAAAGAAATATTTGTTTTGGTGAAAACAGCCCGGAGATAAATTTTAAAAAAAGACAAACCTCAAAGCGTAACATATTTCAGTGGAACACCCTGTATGTATTACCTGTGAATAAAAGATGTAAGCCTTGTAGAAATTCTCTTGGTCTTCACTTAGCAGTGTCAGGCGATGTTCTATCAACGCCTTAATTTCTTCGTTGCCCCCCGGATGGTGCTGGCGATGCACCATGAAGTTGCTGTTGTACTGAAGGTCACTTACGTCATTGGTTGCCGTCAGTAGCGTCGCGAGAGTGGGGAGAGATTGGTAACCGTATTCAGAGGCGAACCTCGTCACGGGGAAAACGTTCTGATCCCAACTGTCGTTTACATAGTTGTAAAAGTGCACTGCAATTATTGTTTATTTTAATAAAGCGGCAACCTTCATTTTTCGTTATTGCCTACCATCGCCGTACTTCGTGCTTGCCGGGTTCTCAGCGACGTGTCCTTCCTCTTCCGACCTGATGCCGTTGGTCGGGCTGGATGTTAGAAACTGACGCGAGGTGTCGCTCTTGAGGACTTCCGGTCGAATCGTATCGACGTACAGGGTGACGTAATCCTGCTTGTACCTGTCAAAGTCTTCGGCTGTTCCGTACCAGTTCTGACGTAGCGCGGCTTCGTTTTCGTTGTTGCCGGCCCAAAGTGCTATACTAGCGTGATGCTGCAACCTTCGGACCTGATGCTTAACCTCTTCCTTCACCGTACTAAAACAAGTGCAATTTAGAAAAAAAAAAAAAAAAACGCGTCGGGTTTCAACGATACCTTAAGAATTCTGGATTCGTGGGGTACATGGAGCAGGCGAACATGAAGTCCTGCCAAATGAGGATCCCCAGTTCGTCGGCGATTTCGTAAAACACGTCCGCCTCGTATATACCTCCCCCCCACACCCTCAACATGTTCATGTGCACGTCCTTCGCAGATTGAAGCAGAAATCTGATCGTGTCCGGATCTTGTCCCTTCTCCGGCAGGACGTTTATCGGGATGGAATTGGCGCCCTTGGCGAAAATTGGGACGTTGTTGACGACGAAATAGAACGACGTTCCCGCTCCTGCGCTTACACAAAAAAAACACGAGCGTCATCCATTGAAATGTAGTAAAAACAATTCGGACACGGCTCATTTTGCTGCGAGCTATATGCAAATAATTTAGAACGCCATCTTTTGGAAGTGACGGTTCTAGTGACGGTAACACGAGGGCGCCACCTATCGAGTTTTATCTCGATTCATTGACCTTCGGCATTTGGCGCCATCTAGCGGAAAGTAAGACGCAATTCAAATTATAAAAAGTAAATTACAAAAAAAAGGAAGGGCGCCATCTACTGGGGTAATTCTGATATGGTTCATATTTCCATACGCTTCGAATTGCCGCGTGTGAATAGTTTAGAATGCCATCACCTGAAAGGCATGGTAAACAAGAGCGCCACCTATTAACACGTAGGAAAAAAAAATTGTCGTGGTTCAGTTTTTTACATAGGTATAGTTTGAGGTGCTGCATGTAAATAATGAAAACACAATCACTAAATAAATACAGTACCGTACAGTACAGTATCCATATGCTTAATGTGTAAGATAAAGAAACCACGTTTTTGCATTAAAATGGCTGATTTTCCATTTTCGTCAATTCAGTGACCATTTTAGTCAACTTCAGTGACCACTTTGGTCAACTTTAGTGACCATTTTCGTTCATGTGCTTAATGTGTAAGTTAAAAAAACGTTCCTGCACTAAAACGACCGTCTTTTCTAGTTATTTTCCTTCCGGCAAGCTTAAATGGTCGACATTTCTAGTGATTTTCTTTCTGGTAAGTTTAATCAAATTTAATGCCTGTCAAATAAAAGTTTAAAATGCCCGAGTGAGTCGTTGCTAGGATTAGATGTTTAAATATCCGCCAATATTTTGCACTAAAATGGCGGCTGATTGCGGTACTGTAATTATTTGGTGACGGTACATGAAAATAGTTCAGAACGCCATCTAGCGAAAAACAAATTGAAATTAATTCGATTTACAATAAGTAAAGTAAAAGAATATAGAAAGAATATATCCAGGAGCGCCATCTACTGAGACACAGAGGAAGCAATTCTGACAGGGTTTATTTTAAACAGTTGAGTAAACAATTACAAAAATATATATATCTAGGTACGCCATCTATTGAAACGTAGAAAAAACAATTCGGACATCGCTCATTATTTTTCTGAACGTCCTTTTTTTTAATCAAATCAAATTAAAATTAAATAAAAAAAGAAAAATAATTTCTGATTAAAAAAAAAGATTGAACTGAGAAACAGAAATGAAACAAAACAAAATAAGGAGCCATCTCTCAGAAAAAAAAGCGCCATCTCTTGGTCTGGTCAAAACCACCAACCACCACAATTACAAAAATTTATTTCTTAAACAATGCAATTTTTTGCCAATTTTATATTGAAACGCCCTGCATATAGTTATAAATATTTTTAAAAAATAATTTTACTTGAAATTGTTGCAACGCCATCTATAAGGCTATGAAACTAAATAATTGTTGATCTACAAAAAATTATAAACATTATTTTCTTGAAATTGTTGCAACGCCATCTATAAAGCAACAATGAAACTAAATAATCGTCGCCTACAAAAAATTACAAACATTAATTTTTTTTCCCAAATAAAAGAGGGATTGAGAGAAGTACTTGAAGCGCCATCTCTTGATCGATAGCAAAAACTTGAGTTTGTTCTCAAGAGACCTGGACTCAAAAGTTTAACGAAGGAATGGTGGGAAAAAATATAAAAAAAAGATTAGAAAAAAAGACGGAACAAAACACAAATTTGAATTTGAAATTTTCATCGATCGCTTTTTGTTTTTTGTTTTTTCTTTTTAATTTCAAGTAAATTTGATTGCGTTAAATTGTAATTTAAAATTAAAAAAAGAACAAGAACAAAAATAACGGTCGATGAAAATTTCAAATTCAAATTGAACTGAGAAACGCAGTTTGAAATAAAAACTAAACAAAACAAAAGACAATCAACAAATGTCGCATTAGAAATAGAAAAAGGAAACGTAATAAAAACAAAAGACTATCGACTGAAATTTAAAAAAAAACAAATTTGGATTCGAAAAAACTCATTTTTAACAAATCAGAAGACGATTGCCAAAAAAAGCAATATATCTAAGAGCGCCATCTATTGAAACGTAGAAAAAACAATTCAGACAGTTCGTGTGAGAAGTTTGAGCTACGTCATCTCTCGGTCGACAGAGAAAGTTAATACTTTTAATACTTTTAACCTATCTTTGAACGAGGCAAAATTTTTATCAATCAGTGTTCTGAAACACTTTGTATACATATATGTATGTACTTCTAGAAATTAAAAAATATATACATATTCAGAATTCGAGTGTCATCTATGAGGCAGCAAAAAAAATCTGAATCGTCGCGAATAGAGCGCCATCTATTAGGCAAACACAGTTAAACAAAAAGCTTCTTTCAGTGATAGCCAACAGATGGTGTTTTTTTTATCGCTTTTATGAATTCCAAATCACTGAGAATGTTATAGAGAGGTATTCACGTCGTTTTTTTTTTTTTTCAGTGTTTGTCAATAGATGAAGCTTCTATATCACAGATAAGAGCTATTGACAGTTCGCAGTTACTTAAGAATGCAACAATAAAAGTAAAAGCCTTCTTGGTAATGGATTTTTTTGAAGGTACGTTAGAATGTTTTAAAAATAATTAATTTAAAATACGAGAACATTATTTATTATTCATTTTTTTTTTTTTGTAAAACCGTGGTGGAAAAGCAAAATTTTTTTTTAAAGCGAAGCTCAATTTCACCACAGTTTGAAATTTTCAATGAAAATGACAAACAAGTTGTTTCCGTAACATTTTTAAAACAACAAACATCAATTCCACCACGGTTTCCGTTTTAAAAATTGAACGTTCGTGAAACCGCTGATGAGTTAATTTTGACGAAAAAAAAAGAAAAATAAGAAACGTCCATTCCACCACGGTTTCTGAAAGTCGGTTACTAGAACTGTTACAGAACTGTCAAAGCTCTTTTATCTGTGGTATATTATATGCATTAGTTTTGACTGGCGACAAACAGAGATGGAGCTCTCCGCCTCTAATATACGTAAATTCTGAATCGAAATGAAGACTTACCGTCCGCTAATTCGTCTTGCACCAGTTGAACCGATCGGAAGCCGACTTTGAAGTTCCTCTCCCTCACTTCACTTCCATCTTCGCTGGCGAACTTCACGCTGACCTCGTATAGTTCCGCGTTGCCGTACCCGTTGGGCCACCACAGTTTGACGTTTTGCTGCAAACCACGATTTAACAACGGATTCAACCCGACGTGACAATTCGAACTACTCACTTCAGGCACAGAAAAGAGATGCGTATCGAGGAATTCCCCGTCTTCATTCGGCGACAGTTCGACAACGCGGTCCTCTTGTATGGGGTCCAAATCGGTAGCCAACTGCACGGAAATCGTCCCTCGTACGCCATTAGATAGATACGTATTCACTTGTACGTCCCACAATTGAGCCGTGCTGTTTAAAATTAAGTTGACGGTGACGTCTCTTATAACAGCTGAGTTGTACGCCTCCAAGTAAACCGGTTTCCTAGAAAATGTGTGTGTACAGAGGGCTCTGGTGCGGCACGACTTTTTCTTTGTCATTACCAAATTCCTACGGATGGAAAGGCGGGGCCCCAATCCCACGCGAACGAAGCCTGCATTTTTCGGACGTGGTTGGCATGGCAGACCCCTTGATACTCCGAGGGTATACAAACGGGGGGGACCACATAACTTTCGGCCTGCTCCTCGAATAAATTAATGGCAACTGTCACGGAGGAGAGGAACTTCACGGTCACTGTGTTTTCACCTTCCTACAATTCAGTTGTTCTTTTAATCTTTTTAAATTCATTGGTCAGTTTCACCTGCAAGTGTGGTTTAACATCGAAGATGTATCTGACGAACATGTTGTTGGAGGTTCCAACTTCTGCGTCGTTGATGAGGACGGAAGCGAAGGTGTCGAGGCCATCGAAGACTACATTGATGGTTTGGTGGGTTAGAAACTCTTGGGTAACTGCAACACAAGTGCAACAAAACATTCATTTTTTAAACGAAAGTGAAGCGTGCCACTTAAAACCGGAATCATATGAAGCTCTTCATATGAAGTCTCCATCGGTTCAAAAGTTATTGAGTTTCCCGACAACTAATGGACCAACTAAGAGACTTCTCCATTTCCTGTGCAATTTGCTATTGATCAACTAATAGATCCATTAATCAACTAATAAATCTAGTTGACTCAATAAACTGACTAATAGTTATTAGACGAATAACTACCATGGAAACAATTCATAGAAAATCAATTAACAATTCAGAAAAATCAAGTTATTCGTCGAATAAGTTTAATAGGAGATAGATATCTCGACCCTTAATGAACTTATCTACAAGTCTATAGGTCTACCGGTTGACTTATTAATAAGCAATTTATTTGCTAATTTGGTTGCCAACGTTTTTCCAACTAACCGATAGACCTGTCGGCAAAGAGTAGGTGTTATTCAAGAGACGACACTCCGTGTCGGCACGTTTGATCTTTGCCGAATAGTTTAGCTGACCTCAAACCGGTTGTCCTCTTAAACTAGCATAGGCGAAATACGGCGGAAACGAACAGCAAATAATGGCGTTGGCACGACACAAGGTATAGCACCAATCAGATTAACGCAGACACAATTTTCGTTAGCATACGAAAGGACGTTTAAATTGACGTAAATGTTTTCTCTTTTCTAATTTGCATTTCCTTGTTCAAGTGCCTTCTCTTATATAAGTTATCTACTGTTTACTGTTAGTTTGCTTTGTGAATTATCTAATTAATCAACTAAGGATTTGTTGATTAAGAGATTCTTAGTTGGTTAGTTGATAAGTCAATTGACTTACTTACAGATGAGCTGGCTTAGTTATAAGCAAATTATTTACTAACTTAACTGCCAGCTAATAAATTTGTTACTTGTATTTCCAAATAACTAATAGACCCAATAGTTTCTTCTGTGAATTATTAACTGCTTAATAGATCTCTTAGTTGGCTTGTCTACGAACGAGAAGGTCTCTCAGTTGGCTTAACTAATAGACCTATTAGTTTGTTCTGTGATTTACTGTCCAAGTAATAAATCGATTAGTTGACATGTCTACAAACACATATATTGCTTGCCTTATTTACAAGCAAATTATTAACTAACTCGATTGCAAACTAATAAATTCATTACTTATCCTTCCAATTAACTAACAAACCTACTATTTGTTCAGTAAATTATCGACCAACTAATAGAACTATCAGTTAACTTGTCTACGAACGCGAAGACCTTTCGGTTGGCTTCACTGCCAGCTAATTTGTCTTTCCAAATAACTAATAGACCCATTCAGTTCTTCTGTGAATTATTAACTGAATTATTAGAATTATTATTTATCTTTTTAATGAAATTAGATTTTTTTTATTTCAACGCAATCAAATTTATTTGAAGCTGAGATCGTCTCTTGCCTTTTATTATTTTTTTTTTCATGTTTCTTTTCTTTAACTTAAATTCTTTTTAGTTCAAACTGCAATCAACGCAATCAAATTTATTTGACGCTGAGATCGCCTTTTGCTTTTTATTATTTTTCTTTTCTTTCATGTTATTAAAATGACAACTTTGATGATATTTCACTTTTCTCCACAGCTTTTATTTATTTAAAAATTACAAGTTAATCTACGGCCGGCGGTAGCACACTGTGGCACATAGCGTGGCGCTTAATACAAAGTTAAGCAACTTCACACAGATTAGCCCTTGGATGGGTGACCAACACCACACGGACCACATTTCAACTCAGTGCGACCGGTACCCCCAACATCTGAAAAGATGAAAGGACGAAGTTTCTTCAAAGTGCAGCTAACCTGATGGACTCAGGCTCCAGATAACTAAATAGTCACGAGAGTGTCATTAGATTACTCATCAGATTGGTCAACTTGTTAGAGATCATAGATTGGCTAATCGTGACACGAATTAGGCAACGAATCACGTTCGTAGATAGGGCGTTTGCCTTCAAGATAAACGCAACGATAAGTTCTGTAAAATAAAATCGATTGATTTTACGAAACACTGCACGTACAAACAAACAAACAAACGCAAAGCAGATGGAGCCAAATCTACCTCCAATAAATAGATTAGAACGTTATCACATCCGATACAAAACAATTCCCCGTTAAAAATCAAAACCATGGAACTTGACCTCTGCGTCATCAATTACCGAAATAACAACCGACAAATATTTCAGTATTATTTCTTTGTTGTCGGTGAATGAGAAAAAGACGCGTTTTATTTATGACGCAGAGCTCTTCTCTTATGAAAAATTTCATATTCGGATTACTCGCACTCGTATTGCCGATATGTGACAATAAAACCATCGAATTCAATTAGCCGGGGTTATCTTAATTGAATATTGACAACTTAATCACTCCTAACGATTGCGATAAGGCGGTTTAAATCCTCATCTCCAATTAACTTTCCGAATGCCAAAAAACAAGTGAATAAACTTCAACTGTGAAAATTAACGTCGGTGATTAACGGCGATTAATTAAAATTAACGTGGGCGATTTACAAAAAAAACAATTAAAGTTTTGAAGCAATCGTAAAAAAACGAAAATTACGAATTGCAAAAGTAAAAGGAAAAAAATAATTAAAAACAAAAACAGGAACGATCGAAAAGAAATAAAAAGCACAAAACAATTGACAGTGTAATAATAAAAACAAAGGACGGACTACAGATTAATTTGTATTGGTTTAAATGCAAGAGTTTTTACGCAGTGGCTGGTACAAGGAGTTTTTACCTTTTTTTATTCAATAAATAATTAATTAAATCTAACCTCCGCATTTTATTTAAACGTATTTAGTTCCTTAATCTCTCGAGGTTATTCACCGTCGCATCAAAAGAACTGAGTTACCACAACGTAAGGCCAGGTGTTGCATTGACGATTACGAGCTATATTATAGGATAACATTAATTGGTTTATTGCGGATTCCCGGAAGGTCGCCTCAGAACGTAAACAGAATAAGTAGGTCTGTAGGATAGTTCCTTTAGCGCTGGCAGTAAATCTTAGGTGGCCAGCTGTAGCCGAGTGTCTAGACGGATAGGGTAGCGCATGCCTAATCGGTCCAGGTAATTAATTTGGCAATAAGTTTTATTGGTTATTTAGTTATCCATAAAAGTCAATAAACAAGGTAGCACACCGGCGTGTTACACATCTAACTGGATATAATCTGTGTAATGCTTTCTATCGAAAAGAAGCGATTGGAGGAGGAGGAGGCACAGTAACATTTTGCAAAAAGGATATCAGATCTAACCAAGTGAAGTTTAACTGTTCCTGCATTGAGCAAACGTTTGAATATTCAAGTACCGCGATCACAATCGACATTAGCAATTATCTGATATTAGAAGTACACAGGATGGTCCCGAAATAAGGTGCCAAAAAGAAATCAGTTATAGGAGATGATGAGCAAAACTCATACAGGCTGTTACAAATTCGAGATTCACCATTGAGATCTTAGAAACGGTAAGAGATACGAAGTCGATTAAATTAGGGGAAAGTGTCGTTTCACATACCTGCCCACACACGCATGTTGTGAAAATTAAACATACCATCCCTTGTAAACACTGATTCGTCGGTGAAGAGAATGTTATTAACAAAGTTTGGATTGTCCGTCTGTTTCCGGAGTCACCACCGACAAAATCGCATGCGTTGGAGGCAATCTGGGGGTATCAGAGATTGCACTCTTTGAAAATAGAACGGGTAATTGTTCCTCACGAATAATTTGCCGAACAACAAACTGCACAACTGACACAAAGGATCTGCTAGGATTTGGCAAAGGGCAATCTGGGTAACGCTGTGCATACAAACGTCTTGCAGCCAATGCATTTTGATCACATTCGCCGTAAATTAAAATCGTGTCCACCATAACACTATTGGAAAATTCGGCCATGTTTTCAACACCGTTATCTGCGAGGTGTACTTGAGAACTGACTCAATTTAACAGCCGATGCTGACACAAATATAAAAATAAACCAAGGACTATCAAACTGTTTCATCGTTCGCCGAAAACATTTATGCCCGGTTGCACCAACTTTCTAAGCAGAGCTTAAATTTAAGTTATATTTAGATTGTGACATTTGCTTATGATCAGTATAGTGTCAAATACATTTTGATTGACATTTAAACTTCAATTTAGATAACAATTAGATTGTGACTAACAATTTGTTAAATTTATAAATAATGTCATAGTCTAAACGCCGCTTAAATTTAAGGTCTGCTTAAAAAGTCGGTGCAATCGGGCATTATTATCTCTAATATTTGTTAATCAATTGTTATACGAAAACTGCTTCATTCTATCACTTTTAACGTCAACTTTCACTGGTTTCATTTTTTGCATGAAGTTAAAAAACAGCCTGTATACATCAGGCGTTGTCTTCCTTTTTATCCTCCTTATAATTTTGAGAAATTCTTCTTCGCTTGTAACCTCCAAAAACATACTTTTCTCATTTTTTACTTACTATATGATTCATTAGAATCATATTATTAGAATAATTATTTAGAATAATGTGCAGAATCAGAATTTGCAATAAAAAATGTAACATTCCCTTTAAAATAAGAAAGTTAATGGCGATTTCCGGTATAACCGGAAATAATGTAAGAGTGAAAGTATTTTACGCGGAAAGACCACTGTGTCTTAGGGCAGTGTACCAAGTTTCAGAATTTCCTTCCCTACAATATTTTAATAGGCCATTCTGTTTGGGAGACCCTGTATAAAAACAAAAGATGAACAAAAAAAGCGAGATTCAGTCCGGAAAAAAATTAACAAAAAAAAAAAACAAAACACGATCGCGAAATTTCAAATTAAAAGGAGAGATTAGATTCAGTTCTGAAAAAAAAAATAATTCACTTCGAAAAATATTAATCTTAACAGCAAAAATAAATCTTAAAAACAAAAATCGATCGGCAGATCGCGAATAAAAAGGCGAGATCCACTTTGCAACAAAAAAAATTGATGAAAAAATGGTAAATACAAAAAAAAAGAACGAAAGATTTCTAATTAAACAAAAAGCGAGATTCAGTTTGGAAAAAAATAAAGTAAAAATAACAAAAGAGGTTCGACGAAGATTTCGTCCGATTGCTTGCTAATCAAAAAATTAGATATAATAAAACGAAATTCTAAAAAAAAAAAACTTTTTGTCACAAAATGCATCGCCGTTATGGTTAGTGCTTCAGTATTTGATCTTCCTAGCAACCCGACTTTTGAAAATTCTTATAAATTGTAAGTTTCTTTTTTAATTATAACAATTTACAATAATTTTTATTATAAAAATTTAATTGTAAATCCTTTTCTATGCTTTTAGAAAAAAAAAAAAAAACTGTGCAGATAGGCAACCAAATATACACAGTCATCCCTGATTGTCTATGCTTCAGGCTCCATTCTTTTTTTAATTTTAAAAGTGGTCATTTTTTAATCAATTCAATTAACTAATCAGACAAGTAACTGACCTGTGAAGGTTCTCGAGTACGTCCAATCTTTCAGGGCGACCCACCTAGTAAGATTATCATTAAAGCCGAAAAACACGTCCCCGATTACATCACTCTCCATCAAGTCCGTGTAAATTCCCCCAGGAACCGTGGCGTTCAAATCATTTTCTACAAGCAAAAAAAAAAACTAGTAACAGTCACAATTATTTCACAAGAAAACAAGTACCTTCGTCAGCATCCTGCAGGCTCCACGTTCCACCCAAATCCTGAATCTCGAGCCCGCTTGCACAGCAATAGAAGACCAGCACGCAGAAGCAGAAGTTGAAGAGAGACATTTTCGCTTGCACTGCACTCGACTGAAACCTTCTGGCGTCGCCTGGACATTATAAACACTTTTTATCTCGTATGTGCTTAACAACCTGTTGAGAGATTAGCATGAAAACTGATGGATTTTTATCTGCAACGGGTAAATATGACACTCTAAAAATATAACAAACAATAAATTACTTATTGATTTTAGATGTAATTTCGAATGTGTACATATTATACAGAAAACAACGTAGGAAAAATACAGAGCAAGCAAGAAACATACTAAAGCAACCAAAAATTATTTGCAACAATTTTGACAAGTAGAAACGCATCATTACAAAAGGAAATGGAAATATAACTTGCAACAAATTCCAACGGGAGACTACCCCGACGTTTTCAGGATCTTACAAAATATTAACAATCCCATTACCTTTTGCTGCTCCTTGTCTTAGCCTTGCAGACTTTCACATGAATCTCATAATGCAAGTCAAAGGGCATTTTTTTGCTGCAGATGGTGAACTTGATCGTTTCTTGACTGTTGCGTAACAGGTTCTCCCTCGATGTTTAACTTGGTGTCCATCCCCAGCCCATGAGAACCAGCAAGCCCCTGAACACACAAAAAAGAAATTATGGAGTTTTTTAAATAACTCCCCCACCAATTAATCAATTCACCTCGATTACATCCCAAACTAAAACTTCGCTGCATTGTCTTTCCGCTTCCACTTTGTGCAACAAAGCACCCTGTCACTCCTGACTGTTGTCAGATGGTCTTTTGGTTGTTGATTCCAGGGGGTCTGCCCTTGTCTATAATTATTTGGTCTCGATGAAATTTAAAATTAAATGAGTAGCATATAAAATATTACTTCTGGTGAGTTCAGGTATGTCGAAAATGTAGTGATTTCGTGGCCGGTTTATTCTTATTGACAAATCTGGTGATTTTGTTTGAAAATTGCTTTAACCAATACACTCAAAATTCCTGTAAAATAAATAATTGCTTGAGTTGTTAGTTCTGGACACATCGTTCTGGAGTACGTTTAGAAAAAGTCGACAGAGGGAGTGTGAGGGGAGATCACGTGACGATTACCTTCATTAGAGTTTTTAAACGGTTGACGTTAGATTAGGGGAAAATTCCGAATATTTTTATAATGTTCTCAGTTGCTGGCACCTACACGCAAGCTAGTGCTAAAACATACGTTACTTTTGTAAAATAGATCTTAAAACTGATGAGTTTTGATCTTACTTTTTCTATTACACAACAGTATTTTGTTGTGATTTATGATTTCTCCGTTTTCATCGGTCAATAAGTTATGACTACACGAAGTTACAATTACACTTTTGTCACTATAAATTTTAATTTGTATAATTCCAGATGTGTAAACATTACTTTCAGATTTGAAAACAAACCTAACCTCACAAGGTAACTTTTCCCGCAGTCTCAGAGCACGGGAACTCGGGTTTACACAATGTGCACGCTTCGCTGTTTAGAAATGTGAAACAAATCTAACCGGTAATTATTCATCTCCTTTTATAAACGGTTTGCGTACACTCTAAGAATACTCTACTCTACCGCTTTTCTAAACGCACCCCTGGATTATGGAGTTTAGTAAATTCTGACATTTTGTGGTGACATCTATTGTACAAGTTTTACAAATATATCACACAGTGTTGCCAACCGTTGGTAACTAAATGTCGCTACATTTTTAAATAGGTATATACATAAAAGTCGCTGTTTTCCCCACAAGTATTTTTAAAAGTCGCTACTTTGTCGCCTCTCAATTAACAACAAATTTACAATTGATAAAAATACTTTATTATAAAAATAACCGAAAAAAAATTATTAATACGATCAGATACGATAAAAAAAATATTATATAAAATTTTGGGCTGGGTTGTAGTTCTAAACTAATTTTTTTTGGAGAAATAACAATAATGTTTTTTATCAGGTCGGTCCATTCAAAGTTATAGCGTTTTCGATTGCTCGCACTAGTGCGCACTCACACTATCTTCATCTCATGTTATTGCATGAGGTTAAAAGAAGATGCAAAATGCAAATACACTGAGTGCAATCGGTGCAGGTGAATCGAAAACGCTATTAGATAATAGGTCTGTTCCATTTGACAGAATTTTAAATTCTGAACCGTTCGAATTATGCACAGTATGAAATTTATATCCAATTTTGTGCTCTGCTCATACTCAGTACGAATTTGAACGGTTCAGAATTCGAAATCCTGAGGAATGGAACAGACATAATACTAAAAATATTTTACTAAACACTGAAAAAAAAAACAGTTGCTAAATGAAAATGACTTACCTTTTTATAAACTTACAGTCTTTTCCTATTGCTTTTCCTCTTTTGTCAAATGTGTTTCCTAATTTCTCAAATGACTTTTCAATCCGTTCAAAGTATACTAGGTCTGCGGATTGGAAAGTTATTTGACAAATTCGGTAACATAATTGACAATAGGGGAAAAGCAAAAGAAAAAGACTGTAATGTCGACAGAATTATAATAAATAAATAGTGCAATTTTTGTAACATTAGTCGCCGACAGAGAGCGTTCTAAAGTACAGACGGATAAACAGACAGACAAACTGTAAATTTGAGGATTATAAAAATGAATTTAAATTAATGAAAAATAATTGTTCTTGTGTTATTAAAATAATGAATGAATACAAAAATTTGAAAAGTCGCTTTTTTACTTTTGGCTGATTTGGCTGAAGTCGCCCATTACGTCACTACGTGCCTCTAAAAATCGTTGTTGTGGCAGCTGGCAAATGTGACAGTTATACTCCAGTGACGCTACTGTGTAGATTATCATAGGTACTAGGTCTGTTTGTTTGTATTGCTCGGAGTTACTTTAAAAGCTATCACGTGTAGTTTTCAGTCAGATTTGTTTATCTCGTGCTGAAAAAATTTCGAATTTGACTGAAAACTACACGTGATAGCTTTTAGAGTAACTCCGAGCAATACAAACAAACAAACCTACTGTGTCACAGTATAAGAATCACACAGTAGCGTCACTCGAGTATAACTGTCACATTTGCTCTTTTGTTTGATACCTACCGATTTACAAATTACATTACATTTCCAAAAGGTTATCAAACAGCTTGCCGACAAGCAACATTTTATTATTAATCTTCCTCATCGCGGGGAATAGCTAGTGAACCAGCAACGTAAAACAATCGAAAAGAAAAATGTCGGCATGTTTTAACAGATGGAGTCCTTTTAAAAGGAATTTATCCTTTATGTTGGCAATACTGGTTCCGCGACAAATTTAAATAAATAATTTTTTTCTTTCCGCAATTTCAGATGAATTGCATTTCAAAATGACGAATTTGCAAATGTATCTAGTAGTCAATAGGTCTGTTCCATTCGTCAGGATTTCGAGTTCTGAACCATTCAAAATCGCACTGAGCATGAGCAGTGCACAAAATTGGATATAAATTTCATACTGCGCATGATTCGAACGGTTCAGAATTTGAAATTCTGTCAAAAGGAACAGACCTAATGTCACCTACTAATAAGTAGATAAATTCAACTTAAATACAAAGTGATCAAGAATCACTGTTTGAGTTGGCAGTGCCGAATTTTATTCATAATTGGTACAACTGGAGTAACTTCCTGTTGTTGACGGCTTGATACTGACAGCCGTCACTTTATAAACGTCACTTGACATTTCAAAATTCAAATTAAAACGCTAATTTTTATTCAATCTTATCGCTGTCAAATAAACTAACAAAACTTATATCCGGTTGCAGTGTTGCAAACAGTCGAATATGAAAATGCTCTTAATTATATTGCCAACTCAAACAGTTATTCTTGACCACTTTGTAGATTTTTAAAGCAGTAGTAATTATTACAGAAATCTACTATGCCGGCAATTCTGATTTTGTATGTAAATACTTATATCAAAAGCAATATTAGGTCTGTTTGTTATCCTGCACTGGTGTACACTAGTGTACACTTTATTTACGAAATATGCTTTAATGAAGCCTGAATTCTTTAATAATGTGTCAATACGAATCATACTCATTCATACTGACATACCACACAAACATTTCAGGTTGCATTAAAGCGCAAATTGCGAAAAAGTATGCATTGGTGTACACCAGTGCATGATAACAAACAGACCTATTATTTCTGTCAAAATTCTTATTCAAATATTAAATTCTTTGTCTTTATTTGATTTTTTAATCGATGGCTAACCAAATTCACGTTACGAACACTCGCCCTTTTAAATAACCTGCAAGAAAATAATAAATTTTCGATTTTTCATTTCTTCACTCCCAAGGGGGGAAGATACGACATGGGAGAATTCAATTCTATTTGACGAAAGTTATCACTTTGTGGTAGGTCAGTTTCTCCAATATGGCCGGTCTTTCCACCTCTTGATAAACTAACTGACGGAAACAATTCATAAAAGTCAAGGAACCAACCAAACCCTTAACAACAATTGTTGAAGTAATTGTTGTTAAGGATTTAAGCCTTAGCTTAAATTTAATCTGACATTGTACAACTGGGCCTAAGTGTATTATGAACGCTGGTGAACCGGGTGGCTTGTGGTCGTTCCAAAATCCAGTGCACCCAAGAAAAACCCGAGACTTACCGCGGCCATATTTAGTGACTAGATTAGAGCTATTACTATTACCCTCTCCTGATATTCTTAACTCGTATGTAATTCCGCGTCGCCATAGCGCCATCTACCGGTGAATTTACGTTGACCTCTTCGCAGTTGTTGATCGAAGAAGCTTATTTTATTGTTGCAGCGTTTTTCTAAGCGTTTCGCAAAATATTTCGACTTTCCCCGATAAACAACATGGATAGCAGCGAAGAAACATCGCCGGTGGAAACCAGTAAGTACTCGCTTTCACCTCCCCAACGGAACGGCGTCGCTTACCCACCTACAAACATCTCCACGTTAATGGCGTGCACACGTCCTTGTGTAATCGCTCCGTTTGTTTACAGCCGGAAGACGAACTCGCTCCGGCAGGTGCAGCTTGCCTCTAGCCAGCAAGCCCGCCGGTCGAAAAACTCGCAAGAAAATGGTCCTCGTCGAGGTGGAAGTGTCGGACGAAGAAGACGGCGAAGTTGCGGCGGTGAAGGAGAGCAACAGCGATGAGAAACAGAGCAAGCCGAGTGGGAAGGGAAAACGCAGCAAAGACCCCGTTATAACTGAAGAGAAAGGGGGGCCTGATGAGACGACACAAGCGCACCCTGGCGCGGTTTTGGATAATGAACGGGTCGACGAGAAAGACGCTGTTGAAAGCCAGTTGGTTCTCAAAGAGTGCGAGAAGGTTCCCACAGAGAGCGAAATAGTTCTCAAAGAGAGCGAGATAGTTCCCAAAGAGAGGGAGATAGTTCCCAAAGAGAGCGAGATCGTTCCCGAAGAGAGTGAGCCTGCAACCACCGATGTTCAGCTGGAAAGTGCAGAGAAAGACGAAAATGGAATCGAAGACGACCACGCAATGAATAACGCCGAGGACGATGAATTACAAGAACAAAGCAAAAACCAACATGAAGAACAGATGGAGGTGGATGAAGACAACGCTCCATCGGTGAAAATAAATTCGGACGTCGCGTGTAATGGCTCGGAAGTAGTTAACAAGGAGAACGAACAGGACATGGAAGTTGAAAGCGAAGACGTCTGCATGCAAGAATCAGATGCAGAAGAGGCAGCCGCACAAGAAGAGGAGATAGAAGAAGGTGAAGTAGTGACAAAGACAGAAGAGGAAGTGCAAGAGAAGATTGAGGTCCCAGAGACTAATAAACTAGACTCAGCAGATAGTAAACAGGTGTGACTTTTATGATCCAAGTTGACTTTGACAGCAGCCATGCTTTTGCCATCCGTCAATTTTTTTTATTTTTATAATTTTTTAATGTGTTTAGATTCTACCCGCCGATCCGGATGCTGAAAACATATCTGAAGATGAACTCCCGACGGTTCAGGTGGCGAAAGTGCCCGAGACAGAGGAGGTGTCGGACGAAGAGCTTCCGGGTCCGAAGAGGGCCGAGCTTCCAGCTGATACTGAGGTAGGTCTCTTTCTTTTCTTGTCAAAACGATGGACGTAATAAAACACTCTTGTAGGTGGTGTCTGAAGATGAGTTGCCCGCCGTGAAAAAAGAGGGCACAAAACGCAAGATCGTCGAGGGCGATTATGATCCGGGATCGCCGACGTCAGAGAACGAGGTGTCCCCCAAAAAGCCCTTCCTCGAGTTGGAGGTGGAAAAAGAGAAGGAGAAGCCGGAGAAACCTAAAAAACTCCCCGAGCTGGATAAATACTGGAAGGCCGTTAATGACGATCCCACGGACTTCACAGGGTGGACCTATTTACTGCAGTATGTGGATCAAGAAGTAAGTATACAGAATAGCGTATTTAGCTCTATCCAGTTTTTCTCTTTTCCCTTTAAACGTAATATGCTCAGAGCAAATGTACAAAAAGCTTGACTTTTGTCAATGATGGTGAAAACGTCACTATATTGTTCAGTAATATCAGCCTCTTCTACACGCTGGGTATATAGAAGCTACACCAATATCATCAAAATGCACCGAGGAACCAGATCTTGTGAAAATTGAAAATGAAACGGATCTAGATTTTGTATGTAGTCAGTCGTCAGAACCTTAACCGTTTAATCAATGGGAATTGAATGATCTGGTAGGAGATTTAAATTTATCAAGAGAAGCTTCAGAAGTCTTGGCATCTCGTTTAAAAAAAAAGAATTTACCAAAATTACTTCTTATCGGAACTGAGAAAAAGATTCGTCACCGTATTTTTCCTGTGATATTGATTTAGTTTATTGTAATTAAGTGGCTACAGTCGTACCTCTCTGGAAGAATCCAAAAAGTAACAGTCGGCGTTCCACAAGGAAGTATACTGGGGCCTCTCCTATTCTTGGTTTTCATAAATGATTTGCCCTACACTTTACGACCTGTAGTCTGTAGTGTACACAGCTACGCCGATGACACCAGTATTACGATCAGTAGTGAAACTTTTCCTGAAATCATACGAGTTGCCTCAGAAAGCTTGCGTTTAACTGAAGAACGGTTCAACTTATATTAAACAAGACCAAGACAAAATGTTCCTATTTAAGACGAGAAAGTTTGAAGAAGAACCACAAAACGTCAGCATTAATAACAACGCCGTACGACTCAGTGAAAGTGTCACGTGTCTTGGAGTTGAAATAGAAGACACCCTAAACTGGAAACTGCACATTAACACCCTGTGTAAAAAATTGAGTTCAGTATATTTCGGTATTAGGCCACTTAGTAGACACACCAGTAGTACAGTTAAAAAAGAAAAAAAAACTATAGTGCGTCAATTTCTGTTCGCTTTGCCAGTATGGTATAATCTTTTGGGGGAGATGTCACGAAATAAAAAAAGTTTTTGGGCTTCAAAAAAAAAAGTACTTCGTATTAGGTGAAAGTGCCGTTCAACAGTTCCTGCAGCCCGAAAATGCGATGCTTTATTTTTTTTTCCTCATCGGAAACGAAATTGTACCGATACATTTATAAAACAAAATTTCTTCCTGATTCAAAAACAAAAGAGGTAGTGACGTAGAAATTAACGTCCGCCCTCTAGTAACACGAGAACCAGTCAACTAGATACCCCGTGCGACGTATTAATTCACATTAAAATTCGATATAGATTTGAAAAATGTAATAACATACAGGATGTTCCATTAGAAAAAGCGCAAGTTTGTGCTCACGTAAAAACTATCGCGTGAAATAAAATTGTGAATATGTGATTTTCAGAATGACATGGAAGCGGCGAGGGAGGCTTACGATGCGTTCTTGTCCCACTATCCGTACTGTTACGGCTACTGGCGGAAGTACGCCGACTACGAAAAGAGGAAAGGCAATAAAAAGAAGTGCGAAGAGGTATGTATAAGATAAAGCGACGCGTGGAATGTTATGTTTATACACTTACATAATTATTTTGCAATCCCCACAGCTCATCACCGTGACCGCTACTTATTCAAATAATTACCTCTTACTATTGTTATTGTTATTATATGTTACTTAAGTATGTATTATATTAGTACGTATATCTGAGATAAGTAGTGTTGTGTAATTATATTACGAGTAGTAAGATTTTTCGAAGCTACTATATTCCATTGCAATCTCCGGTTGGGTGCATCCGGACTCACAACGGTGGATTGTCTCATTTTCAAAAGCCATGTAAGGATAATATGTTGTTCCATACGAAATTGCAATAGGTTGATATATAATTTATGCCATACAACACTCTCATAAGATCATTTTCAGGTGAACTTGAAATGCATTGGTGTGTATCTCTTTGGACGTTTTTTTGCTTGTCCTCTCTGTCTCTCTCTCTCTCTCTTGATTAATTAATTAAGTGCCTACAAGGAGATATGCAGCAATCACGATCGCTTAATCTTTTATTAACAATTGAATGTGAAGGTGTTCGAGCGAGGTCTGAAAGCCATTCCACTCTCTGTCGACCTGTGGATTCACTACCTGACTTACGTCCGAACTTCTAAGCCCGACGACGAGGACTTTATAAGGTCGCAGTTTGAGAGGGCGCTCGGTGCTTGCGGTTTAGAGTTCCGGTCTGATCGCCTCTGGGACAGTTACATGAAGTGGGAGACCGATGGTAAACGGTTGCAACACGTAACCGCCATTTACGATAAACTCTTGACGACACCCACTCAGGGATACACCTCACACTTTGACAAGTAAACATTTTCTCCTTGATCTCGATTGCAAACTTCTGCTAACCTATGGCCTTTTAGTTTCCAAGAGCACGTCACCAGTAATCCCCCGAATAAAATTCTAGAAGTCGATGAGTTCCTCGCCTTGCGCAAGGAAGTCAAGCACATGCTGAAGCACGACGTTACAACGGAACCCGCCGACAATCCCGATGTCCCTCCGGGTGAAGACCGAGAAGAAATCGTAAGTGATTCAGACGAGCGCGAGCGCGAGCGTGTGACCGGCGATGACGCACTTTTCGCCTTATGCTTTCAGAGCACCGATGAAGAGACAAAGACCATAAGGGAAAGGATAATTTCGATAAGAAGAAAAATACACAAGAACACAGTCACCGCAGTCACCGGACGATGGAATTTCGAAGAAGGTGTAAGTTTATTTGTATTCGCTTATTAATTTTCATTCGCATTATTTTAACAATGGGGGGCAATTTGAAATTTTTGGTTAAAGAAACAGTAGCTCAAAGTAAAATTCGAGGCAGAATTCAGAGCTCGGTGTGTAACTCAAAAAACGCAACTTTTTCTGATCGGCATCCGAAAGAGCGCAGAAAAACGTGCAACTTTTGTCTAAAAACTTTTTTTCTGACTTCAAAAATAAGCGAGGTAGAGACGTGTGAACTTTCAGGTTAGCGCCCTCTAGTAACTCGAAAAGTAATCACGTTAGACCTATAGTGCGACCCATCAATTCACACTAAAATTCGCCGTAGAATTCGAAATTGCAATAATATACAGGGTGTTCCATTTGAAATAACGCAAGTTTGGTGTGGATGCCGAAAACGTGAGTTTCTTTTGTTTTCTTCTCGACGGAAATCGAAAGTGCTCAGAAAAACGTGCAACTTCAGTGTAAAAACTTTTTTCTAACTTCAAAAATAAGCGAGATAGAGACGTGTGAACTCTCAGGTTATCGCCCTCTAGTAACTTGAAAAATAACCACATTAGACCTATAGTGCGACCCATCAATTCGCATTAAAATTCAACGTAGTATCTAAATTTGCGATAATATACAGTGTTCGTTTGAGAAAACGCAAGTTTGGTGTGAGTACCGAAAACTCGGGTTGCTTTTTTTTTTTTTTTTTTTTTTCGTCGACAATCGCAAGTATACAGAAAAACATGTAACTTCTGTCTAAAAACATTTTTTTCTAACTTCAAAAATAGAGAGATAGAGACGTGTGAACTTTCAGGTTAGTAACTCGAAAAGTAATCACATTAGACCTCTAGTGCGACCCATCAATTCACACTAAAATTCACCATAGAATTCGAAATTGCAAAAATATACAGGGTGTGCCATTGAAAATAACCTATGATTGACGTGTAACTCGAAAACGCGAAGTTCATTTGTTTCTCTTTCGTCGGCGACCGAAACTGCACTGGAATATCCACAAGTTTCGTATAAAACAGTTTTTTCTAATTTAAAAAACTAAAGAAACATGGAGTCTCAGATTGCTAACTTTAGTAACTCGAAAAGTATTCACGTTAGACCGGTGGTGCGACCCATCAATTCACACTAAAATTCGCCGCAGAATTCGAAATTGCAATAATATACAGGGTGTCGCATTTGAAATCACACGATTTTGGTGTGATTGCCGAAAACGTGAGTCTCTTTTGTTTCTTTCTCGTCGGCGATCAAAACTGCTCGGGAGTATCTGCAAGTTTCGTATGAACCAGTCTCTTCTGATTTCAAAAACAAAAGCAAGATGACATCTCAGATTTCTTAATTTTAGTAACTAGAAAAGTAATAACGTTAGACCGATGGTGCGACTCATCAACTCACACTAAAATTCGCCGTAGAATTCGAAATTGAAATAATATACAGGGTGTTCATTTGGTGTAATTAACGAAAATGCGAGTCTTGTTTTTTTTCGTCGGCGATCGCAAGAGCTCGGATGTATCTAAAAGTTCCGACTTCTCCGATTTCACAAACAAAAGCAACATGATATCTCAGATTGCTAACTTTTGTAACTCGAAAAGTAATATACGGAGTGTTGTGTTCCATTGGAAATAATACAAGTTGGGAATTAGTAACTCGAAAATCATTGGCATTAGCCCCCGAGTGCGACACATCAGTTCACACTAAAATTCGACGTAGAATTCGAAAATCCGGTGATATAGGGGGTGTTGCGTTGCGCAAGTTCGCGCTTTCTTTTTTTCGAAACAGTTGCATGATGATTTCACTGCTACAGTCATGTTAACGTCGTTGTACGTGCGTGACTCTGTAATACATTGAGGAATACCGCAAGGGCCATCTGATCGAGCCCGCGTTTGACGAAGCCCAACGAACCGGCGACTTGCTTAAGCTGACCACGCTTCTTTGCTCTAGATTAAGCGACCGTACTTCCACGTGAAGCCCCTGGAACGCTGTCAGCTGAAAAACTGGCAGGAGTACTTGGATTATGAGATCGCCCAGGGAGACCAGACTAGGATTATTGTTTTGTTCGAGAGGTGTCTCATCGCTTGCGCTTTATATGAGGAGTTTTGGCTGAGGGTAAGCCAAGAAGTCTTTTTTTTTTCTATTGTACCAAGACAGTTGATTGTGCTTTTACAGTTCGTTCATTACTTGGAAGGCCTAAAAGATCCGGAATTACATTCGAAGATCAAGGACGTGTACGAGAGGGCCTGCACGATCCACCACATAAAGAAGCCGAACCTCCACTTGCAGTGGGCGATGTTCGAGGAGTCGATTAAGAACTACACGAAAGCCGCGGAGATCCTCGTGAACCTGGAGAAGTCCGTGCCGAATATACTGCAAGTGGCGTACCGTCGGATAAACCTCGAACGACGCAGGGACGATTTCGAGAAGTGCTCGCAGCTGTACGAGCATTACATAAACAACGCCAAAAACAAGAGCGTCTCGACGAACCTGGCGATTAAATACGCCAGGTTTACCCTGAAGATCATGAAGAACTCCGAGAAGGCGGTTGAGATATTAAACTCCGCCCTGGCGAAAGATGGAACCAATCCGAGGCTCTACCTGCAGCTGATCGACTTGAACATGCAGAAGGACGAGGTCAAAGAAGATGAGGTCATCGGATATCTGGATGCGTTCCTGGAGAAGGACAACGTCGATCTCGACCAGAAAGTCCTGTTTGCACAAAGGAAGCTCGAATACCTGGAAGACTTCGGAAGTGACATACACGCCGTGCAGAAAGCGTACGAGGAATATCAAAAGTGTGTTAAAGCCAGCAAGGAGATGAAGAAAAAAGAGCCGGCGAAAGGGTGAGTTTAGTTTTTATTTGCTTCTTCCTCTAGCTAATTTTCGGGGATGCACAGGGATGCAACGTCCATTGCTAAGAAAGACAAGAACCCACCGCTTCCATCCTCGCAGACCAACTCGTACGCGAATTACGGAAACTACGGAAACTCCTCGGGAACCGCAGGCGCATATCAATATTCCGGTTCTCAGCAAGGACAATACAACTACTCACAGTACGGACAAAACGAGCAGTACCAGTACGGCAACTGGCAGTACCCACAAAGCGGTTACAGCGGATACAATCAATGGAGCGGATACAGCGGGGGTTACAGTTATTAAACTCAGCACTTAAAAAAATAAATAAATAAACGAGAACCATCTCGGACGCTCCTTTTAATAAGAAAGTAGAGATTTTCCAGTTCTAATTTTTTTTTTACGACAATAATTGTCTCGTTGTGTATCTACCATTTTCCGATCATTCTTCGTTCTGTAATTAATCGTTTATTTGTATTTGTAATAAACTTTGTGAAATAAAGTTGCTCGACTTCTGTGCGATGTTGCCGACCTGTAAAATTGAAAAATCCCTTTCTGTAAATGAAAATGCGTTTCTACATTGACAAAAAAAAAAATCTCTGCCTCATCGGGCGGTGACGCTTGCCTTCAGTAAATGGAATGTTATTGATTTCAGGAAGGTTAAAGGTCAAGGTCAACCCAATCTAACTGCAAGCCAAGCAAAAAAATTTAAAAATTGATAGAAAGATTGTAAACTAAAAAAAGAGTTGAAGGTCAAGGTCAACCAGAGGAAAAAATTAAGATTTTTAAAAAAATTTAAATTTAAGAGTGTTAAAGGTCAAGGCAAAATGAAAATTTCAAGCCAAATGAACCTAACTACTCAACCTGAGCAAGAAATTAAGGTTAGGTTTTAAAATTAGGTTTATTTGGCTTGAGTATGTTGACTTGTTTGGTACGCTGAACGGTTAATGGTTACTGCCAACAGTTGCCGAATTTACTCACCAGAAATAATTTACGGTGAGTGAGGTGCCAGTGAGTCATTTGTGTATTCTGACCATAGATTCTTACCTCTTTTGAATTGCTGGATTTCTCAGTTTTCTCTTCTTTAAACGCAACATAAATGAAACACGTTTCTGGTTTTAGTCAACTGTTGTGTCCGCTGAACACGCCCATTACTAACAACGCACGGTAACCATGGCGAATGAAATAAATTTGGAAATAATAACGTCATAAAGCTTCCATTGATAATTACTATGTGCAGTGCAGTCTTATAAGGTTCTCAGTGTAAATGACTTCATTTTGATACGATTTTACAAAAAAGAGATTTTATGCACGATTATATTATAATTTGACAATTATGCACGAATTTCTTTGATATAAACGCCTTCTTATAGCCCTCGAACTGTGAATGAATGAAAAATTGTTTACAATTGGTGGCCGATTCATCCAGAGTGTATATTCAATTTTTCCATCGACCTTCGCAAAAAAAATAACAATTTAATTCCATTCAAGAAACATTATTTTGACCAATCTAAAAATGTTATTTTTTTGAGAGCAAACAGGATGAAAAATTAATGATGATGGAAAAATTTAATATAATCCATGGAGAAATGTTCTTTTATTGTTTTACCTGCCTTGGCTATCAAATACTGTCAAATGAACACAGATTTATATTTCGATATTTTAATTTCTAATTAATATTACGTTGAATATGCATTCAGGAACATTTTTACATAGCCATCCCTCTAGCGCACAATTCAAATTAAGCGCCAATGCCCTCTCATCACACGAAGTCATGTATCTACGATTTTAGCCGCTCGTTATATTTGTGGTCTCATTTACACATAATCTTCCTTACAAAGTATATAGGTATGGTTGTTATCTAGCATGTAGATATTTTATATCGTTAGAGGGAGTCATCAGCTTGCCGGCAAAGTGAGGGCAAGACGCGAAGGGGTGTGGAATAGGTAGAGTCACGCATTTTTGTATTGGGTTACGTATCTTAATATACTCTTACAATCATTGATTGTAGGTTATGTGAATAAAAGTTAGCGTTTGAATTTGAAATGTCAAATAACACTTGTAAAGTGATGGCTGTCAGTGTCAAGCCGTCAACAATCGGAAGTTGCTCCAGTTCTACCATTTAAAAATAATAGCGTTTTCGATTGATTGCACTAGTGCGCACTCAGAATATCTTCATCTCGTGTTATTACATGAGGTTAAAAGAAGATGCAAATACACTGAGTGCAACCAGTGCAGATGAGTCGAAAACGCTATAAAATTCAGCATTGCCAACTCGAACAGTAATTCTTGACCACTTTGTACGTATAATATAAGCGCCGATGGAAAAATTAATTCTAGTGCACGCCGACATGGTATTAGCACAGTATAAAGATTACATGAAAATATTAAATTCGCGCATAACATCCCGCGCAAGGTCTAAGTCACAATCTCGGGATGCAGAGCCCATTCATTCACGGCTCTGGTGCCGAATGGATCTTTATAATTATGTTAATACACATTATTTATGCCTTGTTTTTTTTACCACGTCCTCTAAACACTACAATCTGGCCCTGGTGTGTGAGCACGTGCAAATTTACAACAAAATCGCTCACACTTAAAGCAAAACAAACAGTTCGACACATCCCCTTTAATCTACTAGAGGTTGTTGTGTATTTTGTACGGACTGAGGTGGATACAAACACTATACTTGTTTTAACTCACTTCATTGTTAAATTTATTAAATATTACAACTAACTGAACAAAGGTATACGAAACGTGCTCCAATACCGCGAAGTCGGCTTCCTCCGCACATGCGTACCTTCATTCCCCGCGGCTGCGTTCCGCATCGCTATTTCACGTACCAATACCCACAATAAAACGTTCATGTATATAACATCTTTCCTCTCCTTATAGATTTAGTTTGGTTGGTGGTTTCCTGACTCGAGTAGAACGGCGAAGTTGTGGAGGTGGTCCTACTTCGGACTTCGGGAATTGTAGATCTTCATCTCCAATACTTGGACCTTCCGTTTTCTCCGGTTCTCCTGTAGATTCCTCTTGTAAGGTTTCCTTTTCCTTCTCTTCGGGTTTCTCTTCCGCCTCTCTTCCCAGAACAGGTTCATCTACCTCGACCGCAGGTGTAATTGGATTTTGGCCCTGGTAATTGGTTCGTACCAGTTGATCAATATGGCGTCTGTGATGTGTCCCATCAACCTCAATCTCGTAATGTAGATTCCCATGTTTCTTCGTAATAGTTCCGGCTTTCCATTTATTTTCCTTATTGCCATAAAATCTCACCATTACTCGGTCTCCAATATTCATTTGTCGGGCTCTTGTTATAATCGGGATTTGCTCATTTTTCTCTTCCTGGATGTTCCTTTTTACCAGGTCGAGTCTTGTTCTATATGGTCCTTTGAACAACATCTCGACAGGGCTCTTCCCGGTCGCCGAATTTGGTATTTTCCGGTATTGCATTAAAAATCGATTTAATTTTACATTTAGATCTCCTTGCTCCGTGATCATGGATCTTAAACTTTGTTTAAAAGTCTGTACGTAACGCTCCGCTTGGCCATTACTGGCCGGGTGATAAGGTGCCGTAAATTTATGAATGATGCCATTTGATTTGGTGAACTCCTCAAATTCTTTAGATCTGAATGATGGTCCATTGTCACTAACGATAGAAATTGGTAACCCGAATCTCGCAAATGTTTCGCGGAGTTTTTCTATAGTGATTTTACTACTCATGCTCTTTGTGGGCAAGACCTCTAAGTATTTCGAATATGCATCTACTATTATAAGAAAATAGTGTTCTTGAAAAGGTCCGGCATAGTCCACATGTACGCGTTGCCATGGATTTCTTGGATAATCCCATGGATGGATAGGGGTTGTCACCTTCGGATTATTTCTATGAAATTGACATTGCTTGCATGATCTTGTCGTTCTTTCAATATCATTGTCAATCCCTTTCCACCACACGTAACTTCTGGCTAAGTTTTTCATTCTCACAATTCCTGTATGAGCGGTGTGCAATTCTTCCAAAATCCTTCCCCGTAAGGTTCTTGGTATTACCACTCGAATGCCATTAAATAAACATCCATCTTCCAACGTAAATTTCATTAGGTCTTGATCTGTAATATCACATTCACTTTGTAACCCTTTTATAATTCTTGTAAGTTCAATATCATTTCCGGTTGCTTTCTTAATCTCCTTCCTTGTGACAGGTAATACTTGTAGCTGGTTTAAGTAAAATAAAGAATCGTCATCAAATGTACTATCTGTAGCATTCGGTAATGCGAATCGAGATAAGTAGTCTGCATTAGGTAGTCTGTAACTTGGTGTTTTTGTAAACGATCTCATATTTGAATCCTGCCATGAAATTCGCGTAATGTAATAACCTTATTGCAGATGTTGCTGGCAAATCTTTTTCAGGATGTAGTATTCTTGTAAGTGGCTTATGATCCGTTATGAGAATAATTTTCCTTCCGTAGCAGTAATGAAAAAATTTCTTCAGACCCCACACAATAGCTGTTGCTTCCTTGTCAATTTGGCTATAATTCCGTTCAGCATTTGTAAGAGATCGGGATGCAAACGCGATCGGTTTCTCTGTCTTGTCTGGAAGAATGTGGGATAAGACGGCTCCAAATCCAGTTGGAGATGCATCTGTGGCCAAAACCACTGGGAGTTTTGGATCATACGGTATAAGGACTTTATCGCTGCTTATTTCTTTTTTCAAACTGTCGAATGCCCATTCGCACTTTGCCGACCATTTAAATGGTTGATCCTTACGTAGCAAGTTATTTATCGGATTCAGTTTAGATGCTAAATTTGGTAATAATTTATTAATCCCAAAAATGTTCGTACTTCATTTACGTCTTTCGGTCTGGCACATTTAATGATTGCTTCTATTTTTTCTTGAAGCGGGTGTAACCCATTTTCATCTATTTTGTGGCCCAGATATGTAATTGAGTTCTTGAAAAACTGGCATTTTTCTTTGTTTAAATGTAAATCATTTTGTAATAATCGTTCAAATACGTTACGTAAATTTATCAACAATTCCTCGCGACTCTCTCCTTGTACCAAAATGTCGTCGAAAAAACATGCAACTCCTTTCAAATCTGCTAGAGTTTGGTCCATAAATCTTTGCCATACATTTGGGGCAATTTTAATTCCGAACATGAATCTCTTTACTTTAAATGTTCCACGATGAGTACTAATTGTTTGCAACAAGGCACTTCCATCGTCAACTGGCATGTGAAGATATGCCTGACTGATATCTAGTGTACAAAAATATTTTCCCCCACTCATTTTTGCGAATAAGTCCTCTATCCTGGGAATTGGATAATTATCATCCTTTAGATATCTATTGATTGTAGCTTTGTAGTCAGCGCATAAACGAATTTCACCGTTTTTCTTCACAACAGGAACAATTGGGCTTCCCCAACTTGAATATGTAACTTTTTCGATGATACCTAATTTTTCCAACCGCACTAATTCATCTTCTATTCTATCTTTCAAGGCCTATGGAACTGGTCTAGGACGAATAAATATCGGTATAGATTCAACCGTTTGCAGTTTACAAGTAACATTTGGAACTTTTCCTAACTTAGTTTGAAATATGGAGTTGTATTTTTGTAATAATGTATCCATTTCCTTTTTGTAATTTGAATCATTTTGAATGGATATTTTATTTAATTGATTCCAATTTATTTTTATTTTCTTCAGCCATTCGCGACCTAATATTGTATCTACTTCTTCATTAAGTATGTAAATATCTCCTTCGGTAATTTGGTTTTCGTATTTTATTTCCACATTACATTTGCCTATTGGTCTAATTTCTTCACCCGTATATGTACGTAATAGTATTGAAGTTGTTTGTAATTGCTTTTTAGGGCAAATAACTTTAAAATTATGTAAAGAAATCGTTGAAAGCGCTGCCCCAGTATCTAATTCCATTTTACACGGCTTCCCTTCAATTTGTACTTTAACTACGTATTTGTCAGACTTTGATTTGTTTATCTGATTTATGTAATTTATCGTATAATTTATTTGCTCTTCATCTTCCGTAAAATTTCCGGGAACTTCTTCGATCTGATTTTGTTTTTCCGTTTTCTTTTTAAAACATACTACATTTAAGTGTCCATTTTTTCCACAATTTGTACATTTTAAATTTATAGCTTTACATACATTTGCTTTATGATTGGTTTTACCACATTTAAAACATTTTATTTTATTTCTTTTGGGTAAAGTAGTAGTATTCGATATTTTTGTTTCAGACTTCTTTTTCTTGTTAATGTAATTTACCTGTGAGGGGTTATAAATTTCTTTACTTTCTTGTTTAGAAGATTCGATTGATAGAGCCATTTTGACTGCTTCTTCGAATGTAATGTTCGTACTCTGCTGTAGCAAACGTATTCTAATTTCATTATCGCGCACCCCCTTAATGAATTGTGATCGTAAATGCGTATTTAACGTAGGTTTTTTACAATTTTCGCACACGAAATTGCAATTTTTACATAATTTCTTCAATTCCGCTTGAAAATTTGAAATGCTTTCACCTTCATGTTGTAATCGTATTGAGAATTTATGTTGTTCAGCAATTTCACTAGGTTTAGGTGCAATGTGTGTACGTAATAATTCAACAAGTTCAGAAAACTTTTTTGTTTTAGGCAGTTCTGGAGCTGTAAGATTTGTTAACGTTTGGTAATGCTTAGGTCCGAGACAGCTAATTAAAATTTGAACACATTTCTTATCATTTTCATCCGTCTCTTGATCTAAATTTCTTAGTTCGAGATAATTTTCGAGTCTTTGCAAATAGGAATCAAAGGTTTCATTTGTTTCATCAAATTGTTGTAATTGTATTCCTCTTAAATCTGTTTGATTTCCACTTTGTCTATTAACTATTTCATTTTGCGTACGTTGTAAATTCTGTAGTATTGAAGCTAATTGTTGAAATGCTTCTTCCATTTTGTAATTTAGGAATGTGTAGGAATTTTAGGAACGCCAAGAGGGCTATCAAGGCTTTTTTTTGGATGTTGAGGCCCCTGAACGATGGGTTTGTACACAGGTACACGTAGGATGAAGTTTCTCGCGTAATAATTTAAACAAAATTGCGACTTACCGAATCGGCATTCGCCACATGGTTTTTTTTCACTTCCATAAATTTTTTCTTTTCCGACTTACGTTTATCCTCGTCGCCACTGTTGTGTATTTTGTACGGACTGAGGTGGATACAAACACTATACTTGTTTTAACTCACTTCATTGTTAAATTTATTAAATATTACAAATAACTGAACAAAGGTATACGAAATGTGCTCCAATACCGCGAAGTCGGCTTCCTCCGCACATGCGTACCTTCATTCCCCGCGGCTGCGTTCCGCATCGCTATTTCACGTACCAATACCCACAATAAAACGTTCATGTATATAACAGAGGTCAATGAAAATCCAGTAAAGAGATCAAAGTGCCGACAAGCGAGTCGCGCTACTGTATTCTTTATACTGTGGCACAGTACTGTGGTATTAGTTTAATCTCTAGAAATCAATCTGAACATCGTACATTGAAAATATTATGTAATAAAATTTATTAGATTTTCTTTAAGGTTGTACATGCTGAGCTTAAGTGTAATACAAGTTACAAAAATGCTTCAAGATGTAAAATATCGTACGTACACCATAACTTGAGACCAGGTTAAGCACATATTTACATCACTGGGACTATTTACACACAGAAATTCCCTAAATACCACATATAGAGCGAGCAACAATGACTGTGAATGTGAATGAATGCAGTGGATTAAAATAAACTGATGATAAGAGTTCTCAAGGAATTAACGCAATCGAGTTTTTTTTTTTGAAAAAAAGGAGATTTCTGTAATCATCACTGAATGTTAGATAAATCAATATTTGTTCCATGTTTCACCCATAAATGCTCTCTAAGGAAAGTATAGTAAGTTTCTCTACAGCGTTTTCAATCGACCGCTCTACGACACTCGGAGTGTATTCTCATCTTATTTTAACCTCACGTAATAATAAAGGATGGAGATATTCTGAGAGTGCTCCAGAGCAGTCAATCGATAACTCTTTTACATCATTATTGCTCGTTCTTTACATATTCTTAACTTACGTCTAAGTAACCTTCTTAGTACCCTTCTGAATTTTTAACGAAATAATGCAACAACGTGTTCACTTTGGGCTTCTTCAATTCACTTTGCAGCCGGTCGACTTCTCGCTTATAGTTCTGCCACAGTTCCTCCTGTAAATCCCTTGGTAGTTCCTTGAAGACCTCGACGTCCGCATCCGGCGGGCAGTTGATCTCCTGCCCGTCGACTTCCTCGGCATCCTTCGAATGCAAATGCAGGTCTGCCACCTTTAGTTTGGACGGTGAAGGACAATCGTCCATGTCGAAGCAGTGTCGCTTCGCAATCAAAGCCGTCAACTTGGATTTCTTTGGAGACGGCTCGAACTCCGACTCGGATCCGTCCGTGTTGAAATCGTGCGGCGGGCAGTTCGAGAAGTCCATTGAGTGTGCGTCGCTCTTGTTTTCGATGTTCGTCACCGACTGGACCTCGACATTCTTCTTCACAAAGAAAGCCGTGATGGAGCTCTTCCCATTCATCCGCTCGATGAACTTGGTGAAGCTCAGCCCGAGCAGGGTCACGTGGTAGGGCCGGTTGATGTCGACGATTTTATTGAACAGGCTCGTGATGATCGTCATGAGTTTGTGCTCGGACTGCTCCGATAATCCCATGGTCGTGGTGAAGAGCGAGGGGCTGATGTTGCACTGTTTCGTTTCGCGGTGACTCATCTTGGTGTTCTTGTCGAACTTGCGCACCGTCAACTTGATGGTGCGAGGCAGCCTCTTGTCTTCGCTCAGCAAGACCATTAAGCGCTTGAGTAGCTGGTTGAGTTTCTCCTTGACTTTCCCGAGCACAGAAATCGGCTTGCAACTGTCTTCGAGCCCGATACTCTGCGGCTTCCCGGACGATTTCACCGCCGATAAATCTATGCCACAGCTCAGATTGCGCAGGAGCTTGGCACGTTCCTCCCCGAACACGCACTTTAGATTGTCACAGCTTTGTAAGTCTTCGATTGTTTTGATGTTTAGGTTGTGTAATGCGTCGAGCGTCGTCCTTCCGATCCCGGGTATGCCACTGATGTCTTTCAAGCTCTTTAGCAACTCGAAGGCACTGTTCGGAAACACGACGGTCTGTTGATCGGGCTTGTGGGTTGCACCGGCCAGTTTCGCTAATACTTTATTGTGAGAGACCCCGGCGCAGCACGTCAGTTTGAAGTTGTCTTTGATCGCTTTGCGTATTTCTTGAGCTATCGCCGAGCCGATGGCCAATCGCCTGTGACAACCGCACTCGCACATTTCCTGCGTGTCCCCGAAAACATGCCCGACTACACCGACGTCACCACTAAACTCGTCAGTATGTCGCTGCTTCATCTCCACCAGGTTGGTAACATCGATGTAATTCTCGTCTAATCCCAGCCGCTCCACCAGCATCGAGTACCTCTGCAAGTACCTAGTGACGTCGTAGGATATCTGCCTGTAGTCGTGCAAGTCCTCGCCTTTCACCAACACCAAATCCGGACATAACCTCTGCGCTTCCGTCACCGGCGTTAACTTGCCGACGCCGTATCTCCTCGCGATGTAGTTGCTGGTGACGACGATGTTCTTCTGTTGCACCCCCAGGGGCTTGCTGGCGAGAGAGGGGTCCTTGATCATCTCGACCTGGGCGTAGAAGCAGTCGATGTCCAGGTGGATTATGGTGCGCGTGTGATCCTCCACCTGAGCGTTCTTGCCGTCCATCTGAAAACTATTGCGTTAAACCACGGGAATTAAACAACGACCAAAACACTTTCACTTAACCTTACTTCGGGTCTATAACCTTCATCTGCAGAGGAGGGGGGTTGGCAATCGCAAACGGTGTTGCCAATCAACGATCGAAAAAGCACTTTTACTATGGGTGCGTTTCGTTTGCGCGCTCACACGCTTTAAGCGCTCACGCTTACAAGCGCTGTTTTTTATTGTTTCCTTTGGCGTTTAGTCGCTTAAGTCGTTATACACAAAGGTGTTTCTTTTGACTTTTGTTTGCACAATGAATTCATAACCTTAAAAATATAACTTCATTAGTAAAACTGATCCAATCATAGCTGCTGCAGCTGTTTCTAAAGTGTAATGTTTGTTTATAACCTGACTATGATTAGCTAATCTCCTCAGACGCATCTCATATGTTCCGTTTAGAAAATAAGCGCTTACGCTTTTGCTGCCCTACCTCGATAGGATAAGCAAATGTGAGCGAAGACTATGACGTAATAATGACATCAACCAGCGCTTTGTGAGCGTTTGCAAAGCCAAAGGGAATGGTTTAAGCACTGCTTATGAGCGCTCAAAGCATGTAAGCGCGCAAACGAAACGCACCCTATGTATTTGGGTCGCCGGGTGGCGCAGCGGTAGCCTAGCCGACTTTGCAAGTCGTGTCGCTCGGCGGCGTAGGTTAGAATCCTACCTTTAGCCATGGATGTTTGTTGTGCTTAATGACTTTGACCCAGCTATAAAAATCTTCGTGACTGTCTGGAATGGCTTATATGGCCGAAAGACATTAACACAGTATATTCTCTACCCAGTAGTTGCACTCTACACAATCGGATGTTACCAAATATCCTTTGCGCAAGTTACTGCGCAGATGTCACACGTGTGTCACTTAATCAGTCTTCTGTCAATCGTACACTTAGGTGCGATCTATTTTCATCCTATTTTAGTTAATAATACGTTAATAAACAACTAAAATGAAACTGAAGTGCTGTGTATCTGACTGTACGAGTGTATATTCAAATACGGATACTAATAGGCATAGGATTTTCCGAGTGATTATCTTCTCTCCTTATTTGTAAGAGTACGAATATTTTATACTTTAAAATTTGTTAATTTAAATTTCAAAACTCAGAAAAGCAATAAAAAATGTAATAAATTAATTAATTTGCAACATTTGTGAAATTTTTGTTTCGTAGAATAAAACTGTGTTTATTTTGATGTTCATTGGTTTATTTCATTTAAATAGACTTACTCGAGGTAATTTTATTGTATGTTCGTATTAATAATTTATAATTTTTTAAAATGACTCAAAAAAAAGTCATCGATAGTATAAAATTTACCATTGTGGAATTTAAATTTGACATGTTTAGCGCGTTAAATTCACTGCGCAGTAACCTGCGCAGAGCTCTACTAATTTCACAAACTTCAAAGGTGCCGACAAGGAGTGCGACTACTGCTTAGAGAATATACTGTGACATTAATTGCAGCATTGCTGCGCAAAGCAAGCAAACTATATATTTAATCGCCTGAAGAAATAATGAATTTCTATTAAAAAGAAAATCAAATTAAGACGAGGAAGCTTACTTTCAATAAGAATTTTACACAGACACAGAAATGTTGCTTTTATAAGTATAAGATTGAATGGCACGGATGGCCGGTATAGTAGATTTCTGTAATTTATAAAAATCTTACTTAAGTGGAATTTATCTACTTATTCGTAGTTGAATCCACATGTTGAATCCTGAGAATCAGTATTGCTAAGTGACCGGTAATAAATTTTTAATGTTACCTTAGCGGTAATCTTACCGTAACATTACCAACTACATTTCTTAAATAAAAATTGGTTATACCACAGATAATAGAACTAGACAGATGGCTCATCAAATCACAGAATAACAAACGGCCAGATGATTAACTAATGCCGGTTTTACAACTACCAATTTTTCCGTCAATTTTAAGATCTTAACCAAGTTCTTGAGGAAGAACTTAAAATTGTTGCATTACACTTGTCAAATTGAACACCAATTTTAAGCGCTTAGTAAGCAGCTTAATAAGCTGAACCCAGAACATGTTCTATTTCTCCGCCAATTTTCTAGTAATTTCTAGGGCATTTCGCATTTGATTATATTAATGTGCTACCAACCTAGAAATTGTGTCTGCAAGGAACGGCTAGAGACAGGGTGACTCGGTGCCGAGAATAACCGAATATTTCTGAAGTTTAAAAATCGTTCAGAGATATCAGTTTGTTGTACTAAAATTTAAAATACATGTCCGTGTTTCTGTTAAACAGAATGGATTCAAAGACGTGTTCTACATGTAATAAAACATTTTCTAAAGCATGTAACTTATACAGACACATGCGAGAAGTACATAATGAATTTGTTGAAATAATTAAACTGCAGGATAAATTTATTTCATGTTCGATATGCCAAGACAATGTATTTAATTACGAGGAATTAGAAGAACACTTGAACACTCAGCATAAGGTAGCTTTGATAAGGGAGTGTCACAAATTTTATTCGCAAGAAGGTAAAAATAATTTTTAATACATAGTATAATTTAATAATGCAGCTCTAACTAGTACTGTGTGATTTTTAAAATTGTGGATAAAGGGAGGGTGTGAAGAGGAAAATTTATAGCTTAAATTAACTCATACGTACGTTTTGGTGAACACCACTGTGAAAATATGGTTAATTTATGAATGCCTTTTGAAGTTTTGTAAATATCATTTTGCATAAATCGTATTTGCTAATTTACGCCATACGTTTTACTTTCACGGCCTCCCTTTATCTAAAATTTTTTAAATCATACCGTACTTATGGAATCTAAATACCATGTATGTATTTACCTATAATCGGAATTATAATTTAAGATTTTTATAGAAAACTCAAATTTATGGTGAAAATATGTTTGATGTATGGGATAAAATATTGCTATATATGTACAACACTCTCGATATTTTACGTATTTTGCACAATTTTCTTACCAAAATTTATAACAAATGAAAGAATAACATAATTTTTCCGTAATTTTGTTTTAAAAAAATAGGCAATGCATGATTAAAAATACAGAATCCTAAACTATTGTTTTAAAGATATCGTTAAATTTTAACAATTTTTAAATTCTTTTGTAAAATTTGTCAATTTTTATGTACATTTTCGCAAGTCTTTAAAATTTGAAGTGTGTGAAATTTTCAGAAACAGGATTTTCTTTAGAATAATATTGCAGGTATATAAATATTGATATTATTATCTAAGAAGTAATAATTTTTCAGAATTTTTTTGAATGGAAATTAAAATTAGAGCAAGATACCACTTCAAAATATTCTCAACACTATGGTGCACAAATTGGAAAAACACACAAAAGAACATATTGTCACGAGCTTGCGGTGCTCGGGGGTTGCGTAGCTCAGGAATGGAAGGGAGCAACAGGGGTAACTGTAAACTAACCCATTAAGAGCAACAAAGATTACCTTTATTGTTTTAAAAGTTAGAGACACAGATCACTGTCCTCCCCCGAAGACGATCAGATAACTGATGATCTATTATAACAAATGTGTGTCTTATATACTAAAGATGTACATGACGTCATGACCAAAAGTCCACTAAATTCGGTGGATACGCGTAGTTGCTAATCCGGAAAAGGTGGTGTCAGGATTTCTTATAATTTAATAAAATCAACACTAATCTTAATCTAGAAAGTATGCATAAAACTATCAAATATATATATTTGGAAGGAAAGAAAGCAAAACGATTAGATAAAACCATAAATGTATTGATGTCTTTTCTTAGAGACAAAATATTTGATAGAATGATAACAATTTGTAAGGGAAAAATAAGTAACAAATTAAATGAATTAAGAAAACGACACAAAATGTCTCTAGAAATTAAAGATATTCAGATTACAGAAATAAATAATACAGAATGGATGATACCCTCATCGAGTCCAAATGAATATTACATAGTTTCATTAGTAACAGAAGCAGTAAATTGTAACTGTTTATTAAAATGTTCAGACTGTGAAGCATGTATCCATAAATAAAAAGTGAGCAAATAAAAATCAGATTATAGTAGGCAGTGCAAAGAAAATGTATGTCTGTGATTAACTGAATTAATTAATGCAATACATTCATGGACTGTCAAATTTATTGACTTTTCATTTAATCACAGACATACATTTTCTTTGCACCGCCTGCTCTAATCTGATTTTTAGTTGCTCACAGGTTACCATTGTACATGTGTTGATTACTGCATTAGATGGAATATGTGCAAACATATTCACTTGCTTTGTCAACATTTAAAAAATATATTTCCAGTTTTAAGTAATCTTATTGAGCAATGTGAATATGATTTGCAACAAAAAAAACATGAAATATATTCTCATACTACATGTTTGAAAAGGAAACACAACAACATCGAGGAACTAAAATTTGAAATTAAAAAAAATGTCGACATTATGATATATAAATAATATTCATATAGATAATATAATATAGATAATATTCAATCTTTTGATGCATTAAATAAACTATATACAGAATGGTTAAAGCCATTAATAAAAACTGTAGAAATTGTTAAGGAAAATCAAACAAAATCCTTCACTGAACAAGATAATCTAGAGCCAAGTAACAAGAAAATTGTTAAACAACAAGTTTATTTAACAAAGAAAAATAAATCTAAGAATTACAAGAAGAAGCCAACATCAGAAGAAATTCAGGAAATATCAGAAATTTTGCGGTCTCCTGAATAAATTTAAAAAAATTACAAATTATACAAGCATCTTAAAAAGAATTAAATGTAAATAGTTATGCCTTTCTTTTTGTTTGTATAAAAATACAACTTAAAATTTATGTGAGTTTTCTATTTTTTAGTTTGACAATTAATGACAGTTCTGGATAATGCAAAAACCAATATTGGTATTTGCATTATCCAGAACTGTCATTAATTAATTGTCAAATTAAAAAATAGAAAACTCCCATAAGTTTTAAATAAATTTGATTGTATAAATTTAAGTACTTCCTAATTTATTTATAATAAATTTAACGACCGCTTTCGATTGTTACATCATCATGAGGCCACTATCGTCAATAAATTTGAAGAACCACATTCGTGGTAGTTCAAATTTAATTTTTATTTTCAATATTAACGACCGGTTATAATACGTAAGCTGAGGAATTAAAATGTGCTTAATAATTAACTTGTAATTGGTTCTTCTTATTTTGTATTTTAAAATCTGCTATAGAAAATTTATTTAAAATTCCCGCCCGAACTTCTGCGACCGAGTCACCCTGTCTCTAGCCGCTCCTTGTGTCTGCATATTGTTTGGCATAACCTCAATCTCCTTGTGTACGTTGGTCTAACAATAAAAATAATTAAAACGCACAGATTTTTTATCAAAATTGAACGGCATTGTTTATTTATTTATTTCACACTGATTATGACCACAAAACACTCACTATTTTTTAACTATTTTATATTCTTGTAAACGGCAGCTCTAAATTTTACGATCGGTCTCCGTCTTATAATCTCTTCAATTTTTAGGTTGGTACTATTTGGTAGTGTACTGTTTGATTGGCAGCTCTGGTCTTAATTTGGGGAGAAAATTGTTAAGCGCAAAATGTTGTCAAACTTAAAAAGAAATCTCCCAATTTCAGCTCAATTTTAAGATTTTAAAATTGACGGAAAAATTGGTAGGTGTAAAACCAACTTAAAGCGTGGTTTGGTCCAAAGTTTTGTACTGCGCATGCGTGCGTTGGTCCGCAGGTTTCAAAACTCCGGTTAGGATAGGTTCACAAGCACACTTTTTGAGACGTCTTATATATGTATAATTTGTGAGTTATAATAACGAGTGATCAATATCTTTTCTAATCAATATTTTTCATTGAAGTTTAGCATCTTTAATTCAAGCAGATATCGCAAACAATATCGCAGACAATTAGCAGATATCGCAAATGTGCCGTTTTATTCAGTTATTTAATTTTACATTTTACATTTATGATTATTGTCTATATCTTAAATATTATTTCTTGTAGATATACTTAATTGTTTATGTGAATTGCCTTGTAATTGGACTAGTTCTGTTGGGCAATAAAGTTTATTATTATCAAGTGACCTTTGGAAATAAAATCGTCGTCTTGGATTGTTTGTTTGTTTGTTTGCTTTGCGCAGCAATGCTGCAATTTTTGTCTTTCGGCCTATATGCCATTCCAGACAGTCACGAAGAAATTTATAAGCTGGGTCTAAGTCATTAAACACCACAAACATCCATGGTTAATAGCAGGATTCGAACCTGCGCCGCCGAGCGACACGACTTGCAAGTCGGCTAGGCTAGACCGCTAAGCCACCCGGCGACCCTTCTTGTCGTCTTGGATTAGTTCATTATTGTTTCAAGTACCTTTTGAATTGTTTATATGTACTGAATGAATGACATTTGAAAGAAGTGAATTAATGGAAGACATACGATTTTCTTTCCATAGGTCACTCGATTAGAAAAAGAAAAGATATTGATCATGCGTTATACGTACCGAGTGACTTTTAATGATTGAAAATTATTTTATTAGATTGGCAACACTTCTCAATGTTTGTGTTGGTGTGCTGGATTTTCAAATTCAAAAATTCAAAATTTAGGTTAGTGCACTAGATTTTCAAACTCAAATAAATTCGTTTATTGTCGAATCAAGAAAACCAAATAAATCAGATATTTAATTATCTCAATTTATTACCAAAATGGTTTTGAGCACAGAATAAAATACATTTTTAGTAATGGCTTATTTTCGAAGCGGAGTACAAAATGAAAATGGGCACATTCAGCAGACCCGAAAGTTGTGCAACTGTTGACCAAATTTCTGCTGAATGCGACCTCTCATAAGTTGATGAGTTGGAGGGGTCGCCATTTTTTGTAGCGTAACTTCTCTGCTACCTGACTGGAACATGTTATGATGAGTGAACTTCATTCAGCAGAAATGAGTGCTCAGTCTCAACTGAACAACAAATTGAGTTTTGCCTCTTTTCACAACACTGTTTTAGAATAGCCGTCCTTCATTTACAACGAACACGAATCGATTCAAATTCACTTAAAAATCGTTGATTGCATTCCATTTACAGTTATTCAGTTGGCGACCAGTGATGAGGAACTGATTGAATTTCCCCTCCCGCACACCGTACTGATCAAGCTGGTTTTCTAAATCAGTTATCAGTTTCATCTGATTTCATACGTATTTTGAGGTTATGTTAATTTTAGTTCCAAAACATCATTCCTTTTATGAGTCTCTCTATTCACTTTAAAGTCAGTTCAGTTCAAAATCAGTTAATAAATGAACGGTAATGCAAACCGGTAATGTAGAAAAAGGAAAATTCACTGGTCACCCTACTATTGCTGGGTTCGGTAATTCCTCCGTGCTTGCTCTATTCATTCCTCGAGCACTTTTATCTCACTTTTACGTATATCAAAACAGCTGTGTTCTCACTCTACTTTCCACTCCGAGCTTGCACCGCGTGAATTTCCGAACTCAACATATAATAACACTGGATATTGTAGAAAATGTTAATGATACTGTACAACAGAATCCTCATGTTTCCTATACGAATCCACTCGGAAGACCTTGAAAAAACACCTTCATTTCCGATCATACAAATTTTCAATGGTTCGACAACTTCACCCACTCGATTTTCTTCAACAAATTCAGTTTTGTCAGTGGTATAACAATAATCTGCTAAATAATAGTGACCAATAAGATACAACTTTCTTTTCTGATAAAGCCTGGTTTCATCTCTCTGGGTTTATTAATTCACAAAATTTCAGGACTTGGTCAGAACATAATCCCTTTAATGTGATTGATGTAAAGGCACTACATCCACTTAAAATTGGTGTTTGGTTGGCAATGTCTTGGAGAAGAATTATTGGACCAATATTCTTCCGGGAAACAATTAACGCCTATAGATATCAGAGACTTATATTGAATCCATTTATAAACCAGTTAGACGACACTGAATTAGCAAATGTCTACTTTTACAACACGAACCACAATAAATTTTAGAGGAGTTTTTCCCAGGATGTTTAATCAGTGCTGGTTGGTGGCCTAGTTGCTCTAATATTCAATTAAATCCGGACTTCTTACTTCCTTATTTCAATAACTTGATGTTTAGAATACGTATTAAACAATTTGGAAGAATTGCAGCAGGCAATTGCAAATATCGGACAACCTAAAACATTAATGCCTTCAATAACATATTTCAAAGGATTCGGTACTGCTTACGCAAAGAGGGGCTTGAAGATGTGCTCTAATATTCAATTAAATTTGGACTTCTAATTTCCTCATTTCAATAATGTGGTGTTCAGAATACGTATTAAACAATTTGGATGAATTGTGCAGCAGGCAATTGAAGAGGCAATTGCAAATATCGGACACCCTAAAACGTTAATAATGTCTTCAATAACTTATCTCAAAGGATTCGGTGTTGCTTACGCAAAGGGGGTTAACATTTCCAGGTCTTGAATAATAATAATAATCTGTTAAACAGTTTTCATCATCAATGTAAATATCAACTCTAACCTATAGCTACGCATTCCCGCAAAATTAACGAACTTTCAGGTAATGCCAATTTCTCAGTGTTCCCAACATACTAATTTGCTTCAATCATTAAAAGTCACTCGGTAGAATGCGAATGTTTTTTTTTGTCACCATTCTTTTCAAATTGTTTTATTTAATATTTTATTAAGTATCGATGATTGTCTTTTGTTTTTATTAGTTTTTTTAAATTTGATTATCTTTCAATTTTTATTATTTTGTTTTCTTTGTTTTTCTTTTTTAATTAATTGTTAATCTACTGAATTGCGCTGTAAATGTAAATTTATACTTAAATATTTCACATAATTGTTAAAGCTTCAATAGTAATATCAAAAATTAAAATAAATTAGTAGGTTCGTTCCATTAGGAAGTTCTGAAGAATAGTTCGGAACCGTGAAAAGCATGCATTCATCAAAGTTGTGCACTTGATGGCGCTGTTGAAACCGGTCATTACTTTAGTGGGCAACTGGTTTTGACGGTTCCGAACTAGTCAAACCTCCTAATGGAACAAGCCTAGTAGCAATGAGCACAAAAATTTAAACTGGTGCTTTTCGATCGGTAACTGGTGGCTTCTTGTCAGCTAATCTGGTGACTTAAATTCTGAACGTCTGGCAATACTGTTTGTTTACGTAATGGCCGGCGTGATGGGGAAAGTTAACGTCAAAATCACCAACGAATTCGCGAACTCAAGCTTGGGCGAAGCGGTGGACTTGATGGCGACGAATCCAAGTGATTATGCCGAAATCTTGCGCGGCGTGCAGAAGCAAGTGAACGACGCGCTCACGCAACTAGTGGAGCTACACTCGACGGCGGCGGAAAATATAGGTTAGAATCGGCGGGCGCCGCCGCGTTCTTCTACAACAAAGTAAAAAGAGAAATAAATCACTTGTTTCTAGCGTCGGACGACGAAGAAAGTGATTCGAGTGAGCCGTCGAAGAAACGAAAGATTTTTCGCCCGGAGAACCCCAAAAAAAAAAACAAAGTTTGATTTAATTGTAGGTAAAATAAAAACCTAAAGTTCGAAGCTCAACAAAAAAAAAAGAATTAAATACTGATGCAAATTGTAAATAAAACTTTTCACTCCCCACTCGGATTTTGACGTTTTTAAAACCTACCCTCCCCCACCACTGTCTCCCATGAGGTCGCATTCATTCAAACCAAGACAGACAAGATCAAACTTGCGCGGGTTCGTCGATGAGTACGCGGCGGTAAAGTTTCTTGCTGTGGATTTCTCGAGTTCGTTCTTGTCCCAGGTCGGCACAGACACGTCCCAGTCAGTCAGTCAGGGCAAGATGCATTCGACTGCGGCCGTTCGCTTCACTTTATTCAAGTCAGTCGGCGGTTCTATGATTTCTTTGAAATGCAACAGAAACGCCGGATACCTGTGAGGAACTGCACCGAAACGATCTTGCAGAACTATGAGCTACAGTGGATCTGCGGGGAGAAAGTGCTGCTGAAAAAGATGAAGCTGTGAGTACCCCAATTTCACATTTCGAGGTCACACAATAGTGCAACCAACGAGTGAGTCACTTTTGAGTTTCCCTATATCTAAGTTCACATGCATTGCGGATACGCAAAATTTTTATTGCGGATCGTTTCTAATTGGTTCAAAATTCAAAATGAACCAATTAGAAACGATCCGCAATAAAAATTTTGCGTATCCGCAATGCATGTGAACTTAGCTTATTTCATCATTTTTACATATTACATGTGCGAGCGCTTTTTATTTGGGGGGGGGGGGCACACGCTTCATAGATGTATCCGACGTGAAAATTCGTTTAATTTCAAACTACTTTTTTCAAAAGAAAAAAAAATGATTTGCAAGTTTGCGGACACCTGTATATATGCTGCGGTACTACGTGGTTCCGTTAATGGCGAGTAGATGTCGCTGCACGCCATTAACGTCTTTGAGCGAGCAATTTTGGTTAATGTGAAACGTACGGACGCCATTGTTGCGAAGTGCCTCCTGGTGATAGTTTGGGAGCGTGTCTCGCGTAGTCGAGGAGTTGTGCCACGCTTTGCTTGTCGCATTAGCTTACGCAGAACGCTCGTCGTTCGTTTGGCCGTCGAGCACAAAGCCACCTTGGATATTATCGGTGTTGGTGCGGTGAGTGCGAGATGAAGCTGACTTGTAAACAACGGCCGATCGCTCGAATAAAACAACTCATGTGAACGCCTGCACTGCCTGTTAGCTCGCAAGCTGCCAAACTGTTAAAAACGGCTGCAGATATGGTAAAAAGGTGAGAGCCCTCCCGTCCGCCACCCGCCCCCTCCCCCCGCGTGCGTCACGTACTCGGAAGTTTTGAGAATGAGAATGAGAAACAAACATCAAAGTTGGCAATGAAATTCGCTTGACCGATGGGTGCGAAGAATATTAATTTTTAACGAACGGCCTTTATTGATTTTGGTTGCTAAACAACAAAGTTCCGCCAGTGTTTTGTTTCTTTATTTTTTTCTGTTTCGTACTGTCAAATTTTAGAGCGTCAAAATTCAAACAAAGAGAGAGAAGGCGACAGGTTTCCAGTTGCAATGTTATCGCGAAAAACACGCGCTGCAGATAACCAGTTCTTTGTTTAGACGACGTTCGTCGTTGCATTTACGACAAACATAACCTGTCTCGAACTGGAGCGTGCCAACCGTTTTTCCGTTGTTTTTTTTCCCTCCCGACAAAAAATGTTAACGTGCAATCAAATCAAGTTGCGACACGCAAAACAGCGATAACAAAAACAATAAACAATCGCGTAATGAAATTGCAATACATCCTCACAGCACAGCAGTGACTCGAGCGAATTTTATTCATATAAAAAAAATTATGTGGCAGCACTGATTTTGAATTTGCTTTTGGTCTGTCAAAGTGACAGCTACATGTCAGATGAACGCTGTGTCGGTCATTTATTAACTAAATCGAACAGGTCCGCATTAAGACTTTTTCTTTGTTTATGATCAGTGACGTACAAAAAAATCTGGGTTAATAGCTACGCGAGGAATTTCGTTTTTGTAGCGACAGGAAGCGGAAGTGACGGCAATTCCATTAATGGTTCTATGTATTAAGGTTGCGTTAAGTGAACGGTCGATTTGAAAAGCAAAATAATTAACGATTTTGTCCATAGGCCATCATTTTTGTCCATCAAGTGATTGCAAAACTGACTCACGCGCTGTCAAAGTGACAGTTAACCTTTAAGAATTTTTTAAATGCCAAACTGGCGGACGTTTACTGAGCTAAATCGGACTGAGCCGCGCTAAGACTTCGGTAGTCCTAGAGTTATTCTTATTTTAATTTTTTTTGTTATTAGCACTATTTTTTTTTGTCAAAATCGAAAGTCACTGGTAACCTGTAAATATTTTTAGTTGTAAAATTCGCGTTCGCGTTTTGTAATCGAATTAGGACAGATCTATTTTTGAACTGTCAAAGTGACAGCTAACGCGCTGTCAAAACTGAACTGACAAATTGACGGACGTGTACTCGATTAAACTTAACCGTTAAACAGAATTAAGGGCAATCGAGTTTATGTTTCATGACGGAATCACGCGGCTGCACTGATTTAACTTACAACTGACATTCGACTGTCAAAATCGAATGTGACAGGTAACCTGTAAATATTTTAATTGTCAAATTCGCGTTCTTATTTCGTGAAGAATTAGGACACAGTCGATTTTCGGACTGTCAAAGTGACAGCTAACGCGCTGTCAAAACTGTGAACTGTCAAGTTGACGGGCGTTTACTCGATTAAACTTAACCGTTAAACGGAATTAACGGCAATCGAGTTTATGTTTCATGAAGGAATTGTTTTTTTTTTGACATTTTAATACTTTTGGAGCAGCGCAAGAGTCAAAATTGTTACAAAAGCGTGGCAGCACTGGTTTAGTGAACAACTAATTATTCATATTAAAACGTCAAAATTAAATTGACAGCTAACCTATTATTATTTCAAGTGTCAAAGTGACAGCTAACCTTTAAATTTTGTAGGTTACAAGTATTTGACACATTAAAAATTTTTTTTATCTGTGGTGGTTGCCCAACGGGGTCCTAAGTCTAAAGTTTGAACATAATATTGAATTTATTAGATGTAACACTGACATGTTAAGACGATAAACAGACATTTTTGAAATTTCCTAACATTTAGGGACATTTGACAGGTATTATAGAAAGAAAAGAAAAATATTAATATTCAAACGTCAAAATCAAAATGACAGGTAACCTATAATTATTTCCAAAGTGTCAAAATGACAGCTAATCTGTAAAGACTTTCAATTGTCAAATTAATGGACATTTACTGAACTAAACCGGACAAAAACTTCGGCAAGATGGAAAACATTATTATTTTTTTGTTTATGATCAATTCATTTGACACAATTGTTTTTTTTTTTGACATTTTAATACTTTTGGAGCAGCGCAATTGTCACAAAAGTGTGGCAGCACTGGTTTAATGAACTGGTGATGTGCAAACGTCAAAATCAAAGTGACAGCTAACCTATAAATATTTCCAAAGTGTCAAAGTGACAGCTAACCTTTCAATTTTGTAGGTTACAAATATTTGACATAAAAAATTACGGGTTAACAAGATTATACATTTTAAATATAATTTTGAATTTGTCGGGTGTAACTTTGACATGTTAAGATGACATTTTTGAGATTCCCGGATATTCAGGTAACATTTCAAATTCAAAGTGACAGACAACCTGTAAAAACTTTCAATTGTCAAATTAATGGACATTTACTGAACTAAGCCGGACAAGAACTTCGGCAGGCTCCAAAACATTGCATATTTTTTTGTTTATGATCAATTCATTTCATAGAATTGTTTTTTTTTGACGTTTTAATACTTTTTGGATGTTCAAACGTCAAAATCAAAGTGATAAGTATTTCCAAAGTATCAAAGTGACAGCTAACCTAGAGGTATTGTCAAAGCGACACCTAACCTGTAAAATCTTTCAATTGTCAAATTGACGAGCGTTGTTTTTTTTTAACCTCTTTCAGTTACACAGTTCTTTTTTTAATGAAACGTGGAGCTGCCGCGTTTAGATTTTAGAAATCGTAATTAATAATAATTATCGGCATTAAAATGAGCAATCTGCTTCGTGGAACGGGCCGTAATTACTTGGGCATTCGTTTTCTATTTAAGAGCCGTTACTCATGTGGAAATTTTCGCCCCGATTAAACCGCCATTCCTCCTGTGATTTCCTGCGCAATCGGACAGGTGTTATCTCTATCGCGTGCGTGTGTACGTGCAGGCCTTCAGCGGTCCTCAAAATTTTAGTTCGCCGTGACGCTCTCTTTTGTTTATTTATTATTATTATTATTGTGGCCGTTATGTTATTAATTAAGCGCACGGACAATCTTGCTTGACTTTCTAAAAACTTTCACGGCGTCGGTTTATTTATTTATTTGTTTTTTATTTCTTCAACCTTAATTGGTTTAATTTGATCCGATATCTCCGGTTTTGTCATGCTGATGCCGAAAAAAAGAAAACGCATCGATGAGGCCGCCGCCCCCCGACCTCACCGCCATCGATGAGTAAATTATACTGTTATTAGAACCGCACGTATTTCGGTCTGTGGGCAGCGCGGAAGAAGTCGGTCGGGTCAAACGTAGAAAGATACTCGGTTATCGACCCTTCTAAGTTTTAATAGACTGCAAATGGGCCAGACGGGACGTCCAGTTATAAATGGACGAGATGCGTATCTAATCTTGTTTTTGTGTATGTGTGCAACCGTTTCCGGACGCGTTTCAGGCGGGCGCGGGACGTCGTTTTTTCTCCGACCCACTTCCCAGGGAAACGCAATGATCTTAAAACAAAACAAAGCACGCACGGAATTACGTAGTTTTTTTTTTGTTATTGTTTAAATCTGCAAACAAACTCCGCATTGTTTGCGGCGGCGTTTCGCAACGCCGTCATTGTTGGAAAGTGCTGACGCAGTTTCCGCCTGTTCCTTGACCTAACTCTCGCGGCGATTTTCCGCACTAACGCGATAATAGATAATGGGATGATCACGCGATTTACTGCGGGGCTTCCGCAGGCAATCATTAACACTCTTTCGTTTCGCTAAAATCGATCGGACGACGAAGTAGGCCAAGTCACGATCAAAAGTTGAAACAAACGCGGACTATACTTGAAGCCATCTATTGAGCGTGATGACGTCACGACGACGACGTTCACTATGAAGGTCAGGACATCTTAACTACAAGACTGTCAATTAAAAAAAAAAAGAAAAAGAAAAAAGTCTGCACTCGCAATAAGGACGTTTTAGATGGATGCAGAACTGCCAACCCAATTTAGAAATTAAAACAAAACGTTGGCTATTATCGGAAGCCTTTAATCAGTTGAGGGTAATAGGTCACTGCGTCGCCTGAAATACTAGTGCTCAACGTTACGCAGGGCAAGAACGTTAGGCGGCGCAGGACTAAATTGCAAACAAAATCGAGTATGCTTGGAGCCACCAGTCGACCGTATACTTAGAAATGACGTCACAGCGCGTCGCCTGAAGTACATAATTTAAGTTGAAAGCGCAGCATGAGTATATGTATTATATGAAGGACTGCCAACTTAGTGTAGAAATTGTAACTAAAGGCCTACTAGATGTAAATATGTATTCCAAATTGATGACGTACTTTTCTTAACTGATGGCGCCTAGTATATCATAGGTTTGCCAACATAAACTCACGTGTTTTTCCTCTCGTTATTTATTGCCGTGCGTCCATTGTTTTATGAATTTTATTACCCTCTGAATTATCGTCGCGCTAAAATAAACACGAGCGCCGTTATTTATTAACATCCCCGCCCCCGCCTCCGCCGTAATTTACAGCCTTAACCCTCTAATTACCGTCGAAGCCGCCATCTTTGTAGATAGCGACATTTTATTATTGTTAAAATGTTGACATGCTGCTATTCACTCCTCGAACACACACACTTCTGTCTCACTTTTACGTAAATCAAAACGGCTGTGTTCTCACTCTACTTTTCACTCCGAGCTTGCACCGCGTAAATTTCCGAACTCAACATTTATAAGTAGCAATGAGACGGAAGGAAGAGTTCTTTGAGTTTTGCTCTATTCCGTTGGTGCGTTATTGATCTAAAAAAAAAACCAAAGATATTGCCTTGCAAATTCATCTTCAAGCGGGCGGCGTCGCCGGATGTGCATAATTTTCTCATAGTTGGGGTAAAAAATGTTTTTTTTTTTTTGAAAGATGGAAAATTTTCATTTTGTAGCTATTCCCGTCGAGGATAACAAAAATAAAATAGAATAGAGACCTACTCGGAAACAACTCAAAACTCTGACAGTTAAAAAAAATATGTTCTTTTTTTCGTATATAATAGCAATAAATAAACTGCTGTTGCTCAATAGATGGCGTTTCCTCTGCCTCCACCACCCTTCTTGCCGATACTCAAATTGAGAATCTTCTTAAGATGAATTAATAAAAAAAAACATTTTTGCTAACAACCAACAGATGAGCGTCTCTCAAAAGTTTGTTCTTTTACCTTTTTCGTCGGAGGTTACGAAAACAGAACAAAAAAAAATAACTTGGAAACATTAAAAAGCTGTAACAATTAAAATAACGAAATTGTATTTCATTGTTTTTTCTGTTCTTCTCGAAGAGAAAAGAAGCAAACACATCAAGAAAAGCAGCTAACATCTGACAGAAGATGCTTCCTCCCCACAGTATAAGTAATTACCCCGCAGCGTCACTTAAACGTCAGTGTCAAAAAACGCCTCCATACTGTTTGATACCCTTATGGAAATGTAATGTAATTTGCAAATCCGCAGGTATCAAACAAAATGGCAAATGTGACAGTTACGCTACTATGTAGATTCTTATACTGTGCCCTCCCCCTAAGTGTTGCCACCAGAATAAAATGGAAAATCTCAATTTCCTACTTTAAAAATCACCAAATTGAGACAGCGTTATACGAGAAATCTCCAAACTTTTATATTGAATACCAGAAAGCATTTGTGATCTGATTTAAACAATTTATGAGTTACAGTTAAACAAATTTTTTAGATAACATGCCTTATACATATTTATTTTCTAAGTTCCTAATTCAGATTTATTGTTTCTGAAAATATGTACTTTTTACATTAAGAAACATAGGTACAGAATATACTACAGAGAAAAGGAAAACATATACTATAACAACAAATCAACAAAATAAATACAGTCGCGGCCAAAAAAAGTGAGAAAGTAGAAGAGGGAAGTTTGATCATTTTGACTACCAGCCTCAGTATTAGTCTTTTTCTTTCTTTTTACTAATTTATGAAGTAAATTTTGATTTTTCATAAAAGTCACACATGCCTTTAAGATTCACCAGTTTTGGGACAAGTCGCAATTCACTTCAGAAAGTCGTAACCACTTGAAAGAAATCACCAGATCTGGTGAAAAAATCACCGAGTTGGCAACACTGTAACAGACCCCTTCCCCGACGTTTAAAGTGAGCATTCTCTTCTTCCTCTTCCGTATGTCTTCTGGAACTCTCAAAACGAATTAAATGAAAAAAACATTCTTGCCAACGACCAATGGCGGTTTTCTCCAAAAATGTAATGCGGGCAGACACACACAAAAAAAATGTATTCCAAAAAAGAAACTCACTGATAGATAACGCTTCCTCCGTAACCCCTAAGGTTGCTGTATTTAGAAGGTACCGCCATTAATTTCCGCGGCTTTCGTCTCCCAAATTAAAAAGGACGCGATGAAGATGACATGAAACAGTAAGAAGAAAAAGGATACATACATAACAAGTTACTGTTGCTAGGGAGTTTATGAATGAATTTGATTAATCTCAAATTAAAAGAGATAGAAAGGTGGCGCTACCTTCTCAATACAGTAACCTTGGTAACCCCCCCGTTCCCAATTCCCCCATCCGCACGACAGGCATTTGAAATGAGTTTCTCTCGTTTTCCTTTTTCTTCTAGAACTCTTGAAATGGCCGGCTTCGACATGTCCAGGAATATTTTCTTAGACGTAATTCCGAAACCATAGGGACGCGCGTGAAAATGGATTTGAAAAAACAAAAAAACAAATGGATTTTTTTTTCTTTTTTCTGCGTCCGTTTTTCTAATATTTTTTGAATTTGCTTTCGTTTTGTTATTTTTATTTCTTCTTTCTTTTACTCCTTTCTTAAATTATTACCCTTTTTTTTTAGTTGCATTCGATTTTTGTTTATTTGTTTGATTATTTGTTTTTCTATTGTCATCTGTATTTTCTTTTTTTAATTGTCTTCGACTATTCTTTATTTTCTGTTTGTTTTTTGATCGAGTTCACTTTTTGATTGTTTTTTTTATAAACATATTTTGCTCTTGGAATGTTTTTTGTTTTCTTTCTTCGACCATCTTTTGTTTTTTTTTTATTGTCATTTGTTTTCTTTTTTCGACCGTCTTTTGTTTTTTTAATTGTCATTTGTTTTCCTCTTTCGACCGTCTTTTGTTTTTTTGATTGTCATTTGTTTTCTTCTTTCGACTGTCTTTTGTTTTTTATTGTCACTTGTTTTTTTTTCCGTTAATTGTCCACGAGTATTCATTATTTCTGTTTTTGTTTTTTTCGTTAATTGTCCACGAGTATTCATTATTTCTGTTTTTTTTTATTGTCCTCGCTTTTTGATTGTTTCTGTTTTTTGTTTTCGTTTCTAGATTTTTCTTTAAAGCGCATTACTTCTTCGACCGTCATTTTGTTTTTTTTTTCAGTTGTCTTCGCTTTTTGATTTATTTATTGTTTGTTATGATTGTTGTTGAACTGCGTTCATCTTTTGTTTTTCGTTTGTTTACTTCGTTTTTCGATTTTTATTGTCTTCGCTTTGTGATTATGTACATACTTGTTTTTTTTTTTTATAATCGTTTTCATTTAATTTTTTTGTCTTCGCTTTTGAATTATTTTGTTCGTTTTTTAATTATCCTCGTTTTTAATTTATTTTCCAAGTGCTTTTGGTTTTCGATTGTCATTTGTTTTTTTTTTTTGTTTTAATTGTCTTCGAATTTTGGGTTATTTTTGTGTCTCTTTTAATTGTCTTCCTTCGTAACCACCCGCCCCCAACTCCCCCATCCGCACGCCTCTTGAAATGAACTTCTCTCGTCTTCGTTTGTCTTCTGGAACCGTTAAAATGGACTAAAGAAAGAAATTTCACAAACACTTTTGGTAACGACCAATAGATGGCGGTTTTAATTTGAAATCTGATGTTGACGGACACAGAAATCATTTTAATTAATTGTGCCTTACCCGCCCCATTTCGTTACTTAAAAGGGGCTTCTCCTTCTCCCGTCTTGCTTATGTCTCCTAGTATTCTAGAGATGCATCAAAGATTCCTGCTAGTGACCAATAGATGGCAGTATTACTTTGAAATCTGATAGATATTTGATGTTGACGGACACGGAAATAATTAATTGTTCCTTATCCACCCCATCCCGTTACTTTTTCTCCCTTTCTGATGCCTTCTAGTATTCTTCAAATGAACTAGAGATGTATCAAGGATTTCTGCTAATGAACAATAGATGGCGGTTCCTCTTAAAAAATTTGATGCTAACAAATACAGAAATTATTCTGGTTCTTTACCCCCCATCTCTTCGGGCCTTCACTTTTTCATTATTTCTTTTTTTTTTTTTACTGCGTTCTGTCTTCTTGCTTAAGTCTTCCTAGTGTTACTCTTAAGATGAACTAGAGACGTATGGTAACGACCAATAGGAGTCGATTCTCTTTAGAAATTTGATGTTGACGGATATAGACATAACTTTACCCACCCCGTCTAGACAAACAGTGTTGTCAGATTTTGAAAATGGTCCCCGATTGCGGAGAAAATTATTGTTTGTTGTAACAAGTAATCCTTGTTGCCTCCGGGGGCGGCGCGGCCGCTCCATTAATTCCGAGCAGCGTCAGAATAAAATCAATTTGCATTACGTGAAGGCGCGCGCGATTCTTTCATTGGAAGGCGGCGGCGGTACGTGCCGCGCCTCGCGAAGCCCGACTTAACGTGGAATTACAGCTTTTTTTTAATTTCGTGTTTTGCAGATCGGATGGCACGGAGTCACCGATTCTTGAAGAACGGGAGAACACGAACACGGACAAACCCAAGCACCTCGTCAAGTACGGCGAATTAGTTATACTAGGGTAAGTCTGTTTGTTTCCTCCTGCGGACGCGGTAATTGAGTTGATTACGACTTGCAGATACAATGGCTTCCTGCCCCAAGGCGACAGGGGTAGAAGGCGGAGCAAGTTCGTCCTGTACAAGCGACAGGAAGCCAACGGAGTGAAACGGTCGAAGCACTACGTGGTCAAGACCCCCCATTCATCTCAGGCGATCTTAGATGCTAAGCAACACTCGATTTCGTACACGCTGTCTAGAAACCAGGCCGTCATCGTGGAGTACACCCCTGATGAGGAAACCGACATGTTTCAGGTCATTAAAGCAAAAAAAAAAAAAAACTAAAGTAAAATACAGCGCCATCTACTAGCGAAGAGCAAAAAATGCACAAGTTTTGTTCTCCTCTGCCGGTAGATGACGCTTCTTTCTTGAAAAATTTTAATATCATTTATAGAGAGAGTATAAAGAGGGCAATTCGCTTTTGATTGTTCAGCTGTTTATTCTGTTTGAAATGCCACTTCACTATAAAGGACTCTAGAAAATATCCACTCTTAAAAAGTTTTCCAAAAAGAATTTTTTTTTTATAGTCGACCAATCTATCTTGCCCATGTTATCCTTGATAAACAAACAAGTGGACAAGTTTCAATTCAAAATAAACAACGAACTAGAAAAAAAAAAGTGCGCGACGTTTGCGCCGTCGGTCAACAGATGGCGCTTTTTCTTTAAGCTGGCGGTTGATTTACTTGTGCGCGAAACACTTGCAGATAGGAAGGTCGTCGGAGTCCCCGATCGACTTCGTCGTGATGGACACCATTCCGGGGGACAAGACGGGAGAGAACAGGGTCATGCAGAGCACCATCTCGCGGTTCGCCTGCCGCATCCTGGCCGACAGGAACGTCAGGGTGGCCAGAATATACGCGGCCGGCTTCGACACGTCCAGGAACATTTTCTTAGGCGTAAGTCCGAGAGACCAGAAAAACGCGCGTGAAAAACGATTTGCAAAAAAAAACACCGTTGTTCTGCGTCCGATTCTCAATTTTTTTTATTTGACTTTCGTTTTTTAATTTTTTTTATTTCTTCATTATTTTGTTTTTTTTTTTAGTTGCCTTCACTTTTTATTATGTATTTACTTTTTTTATTATCATTTGTTTTTCGATCGTCATTTGCTTTTTGATTGTCATTTGTTTTCTTTTATTATCATCGACTTGCAAAAAGAAAACTTTATTCTGCGTCCGATTCTCATTTTTTTTAAATTTGACTTTCGTTTTTTTTTAATCTCTTCATTATTATTATTATTTTTTTAATTGCCTTCACTGTTTATTATTTAATTCTTTGATTGTTATTTGTTTTTCGATTATTATTTGTTTTTCGATTGTCATTTGCTTTTTGATTGTCATTTGTCTTCTTTTATTATCTTTGATTTGCAAAAAAAAACTTTATTCTGCGTCCGATTCTCATTTTTTTTATTTAACTTTCGTTTTCTTTTATTTTTTTATTTCTTCATTTTGTTTTTTTTTTTTAGTTGCCTTCACTCTTTGTTATTTAATTCTTTGATTGTTTGATTCTTTGATTTTTCGATTGCATTTGTTTTTTTGATTGTCATTTGTTTTTCGATTGTCATTTGTTTTTCGACTGTCATTTGTTTTTCGATTGTTATTTGCTTTTCGATGTCATTTGTTTTTCGACTATCGTTTCTTTTTCGATTGTCATTTGTTTTCTTTATTGTCTTCGATTTGCAAAAAAAAAAACTTTATTCTGCGTCCGTTTCTCAATTTTTTTTTTATTTGGCTTTCGTTTTTTTATTGGTTTACTTCTTCATTATTTTGTTTTTTTTTCTTTAGTTGCCTTTACTTTTACTTTTATTATTTACTTTTTTATTGTCGTTTGTTTTTGTCTTCGATTATTCATTAGTTGCTGTTTCTTTTTTTTTTATTTCTTTAAAGGGCGTACGTTTTCGGCTGTCATTTGTTTTGACAATTGCTTTAGATATTTTTTACGTTTTGTTATTTTCAGTTGTCTTCGCTTTTTGATTATTTTTTGTTTTTAACTGCGTTCACCTTTCGTTTTTCATTTGTCTTCGCTTTTTGTTTTTTTTTTATTATCTTCGCTTTAGATTATTTTTTCTTTTTTTTTTCTTTAATTATTTTTCATATTTTGATACATATTTTTAAAATTTTTTAAAATAGTGTTCACTTTTTCATTTACCTTTTTTTTAAATTTGTCTTGAACTTTTGATTTTTTTAAATAACCTCTATAATTATTTTCGTTTTTTTTTAAATTCTCTTTTAAATTTCATTGTTTTTGTATTGTTTTCGTGTTTTGATTGTTTTTCGTTTGCATTGCTTAATTATTACCTTTCGATTTTTACGATTTTATTTTGTCTCTCTTTATTTCTTTAATTGCTTTCATGTTTTGATTATTTTTTTGTTCTTTAATCATCTTCGCTTTCTCAGTTATCTTTCGTTTTTTTTATGCGTCTTCACTTTTTGTTTTTTTTTTAGTATGTAACCTACTTATAATTATTTTAAATTTTTTTAGTTTCTTTGTTTTTTGACTGTCTTCGTTTTTAATTGTCTGAAAACGGCACAAAACGGCAAAAAGCAAAACAAAAGAATGTTCACAGTTTGAATCCGTTTCTCTTCTGTCGCTTCTTTTGTTTTCTAATTTTGTTTTTACATCCCCCGTCAGGAAAAAGCTACGAAATGGCAAGAGAACGGCCGAGAAATAGATGGTTTGACAACAAACGGCGTGCTGATAATGCATCCGAGGGGCACTTTCTGCGGGGGGGAGGCAAAGTGCGGAATCTGGCTGGAAACTTCCGTAGGGGGCGGCGTCTTCTCCCTAAGGGAATCGAGATCGGCCCAGCAGAAAGGACAAGTTGTAAGTAGAAAGTGTCTTTTTAAATCTAGCGTCGAAGTTGGCCATGAAAATTTCATTGTGAATGTGAACCATCATTGTCATGACAGTTGTTAGTTTGACGGTTGAACTTGCAATTCCTAACCTTATTTTCGAGCTCTCGAACTCAACAGTACGATAGGACAACACAAAAGTGTAATCTATTTGCAATAAACGAAAAGCGACAGTAAGAAAGAGATCTCTTGAAAACAGACAATAAGAAAGAAAATTGTGGTGCGTTCACAATAAGCACCTTGTCATGACCAACTTCGACGTCATATTAAAAAAAAAAAAAAAACGTTATATACATAGAGAGTACAATAAGAAAAGTTAGATGCAACTAAAATCGCGCGTTTCGCAGATCGAAGAAGAAACCAACGTACTCCAGGATGGCACGCTGATAGATCTCTGCGGGGCCACATTGCTATGGCGATCGGCCGAGGGTCTATCCCAATCACCGGTGAGTAACAACACAAAAGAACGAAATCGGCGAAAATTCGTCGCTCTTCTGTTTCCAGAGCAAGCGAGATTTAGAAAGAGAGATCGACGAGATAAACGCCGGCAGACCCCAGTGCCCCGTAGGCCTGAACACCCTGGTGATTCCCCGCAAGATAACGGGAAACGAGAACCAGCAGCAGCCGTACGTGTACTTGAACTGCGGACACGTCCAGGGTCACCACGATTGGGGGCAGGACAAGGAATCAGGCGACAGAAAGTGCCCCATTTGTTTGGAGGTGGGTCGCGTGAGTCGAAAATTTTTGGACCCCGCGTTTATTATTGTTGCCATTGCAGCTGGGACCAGTCGTTAAAGTCTGCATGGGCTTGGAGCCTGATTTCTACGTCGACTCAGGGCCGCCAACCTTCGCTTTCAATCCCTGCGGTCACATGGCAACGGAAAAAACTGTGAAGTAAGTTTTTTTTTTTAATTCTTCCCCACTTCTTTTCCGCGCTCTTTTTTTTTGATTATTTTTATTTTTCAACGTCCAATTGTTTTTTAACCGCCTTCATTTTTCTATTTAACCGAAAGAAATCGGCGGAATGCAATGGTATAGAAGCGATGACAATGCACCAGTTCTTTTGTTTTCGTCCACAAGACGGTGAAATCCAAAATTTTAGATACTACACGAACCGAAGACAGAACACGGTGGCATCAAAAAAACATTAAATGCAATGGCGTGGAAATATAACAGATGTTTACATTCCCTACACTTGCAGAACATACCGAGTGATTTTTTAAATTTTTTATCAACTCTTGCCATGAAATCTGGTCGGCATGTCTTAAGTTAAGTGAAAGGTACGTCATTGCATTCCTTGATGCTGTTTCACAGTAAATCTAAGACATGCCGTCCAAATTCCACGGCAAGAGTTGATAAAAAAATTTAAAAAATCACCCTGTATAAAGTTTTGTTTTAGAAAAAGATGTGGTGCATTGCTTTTTCTGCAACCATGGGTGTAAAATATACAACACCGCGCCATAATCGTAGCTGTGTGCAGTATTGCCAATCCACTCTAAGTCGATGACCCTTTTCAAATTTTAAAAAACCCGTTCTTACCCACATTGAAAAGAACGGATGAAATGGTACAATATCTATTTTATTTAATTACCTAATACTATTGGACTTACCTTGTGCAATTTTTTAAGTAAAATAAAACAAAAGACGATCGAGAAATAAAGAAAATTTATAAGATTATTATTATTAAATTTTAAAAAATGTCTGAATAAAATAATAAAAATAAAAGAAATCCCATTAAATAAAATTACAAAAAAATAAAAATTAAAAAATTCTCATTAAATAAACAATACTTTCTACTTTCTATAAAATTACAAAAAATTATAAAAATTAAAAAATTTTCATTAAATAAAATTTTCTAAAATTAAAATTTGACATTTGTGCAATTTTTGACGTAAAATAAAACAAAAGACGATCGAGAAATAAAGAAAATTTATAAGATTATTACTATTAAATTTTTAAAAATTTTAAAAATGTCATAAAATTAGAAAAAAATAAAAATAAGAAATAATAAAAACAAAAGAAATCCCATTAAACAAAATTACAAAAAAAATAAAAATTAAAAAATTCTCGTGAAATAAACAATACTTTCTATTTTATATAAAATTACAAAAAATTGTAAAAATTTAAAAAAATCATTAAATAAACAATACTTTCTACTTTCTATTAAATTATAAAAATTACAAAAAATTATAAAAATTAAAAATTTTCATTAAATAAAACTTTCTAAAATTAAGTTTTGACATTTGTACAAATTTTGGCGTAAAATAAAACAAAAGACGATCGACAAACCTATAAAATTTAAAAAATAACAAAAATAGAACAATTTTCATTAAATAAGCAAAACTAGTTCGACTTTCTACAATTAAGATTTGTACAATTTTTGACGTAAAATAAAACAAAAGACGATCTAGAAATAAAGAAAATTGATAAAATTACAAAAAAAAATAAAATTAAAAAAATTCAAATTCGGTAGATCTAGCGAATTATCGGTAGAGTTGGCAGCACTGATCGAAAATGTGGATTTGGCTGTTAGTTAATTACTTTAGTTATTGTCAGCTTCCGACTTTAGTGATTTCTTTGTTGCCAATAGTAAAGCTGAAACTTCAATAAGTCGTCAATAAAAAATTTAAAAATCAATCTGTTTATTTTTTCTTGCTTGAAAATACCCATTTTTACCCGCAAGGTTGCTTAAATTATCCGTAATTCGGGTAATTGCCCGCACATTGGCAACCCTAGCTGTGTGTCTAATAAGTTAAAAATACCTCGACCAGTGCGCACTCAGAGTATCTTCATCTCGTATTATTACATGAGGTTGGAAGAAGATGCAAATACACCGAGGTGTAGGTGAATCGAAAACGCTGTAAGATTGAAAAATTTTAAATGCTGCGCGGACCGAAGACGGAATGCAATGGCATAAAAAAGACGACAGTTCTCAGTTTTCCACGCGAGGCGGTGTAAAATTCAAAATTTTACATGCCACACGAACCGAAGACAGAATACAGTAGCACTGAAAAAAACTTGAACTTTCTTGCTTTCTTCGGAAATCAAGTGCAATGAAGTGCAAAGCGTTGACAGTTTCGCATTTAGAGTTCAGTCCGTGCGTGATCTTAAAAGCTCCTTGCACGAACCTAGAATAGAACGATATAAGAAATGCAAGAAATAGAGTTTTACCTTTGATTATTTTTTTGTTTTGTTTTTTTTTTTAGGTATTGGGCGAACGTGGCCATCCCACACGGGACGAACGGCTTCCGCGCGGTGTGTCCTTTCTGCGCATCTCCTTTGGCCGGTTCCCCCGGCTACGTGAGACTTATATTTCAGGACAACGTCGACTGAACCGTCACAACAGAACGATTACAAATAATCTGTGTTAAATTAATACGTGTGCGTGCGTGTTTGTGTGGGCGTGCATGTTGCGTGGATCCATTTCATTTCATTATTTTGTTTTTGTTTTGATAGCGTAGACCACCAAAGCTTTATTTATGTCGCTAGTTTTATTCTTTACGAATTCACTTACGCAAAATTGTTTTCTTTTTTAATCGGTTTTAACTCGGTGTAAGTAAGTAAGTGTAATTAATGTAAATAAGTGCTGCACTGCTGTCAAATTTTATTTTACGAGATTGCGATTTTAATTGAAGCACCGACGAGAGATGGCGTTGAGTTTATTTTTATTACTTTTAATATTGACCGTGCTGTTGTCGTCATCGTCGTGTGTTGAAGCTGCTTCGTTGTAGACAGACATTCGCGCTTCTCGAAGCGAAACACCGATTGTGTTTTGTTTAAATTAAAATCGCGCCTTTGTTTCATTCTTCCGGTTGCCTCGTGTAATCGGTGCTTCGCTTTCCGAACATCGAAAAGAGCGGGGGAGCGCCAAGAGAACTTACTTGCAAAAGCTTGAGGAAAGAAAAGTGCAAATGAGTGAATTGTAAGACTGGTTAGGCGTTAGGTTTATCGTAAGGAATATATTTATACATAATTAATAACTTCGAATGTAGAACGTACTTTAAAAAAAGAAAAAAGAAAAGGAAAAAAAGATTTTACGTTTTCGTTTTGCAATTGACGGTCCACTCTCGTTTGTGTCACTCATACGGTTCAATCTCAAAGCGTCGCGTCGTTTTTAATTTTTAATCTTCGGGAAAAAATTTATTAAAAGAAATTAAAGTTACGTCCTGGAGAGTGAGGCTCGTTGATAAAAGAAAGAACAAATAAATAATTTCCCTTCGTATGACGACGGAATGTTTGAAAAAGAAACTTCACAGCATTGTACATAATGTAGAATATTTTATCGATGTAGTTCATCTCTAGCTCGTAAGCTATATTGTTCCACTGATGAATTTTATCTGTGCCTGGAATCACTAATAAAAACTATAAAATTTAAAAATTGTGTATTTATTGAAAACCAAACTCTTCCAATTTGCGCTGCCCACAATGCGTCCTTTCAACTCGAGTTAGAAATCAAATATGCAATAATCTACAGGGCGTTCCATTAAAGAAAGGCCTAAATTTGGTTAGTAACTTGAAAACGCGCTGCTCAATTGTATTTTGCGTTCGGAGATCGAAAGCGCACAGAAATGGCTGCAACTTTCATCTGAAAACTTTTTTCCTAACTTCAAAAGCAAGAGAGATATTGACGCAAGAAGCTTAGGTCAACGCCCTCTAGTAACTCAAAAACTAATCACACTAGACCCACGTTGCGACCCATCAAATCAGGCCAAAATTTGACGTAGAATTCAAAAATGTAATAATATACAGGGCATCCGCTACAAAAAAACGCATGTTTGATGTGCAACTTGAAAACTCGATTCTCGATTGATTTTTTGTAATGGGAAATCGAAAGCCCCTAAGAAAAGCGGCAAGTTTCGTCCGAAAACTTTTTTCCTAACTTACCTAACTTAACTTTTCCAACCCACGTTGCGACCCATCAAGTCAAGCTAAAATTTGACGTAGAATTCAAAAATGTAATAATATAAAGGACAATTAATTAAGCAACAAGTAAACAAAAAAAAGTTTGATGTAAAACAGAAACAATAAGTGATCGATCCAAAAAATTGCTATTTCAAGGGTCAAGAAGGTCAACGTCAATCCAACCCAAGCAAAAAAAATTGTAATAACTTAACTCAACCTAACTCTTTCAACCCAGGCAAAAATTAAATTTGAAAAAAAATTAAACTTAAAAAAGTTTATAGTAAAAGGTCAAGGTCAATTGAAATTTCAAGAGCAATCCAACCTGACACTGTGCAAACAAAAAATTTAAAAATTAAAAGAAAAAAATAAAAAACCGAAGGTCAAGGTCAATTTAAATGTCAAGGTGAAAATCGAAAATCGAAAGCGCACAGAAATGACTGCAACTTTCGTCTGAAAACTTTTTCGCTAACTTCAAAAATAAGAGATATTGCCGGAAAAAGTTTAGGTCAACGCCATCTAGTAACTCGAAAACTAATCACACTACACCCATGGTGCGACCCATCAAATCAAATTAAAATTTGACGTAGAACTCGAAAATGCAATAATATATAGGACGTTCCGTTTCAAAAAACGTATGTTCAGATAGTAACTTGAAAACTTGATGCTCAATTGTTTTTTGTAATCGGATATGTGACTGTAGCTTTCGTCTAGTAACTTTTTACCTAACTTCAAAAATAAGCGAGATATTGCCGCATGAACTTTAGGTCAACGCCACCTAGTAACTTAAAAACTAATCACACTACACCCATGGTGCGACCCACCCATCAAATCAAGCTAAAATTTGACGTAGAATTCAAAAATGTAATAATATATAGGACATTGTAGTAACTTGAAAACTTGATGCTCATTTGTTTTTTTTTTGTGATCGGAAATCGAAAACGCACAGAAATAACTGCAACTTTAATCTGAAAACTTTTCCTCTAACTTCAAAAATAAGACAGATTAACGCCCTCTAGTAACTCCAAAACGAAACGAAAAGCCATAAGAATTATGAAATGAAATTTATTTATTAAAAACGAACGAGACAATCTTCTCTTCTAATTTGCGCTGCAGATATTCGTTGTCGTGCTGAAAAATGTATACGCCCTTCATGGTAAAAACGATCAGCTCGCGCACGCCATCTGCGGTCAGATCTAGGTACTTGATGCGAAAGATCGGGCTGACCACGTTCTTCGCCTCATGTATCCTCCACTCGCCCTCGTCCGAGTTGTATTTGTACAACAGGATTTCCTGGCGAAAATGGAAAGAAAATTACAGAGCGCTTCGCGCGTGACGTAACCGTCGCTCACCTGTTTGCTGTTGCCTAGCAATACTTCTTCTCGCCCGTCGAAATCCAAGTCGGCCACTTCGATGCAAGACGTCACGCTGATCAAATCGCAGCGACGCAGAGTCCTGTACTTGTCCAGGCCGTAATTTAAACAATCACTGAAATGTTTGAAAAATCAAAGAGATTGATTGACAACTGAAGAATGTTTTAATAAAACTCGCACCCTCTATGGTGAGACACGTGAAGCAACCGGACTTACTAAAAGAACACAGATGGCAGCGAGGTATTGGCCACTATCAAATTCAACACTGGTGCCGCCCCATTTCTTTCATTGCCGTTCTCTTTCGGTGCTCGCACGTTCTTGACGAACGGCGGTCTCTCGGTTTCATGGTTATCCTGGTATATCTTCACGTGCGATATGTAGCTGATGAAGTGTGTCGAATGATTGTACAGGATCGTCCTCGTCTTCACGCACACTCTGCACAATCTGAGGTAGCCATTTTCGGTTCCAAACGCGCTTAGCCGCCTGCAACGACAAAGCAAAACGATATTTTATTAAATCAAAAGGAAAAGAAGGCACCTGGGGGAATCCTGCAGTTTAGGTCGTCAAATTTTACGCACGCGCGGAAACGTTGTCACTATTGTCAAGTTATTCGGTTGACTTTTTTTTCCGTTGAATTAAGTGCTGATTAGTCAATTTCAAATTACTTCGCATTGAACACAATTAGAATTCAAAATCACGTTAATTATAAAATACTTAATATGAACTCTCATTTTCGGCGTAAAAATTCAACATCAAAAATTCACACATAATACTATAAATAGTTGAAATTTATTCATTTGTGGCACAACTTATTTTAATTTTTCGGTTAGATTGACGTCGTTCCACACCGCTTTATCTGTGTTTGTCTTTTGAAGTGACAATTGGCGGCGTCGCAACGGCGCGTAACGGCGTTGCATTCTGTTTGACCCTTAAGTATTTACCCAGTAACGTCACTTAAACGTCAGTAACTCAGTGTCAAAAAAAGCGGCCATACTGTTTGATACCATCGAGAGCGTTGGAGATCTACCTCCGAGAGCGTCTTGGGCGTGTAATCTCGTCTTTCTCACTCACGATTTGTAACATATTTTGCGTCTCACTCATCTGTTTTAAAACGTCTTGTGTTTACATTAGAGTTTCCATGACATAAGACTTTTTAAAACGAATGAGTGAGACGCAAAATATGCTACAAATCGTGAGTGAGAAAGACGCGATTACACGCCCAAGACGCTGTCGGAGGCAAAGATTTCGATCCTTATGTAATGTAATTTGCAAATCGGAAAGTATCAAACAAAATAGTAAATATGACAAATGTATACTCAAGTGGCCCTACTGTGTAGATTCTTATACTGTGTAAGCGCTATCCAGATAAATAACACAAACTTACTCGGCATAATTATTAAAGTAACGAACTTCCGTCCAAGTTACAATGCCCGGAGGCTTGCAGAATTCGGGAAAGAAGTCCTCGACGTTACCCGCCTGATACGTGTGCGACTCGATGTCTTCTCGAAACAAGTGGAACTTCCCGTCGCTCCCGGTCAGCAAGAAGACAGTCTGAAACTCCAGAGTGAGAGAAGGCTCGAGGAGAAAACGCGAAACAGCGCCACCTCGCGCCACTTGACCTCATCGCCGTCCCACTCGACCAGCTCCGTGTGCCCGTGATAGTGCGGGATGAAACTCAAGTGCACGTTCAGGCAATTCTGTGCGATGCTCTCGATGTTGAAGGCGTCGTATTCGTACTCGGAGTAGATGTTCAAGTACGTCACCAAAGTGTTCAAGTCGTTGCTGTTCTGAAACGAGCGACCAAGGGGGTGATCAATTGCGCTCGTTTCGGGGCCTCACCTTTATTATGGTTATTCCTATGACGAAGTCGTTGCGCTCTTCCGACTTGTTGAACGCGTCTATGCTTATAATCTCCGCGCTGGCTTTAAACAAAACACAATCATCGCCGTGTCGGTTTGACACATTTGACAACTAGCTAGTGAGTGCTACTCACTGGGAATGTAGGTGAAGGAAACTTCTCTCGTCGAGGGTATGAGCTCGGACTTGAGGTTTTCCGTGTACTCCAAGCAGAAGACTTGCCTCTTCAAGGACGCCACCAGGATCTTGCAGGTGCCGTTCACCAGGTGGAGGAATGCTATGGTGTTGACGTTGCCTTGCGACGGCATTGGGAAATAATGCGCGTGGTTTAGGTGCTCCATAACCCCCGCGACGTTGCTCTAAATTACTGCAATAAATAAATATAAAACGTACATAACCCCCACAAGAAAAACTTGACACTCAGCTTGCCAACCGACGTAAACCACAAGCGAAGAAAGTCACTAACTAACTAGATCGATGTAACTCCGCCCAGCGCATACGTGATTGGCTAAGATTCGTTTTTACTATTCATCTGCGTCGCCTGCACCGTATGATTGGTTAAAAACTGCAAAATTAATTCGAATACTGACGCCCAGAGACGCTTAAATAGTTTCAATCGCAGTATGTCTCATTTCTGATTGGCTGTCGCTGTTATGGTGCACAATTCATATTGCTTTATACTAATTGCATTAGATAGTCAACTTGTTTGATCAATTCAACCTAAAAAAATGTTTTGAACATAGTTAACACATCTTGTTAAAGTTTTACACTAAAATGACTCAAAGTCGTCACTGTCTCAAAATGGTGGAAATAAAACCAGATAAGAAATCTCATTTTCCTAAGTGCTGCCTACTTAAGAGTTCCTCTAGCTCTTGTTTTGAGTTTAGAAGAAAAGTTTGGCATTTCCGTGCAATTTCGGTTACCGAAACATGTTTTCAAGATACAAACCGAAGTGACGTTTTTTTAAACGGAACGCTCAGTATATAATTGCATTTTCGAACTCTACACGGAATTTAAGCTGAAATGATGGGTCGCACTGTGGGTCCAAAGTGATTGGTTTCCGAGTTACTAGAGGGCGTCACCAGGAAACTTATAACTTATCTCATCGGTCTGTATCTTTCTTACTGTTGAAATTTGAAAAAAAGTTTAAATACAAAGATCGTAGGTATATCTGCGCATTTTCAAAAAGCCGGTTATAAAGAAACAAAAGAGCATCGCGTTTGCAAGATACAAGCCAAAGTTACGTTTTTTTAAACGGAACACCCCGCATATTATTGCATTTTCGAATTCTACGTGGAATTTTAATCTGAATTGATGGGTCGCACCATGGTTCTAATGTGATTGGTTTTCGAGTTACTAAAGGTCGCCACTCTAAGACTTCTCGTGGTCGTATCTCCTTTATTATTGAAGTTAGGAAAAAAAAATTAAGCACAAAGATCGAAGATATTTCTGCACATTTTCGATTTCCGGTGAGAAAAAAACAAAACAGCTTCGCGTTTTCAAGATACAAACCAAAGTTACGTTCTTTTTAACGGAACACCCTGTATATTATTGCATTTTTGAATTCTACGTCGGAGTTTAGTTCGAGTTCATAGGTCGCACTATAGGTCTAACGCGATTGGTTTTCGAGTTACTAGAGGGCGTTACCCGAAAACTACTCGCGCCTGTATGTTCCTTATTATTGAAATTAGAAAAAAACGTTTAAATACAAAAGTCTCATGAAATTCTGCACACTTTCAATTTCTGGTGAGAAAAAAAAACAAAAGAGAATCGCGTTTTCAAGATACCAACTAAAGTTACGTTCTTCTTAACGAAACACTCTATATATTATTGCATTTCTGAATTCTACGTCGAATTCTAGTTCGAGATGATAGGTCGCACTATAGGTCTAACGTGATTGGTTCTCGAGTTACTAGAGGGCGTCACCCGAAAACTACTAGCGTCTGTAACTTCTTTATTATTGAAATTAGAAAAAAAGTTTAAATACAAAAATCTCAGGAAATTCTGCACACTTTCAAAAAAAAGAGCGTCCCGTTTTCAAAAGATAAACCAGACTCTGTATTATTGCATTTTTGAATTCTAGGTAGAGTTTATAGGACGCACTATAGCTCTAATGCAATTTGTTTTCGAGTTACTAGAAGGCTTCCCGTGCACATGTTTCTTGTATTATTTATTTTTAATCGATTCTAATTGGTATATTGTCGCCTCTGTCTCAGTCAACCCAACTGTTTGGGCGTGTCCTTTTGATTTCGTTAAGAGCACGAGGGCGTGTCTATTAACGCTCCGCCCAGAACGCACCTGATTGGTCAGGAAGTTGTTTCTGCGCAGACTTTGGATTTTCAGAAACGACCAAACAAAAGAACCCTGTGGTACACGCGTGAATAAAAATAAACGTTTTTTTCCCAGACCTGAAATTTTTATTATTAACAACTAGCATATACATTTCTTACAAAAAAAAAACATTTTACATTTTTTCTTATTTTACGGCAGTACCTGCCCCTCCTGCACACGATGCCAGTTATTAAGTTTGTCACTAAAGTAAATGGTGTACACTCAGAAAGAGTCGTAAAGTTTATTGTTCTTATCGTTTTTTTTTCTTTTATCTCTGATTATAATAGTTGTAACCTATCTATCTACGGTTTTCATTCTTTCTTTCTTTCTACAACATGAATATGCTTGCGCGTCTCCCGGTTTGTCATTATCCCCTTAGCCTAGTTATCAACAGTCCCGGATACTAACAAACCCCTTTCGCTGTTCACTCGTTCACTTCTCCGAGAAAGACTCCCTCTCGTAGTAGGATCTAGAAGTGTTAGGCTCAACATTTCTAGATGCCCAGAGATAGACTTACATTTAGTTTGTTCAATTTAATTTCACTTTTTTTTTCCGCCACTTACCTAAATAAAAACATAATCTAATAGATTCTTATTACATAAACATAAGCTTTGGGCATGTATATGTATATACATAATCATCTGCGCGCATTTTGCTCTTTTCATGTATGTACAGCACAGGGCGACAGTGTGAGAATTACCACCACCAACACCTAAGCATTTTTGAACAACCAGTATATTTCAATTCGCGAGTCAATTCTAGCCTGAATTTATGTGTCCCATCATAGATCTAACGCGATTGGCTTTCAAGCTATAAATAAAAAGCGAACAAAAGACGACTCGACTTGGATTCGTTTATTTTCTACGCGATTTTCGTTTATTTCGCGGGCGGCGTTCGTAAATCCGACGGTCAAGTTCTCGGAAAAAGCAAACGCCCTGTATTTTATTGCATTTTTGAATTCGCGAATCAATTCTAGCCCGAATTCATGTGTCGCATCGTGGGTCTGACGCGATCGGTTCTCGAGCTAATACGGAGTGTTCGAAAATTACTACTCGGTAACGAATCGCGTGGCACATGAACTATTGGGCTAATTAAAAATGCAATGATATACTGGTGCGTCGTTTGAAGCTTGCAACTTCGGTGCGGAACTCGAAAAGGCAACGTTCGATTGTTTTTTACGAGCTCTCGAGTTCGAGAAAACAGGCGAGCATCGCGAAACAAAGAACGGAGCTCCCTCGACGTGTGAGCGGGGCATATTTTTGAATTCGCGGGACGATTTTAGCCCGAAAACATCTGTCGCATCATATGTCTAGCGTGAGATTTGCTTTCGAGTTAATACAGGGTGTTCGCAAATCGAAACTCGGGAACCAATCACGTTAGAGCCGCAGCGCGACGCATGAATTCGGGCTAGAATTGTGTCGCGAGTTCGAAAATTCCCCGCCTACGTTTATACGGAGCGTAACGGAAAAAATTGCAATTTTCGATTTTTCTTTTTCTGAAAAAAAAAAAAATCGGCCTTGACTTCTTGCTTTCGCTTTGAAAATTGGAAGTTTCGTTTATTTTTTCAAAAAAAAAAAAAAATGTACCACAAATTTTCAATTTCGCTTTGAAAGTTGCAAGTATCGATGTTCAATTGTTTTTGTTAAAGTTGGCCTTAACTTTTTGCTGTGAAATTTGCAGGTTCCTATGTTCAATTGTTTTTTTTTTTTTTTTTTTTTTGTAAAATGCCGACCTCAGCTTTTTTGCTGTCGCACTTTGAAAATAGTAATTTTCAATTTTTTTTTCTGAAAAAAGTCGGCTTTAATTTTTTGATTTTGCTTTTAAAATTGCAAATTTCGATTATCTCCCCCCTCCCCCCCGTCCCAAAAATTGACCATAAATTTTCAGTTTCGCCTTGAAAATTGCAAGTTTCGATTTTGCTTTGAAAATTGCAAACTTCGATTATCTTCCCCCCTCCCAAAAAAAAACGGACCATAAATTTTCTGTTTCGGCTTGAAAATTGCAAGTTTCGACGTTCAATTGGTTTTTTGTTTCTTGAAAAAAATTGGCCTTTTGGTTTTGCTTTGAAAATTGCAAGTTTCGATGTTCAATTGTTTTTTTTTCTGAAAAAAGTTGGCAGTTATTTTTGGATTTGGTTTAAAAATTACAAGTTTAGACGTTCAATTGTTTTTTTTTTTGCAAAATGTCGGCCTTAATTTTTTGATTTTGGTTTGAAAATTGCAAGTTTCGATTCCCCAAAATCAACAATAAATTTTCAGTTTCGCCTTGGAAATTGGAAGTTTGGATGTTCAATTGTTTTCTTTTTGTTTTCTGAAGAAAGTTGACCTTGACTTGGTTTCGCTTTTTTTCGGAAAAATGGCGTTTACTTTTGGATTCGCTTTGAAAATTACAAGTTTCGACGTTCACTTGTTTTTTTTTAACAATAAATTTTCTGTTTCGCCTTGAAAATTGCAAGTTTCTTTTCTGAAAATTAAATTTTGCTATGTGGTGGAAACTTCACTTGGTCTCTCCCTGTATACAACTGCACAAATTTGACAATTTCGTTTCCGTCAAACGACACGCAGAAAATCAAAGCAGGCGACTAGTTTTACATCCGCGACGACACAGAAAGAAATTAATACAGAGGCGACATCTAGTGGCGTCACGCGTCAAGTTCATTTGAGTTTGACGTTTTGCGACCGCTGCTTTTGTTTGAGGCGGCCTGCTTCGGTTTTCTGTTTTTTTTTTTTTTTTAATGACAGTTCACGTACGTACAATTTTTTGAAATGTTTTTCGTTTTTTCATGCGATCCGCTAAATAAATATAAACATGCAAAATTAATTAACTTAACGTACAGGGTGAGCAATGACGATTCGTGTTTATTGTGCAATCGACGTTGCTTCCTCTGTCATCGATAAATTTATTTACAGCTACGGTGACGCTTCTTGAATGGTTTGCTTTCTTACGCGGGCGTGTCCTCGTTCGCAAAATCAAAAAAAATACAAAATTAATTACGTAACCTAAAACAAAATTGAACAAACCATGTCATATATTATGTATTCATTATAGTAAGAGTCCCATGATTGATAAAAAAATAACATGTTACTTGCTGCAACTCATAAACGGCTAATCCTTTATATGAACAACACTTGAACATGCAGCAGTGTGTAACGAAAGCGTCCGTTCACTGTGAAGGATATTTTTGCATGGCAGCGTACATCACGGGTGCGTTGGGTTGCTGATTGGCCGCCTGCGCCGACCACTGTCCCTGTTGAGGCATCATACAGTATTGCTGTCCTGCATACGGGTACTGATATGCGTAACCTTGCATGTAACCTTGCGCCGCATATCCCTGCGGGTACCAATATTGTCCGTATCCGTAGGGATACTGCGAAGCCTGTACACTGTTAGAAACACCCTGCTGCATGGCGGACGCGTCGGCAGCACCTAACCCCCCGTTTTCCTTACCCCAGAAACATTTCACCACCTGCCCGTTGATCTCGGTGTTGTGAACACTCTCGATGGCGTGCGTGGCCGACTCCTTGGTGGCGAAACGAATGAACGCGTAGCCCTTATCCTTGAACACTCGGATATCCTGGATGATCCCGAAACGCGAGAAGGTCTTCTGCATCAACTCCTCGCTGATCCCGTTGGTGAAACCCCCGCAGTACACCGTGCAATTTGTGGGGGAGCTCTGATTGTAGACCTCCTCGAACGTCGGCTGCTTCCCTCTCGCGGCCGGTTTCTCGCTTCGCGGCGGGGGGGGTTTCCTGGTGGACCAGTTGGTGCGAATGGAGCGCGAGCCGAGCCACTGGCCGTTCATCGCCTGTATCGCGTTCTCCGCCTCGGCCTTCTTCACGAACGACACGAACGCATAGCCCTTTGACTTGAGCGTCTGCGGATCCCTTACTATCCTGCAATTTGATATTTCCCCGAAGGGAGCGAAGGCCTCTCTAAGTGTGTCAGTCTCGATTTCGGGTGATAGGTCCCCCACGAATATGTGGTGGTGGTTGGAGGTGTCTGTCTTGGGCTGGTTGCCCGGACTCGTCGCCCAGTTCACCTTCATTTCCTTGTCTAAAAACGAGCGCTTGTTCATCGCGGCCAGAGCCGTCGAGGCGGACTGATGGTTGGTGAATTCCACGAATGCGTACGGATCGTTGCCCGGCTCGCGTATTATCTTGCACCCCTTCACGGGGCCTATCTGAGAGAACAAAGTGCACAGCAGGTCCTCCGAGACCGTGACGTCTAAATTGCCTACATACAAAGTTTTTGGCTGGCTTTCCTCCGACATGGTGACGCCGGCACGCACTTCTAACGTCGACAATCACTCCACGCCCGTGCACTTTTTAACAACCCGCACTCATCTAGTCGAAGGCGCTCCGGCAATTGCGATTCAACCTATTTTGCGAACGGGCGAAACGAGACCGTCAACACGAAACAGAATAAATGACAAAAACTATGGCCACTTTCTCTTCTTCTTATTCTTCTGTTCTTTCTGACTAACGTCAAACGACACGGCTCCCTCTACACAGGAAGTTGCGAAATTATCGTCCATTGGGTTTTCAAAAATCTCACGCACTCGAAATAATACGCTTTTATTCTTAATTAAATTAAAATCGCTTCAACTATAATAATACACAACAGCGGTAATTCTGACGGATAACCGGGACAATCCAACAACAACCAGTGTTGTTTCATCTAAGGATGTTTTGAGTATCAAGATTGGTGACACGTGAGTGCCAAATGTGAATTTTTTGGGTGCAGAAATTAGGCTTGGTCATCGTGCAGTTTGTAACTACTGCTGTGTTCGGTAATTTCTCCGCGCTCACTCTATCAGTATTCACTCCTCGAGCACTTTTGTCTTACTTTTACGTAAGTAACGAGCGTCTAAATAAAAACCTGGTCAAGTGGGTTGTGATCGAGAATTTATCCATTGCATTTACATAGCAGAATTACTAAATGTAGCCTACTTGACCAGGTTTTTATTTAGATCAAAACAGCTGCGTTCTCACTCTACTTTTCACTCCGAGCTTGCACCGCGTGAATTTCCGAACTCAACATTGGGCCCGTTCAGACGATCACAGCCTCCGACGATTAATCTAGGTAGACTGGGCAAGCGAGCTTTAAAATGTAGCTAACAAGTTCATAGGGGTATTTACTAAGGCTAACTTAGTGATTGGTTACTTTCAAATTGCAGTCGATAATTTTCGGCGAATGTCGTCTAACGCAACAGAACTCATAGACGTACGGTTGCGGAATCAAAAAAAGCATACAAGACTTAAGGCGTTTAGGTTATATTTTGCATATTAGAGTAGTGTAAATCGATCTCTGTCAGATTGACATAAACGCTGACAATTAAATCATGTAAAATGACACAATGCATAATTCAACTTTCACTTTTAGGAGTCAACAAGAAAGCAATAGATTGTGGCAATAGTAAACTAAACTGAGAATTCATTTACGATAAAATAACAAACATAAGTATACCTAACAAATTAATGTCTAATGCTTCACAGCATCTCCATTATTTCTCACAACACTTTACAAACGCTCAGGCATTGAATAAATACAAGAACTGATATAGTCAGGGGAAAGTTCATTCCCAATTTCTTCAATCTTATCTAATAATTCGTGTGCATTTGCAGGTCTAAAATGAATGGCGTACATTTTCTTCACGATATAACCCCATACATGTTCAATGGGGTTGATATCTGGGCGTCTGGAACACCATGGCAAACGCACAACGTTATTTTCTTGAAGCCAGCTTTTCACAACTCTAGATGTATCTTCTTACTGACCACCCTTCTCCAATTAGTGTAATTATTTGCGGTTTTTGGGCAACAGTTAAATGCGGCATGTTACTGTCGTTATGTCACCTTGACAATTATTTTGACGTAAAAGTCGAAAATATTTCAAACAAAGTTAAGTTCACACCGAGACATTTTGAGTGTATGCTTTTTTTAATTCCGCAACCGTACATACTAGTTTTATTGCGTGTATTTGTATTTAATGAATTACTTCAATATAATTAACTGATTAATTAAATTAATAATTCTATTTCGTAATGAATTATCTATTATTATTTCAATTAACAAGTATATTTTTTGTAATATTCGATTTTTATCTCCATTTAATGAACGCCGCCTATGTGCACTGGGGACGAGTAAACAGTACCCCACCTTTCCCACCCGCCGCAAGATGTGTTGATGTTGCTTTCAAACAAACCGTCCTATTTTGCAATGGCATTACCAGTCTATCTTGATTAGCCGTCGACGATTACAGCAGCTGAGTTGCTGGGTCAGCAAGATTCCTGAACTAACACGCTAAGTTTCAGCAGCAGTCACTTTTATACAGCGGAATTTATTTACGCTGACTTGCTCAGCGCTGAACGTTCATTGGTAGAGGTAAGTACCTACAAAGGTACAAACAAACTTAACCTAAGGGATATTTTCGCGACGGATGAAAGACGGCGTGTTTTAATCAACAACGTTTTCGTGAGTAATTATGACGTCATGGTTACAATTTTTGAACGCGGTTACTGTAACACATGGATGAACCTTTCGACCTGTGTACATTTTCTGCATCCATGATTCCATTATTTTCGACTGGTAATCATTGTAATCCGGTTTACATGTTTTAAATGCACGCGTGTGCAGTAAATTTCTCATCTGTTGACCTTTGTGTTTTCTCTTTTCCAAGTACCATAGATGTATTTCAACCAATACGCTTTCGCGACGCTGTAATCCATGACGTAATCTTTAAACCAGGCATTGAACCGCGTTACTCACGAAAATATACCTTTAAGCACAGTGTTGTCAGGTGAAAATTTGTTTTGACGGTGGAACTTTACATAAAATAGCGGTAGATGGCGGTAGATTGTGTTTTTCCATGGCCAGCTCCATTAACATTCACTCCACTGACGTGTATGTATGGCCGTTTCAATTCGCTTAAAATTCAGTTGCGAGAAAGCATGCCGTGGTGGAGTACTCCCTTCAGCGCTCCCTATTAAAGATACTACAGAACTACTCACAGTAACGTAATGACTTTATTGCAATTACTTAAAAACTCACAAGAGGCGCTGAGGGGGAGTACCCGTCAAAATTTTTAAAAGTCGAATTGAAACGGCCATACATACACATGACATACACGTCAGTGAATGTTAATGTAGCTCAGTGAAGGGCACGAGCTCGCCGAAAGCTCGACCCCCACCCTCAATTATTTGCGACGATCCAGATGTTTCGCCTTAAGGCGGCTCCGCACATGCGGGATTCGCCGAATGCCGTGATGCTCGGCTTGGTATTCACCAAATAGTGTGCATATGCATACAACATGCGGGGTTTCTCCGAATATCCAGCTTTTGCGGGAACAGCGAATACGTATTTGCCAAGTGCCGTGCGAGTCTTTAAGTGAAAATCATCATGGACAACAGTGATGAAGTTATCATTACTGCTGCTGCATTTACTGTTTTGTGTAGTGGCTACAAACTGATTAAAAAACGTCGTCGGCACCTGCCCCGCTTTTGAGGCTGTCTTTGATTTTCTTTAAGCAGGTTATAAATGATGCCATTAATGAATCTTTTTTTTTAAAAACAGTGATAGAGTACTGTTGACCCATCTTGTTTTCTATTCGTTTCCACGCATCGAAAACCTCATTCCGATTTTTATGATTCGGTAGAGAAGCCTTCCAAATTATGGGTTCACTTTCGTACAGTTCGAGGAATTCCGAGACCGTTTCGTTGGACCAATCCATTCCTAAACAACAGGAAATAGAAAAGTTTTAAAAATGCTACATTATTTGTATACATTTGTATTACATTGTATAACTAATTGTATGACTAGTTAGATATCGACAAATTGAAGTAGTAAGTAGCAATTAGAAAATAGAAGTATAAATACACTTACTGTCTGTTGCTGAGCAGACTCCCGAATGTGTGGAGCAGCTCGAGTTTGCCTATTTGACGAATATTCTTGCGCTTTGAAGCGGACAAAATACCGACAACTAGCCGAGCGAGGCGAGCACTGACTATCGTTGCTCGGCGAGTAGACGAGCACACATCCACACTACTCGGGATTCGGCGAACATTTGTTCGGCATTCGGCGAATCCCGCATGTGCGGAGCCGCCTTTATGTTTCAGACAAACAAGCGCCGGCACATAACTGACTCAGTCGTATCAACGAAATCAAAAACAGAGAGCGCCGAGCGAGTTAGTTCATGTTGGTTTATTAGCGTTTAACAGTGTCGTACAAGTTCGAGACCATTTAAAATTGAAAAACAAACCTTTTTTAGACAATATTTATAATAATTTTCGGCTTAATTCGATATGAACAGCAGCCAAACGACTAGGCTGTCTACAATTTCATATTTTGTGGAACGAAGCAGACTCCGCTTAAAGTGCGCCGACTACCCAGTCGATACTTGCTTAACGTAGTGGGGGATCATTTCCCCTTTAGCGCGCGTCGCTATTGTAGCTGGTCATGGTTTTTCAAAATTATTGTATTGTATTTCAGAAATTTTGAAGGTAAAGAAGGTTTTCTAAAAGGAGAGGAGGTAAAATTTTGTACATTTCAAGCTTAAATGGTCTAAAACCGAAAGGGTCGTAACCAAACGATTTTTATAAACATAACCTAACTTTTTATACCCATTTATGTAATTAATTAAGTACGATTTTCTACAAAATGGATAATAAAACGCAAATAAAGAAATAGAACATTTATTTTAATACGAAAACCTCGAAGATGTAAACGAAATCTTTGGCAGTTGACGCTGTTGACAGCTCGCCGTTATCCAAGGTTGCAACTAACTACAACGTTCCATCATAAAAGCAAGGCTTCTTGATAACGGATTTTTTTGAACGCATGTTATTTGCTTCGTTATAATTTTCGATCATAATAATCGATGTAGCACCCTGTATATAACATTGATTGAGCCATGTTATTTTAAATTATTTAATTAATTATTTGAGGTTATCTTTTCTCCGCAACTGTTAATTTTTATTACATTTCTAAATTGATTTTTACTAAACCGCTTTCGCTTCCTATAGTGGTCCAATTTGGTGTCTTTTCTCGTGTCCGGCGTTTACCATTTAAAATGTCGCCAAGGATTCTGTAACAACCTACGCATCAAGGTTAATCGAATTATGTGGTTGCTTTTCATTGTTTCCCCGAAGGTATTATTTGTTTCTTACGTGCATTTAATTATATCTTCATAACAGTCGGTTACTTCGACAGTTCAAAATGTGTTATACAAAGTAGACCATTCTGGTCTCATACTTTTGGCCTGCAGTGTACCTACGTTTGGCAGTAGCTGTCAAAATATTAAAAGAATAGCAAAATTTCGGTTATGTGACGGTAATGAATATTAAGATGCTGGTTTTTATTTTTGTTAACTGCAATTTCATATTTTATTTTCTTCTTACCTAATTTTCACAACTTACGGCATGTGAAAAGAAAATGGCGTCTTTTGGCGACTTTACTTTAAACACTTTGGCGACATTGCCACAGTATGGGCGTGTTCTTTATTTCATCAATAAGCCCGCTTGATGGCATCAGTTCCATCAAGTCAAAATCAAGTCCGTTCTTTTATTGCTTGATGGATCACCAGATTCATCAACAGTCGTTCTTTTATTCCAGTTAGTTGTAATCAGATGGCATCACAGATCCATCATTCGTTTCAGATGGTGGAACTGTTTGAAAGTTCGGTCTGGCGGGAAATGGTATACATTTGAAAGTTTACTTACTTTAGGGAAGATCATTTATTTTGGGGGTGTAACAAATGTTTTCGAAATTGAAAGAAATTCTTTCAGGTATCTTTATTTTTATTATTATTATTTAATTATCTTTATTTTTTGCAGAAAAGTAAAAGAAGTCAATAATTTTGAACCAGTTGCGTGTGTGACGACACTATTGTAACACTAAAATGTATTTTGTCTACAAAATGGTCTGCAACCAATGATTTTGAGGACGTAAATAAAATATATACTTTTTTGAGGTTAGAAAGAATTTCAAAGAGAATTTCAGTTGAACGCAAAGCGTTCTTTTATTCGTAGTCTGTTTTATCCATCAGTAGATGCCGACACTGCATCAGGCCCCAACACTGATGCTTTCAATCACAAATTTGCGTTGAAATAAAGAATATGCCCTATAAGAATCACACAGTAGCGTCACTCGAGTATAACTGTCACATTTGTTCTTTTGTTTGATACCTACCCAGCTGTAAATTACATTGCATTTCCATAAGGGTATCAAATAGAATGGCCACTTTTTTTGACACTGACGTTTAAGTGACGCTACTGGGTAATTTACTTATACTGTGCCAGTAGCGTCACTCGAATATAATTGTCACATTTGCTCTTTTGTTTGATACCTACCCAGCTGTAAATTACATTACATTTCCATAAGGGTATCAAATAGAATGGCCGCTTTTTTTGACACTGACGTTTAAGTGACGCTACTGGATAATTACTTATACTGTGACATTGCCTGCAAAGAACGTTGGCAACCTTGGTTTGCAGGTTATAAGCGTCAAACGTCAACAATCGCAATTCAAATTGGGTGCACTTACACGACGGAGAAAATGCAAAAATGTCCGGAGAAGACACGATAGAGGAACGCCAGGAAAACGAACTGGAAGTCCTGAAGGTATCGACGCTTGGGGGGGCGACTTTCACGTCGACTTTAACCGCTTTAATTCCAGTCTATATACGGAGAGGACTTGATTGACCTGCGTGGAAAAATCTCGCGCAACAAATGGAAGCCCTTACACCTATCCATTAGGTTGTTGCCCCTGCAGGGGAGCGCTGGGGGCTCGCAGGAGGTTTATGCGAAGGTCAGCCTGCACATCATCGGTTCGAGCACGTATCCAAATACGTAAGTAAATCGAAACTAATTTATTATAAGGCAGAGAAAACCTGAGGGTGTACTTTAGGACCCCGAAAATTATTTTGGAGCAGAGCCAAGGCATGTCCGACCTGACGCTATCGCAGCTTCAGGGCCAACTAGAAGCGAAGGCGAAACAATTGGCAGGCGAGGTCATGATATTCGAGTTGGCCGAGCACGTCAAGGCCTTCCTGCATTCGCACAACAAGCCCGGCACGAAAAGCTTCTACGAAGAAATGTTGATAAGGCAGAGGGAGAAGGACCTACTGGAAAAAGAAGCTCGTGAATTGGAGATGGATCGTGAGGTACTTACTCACGTTGACCCTTTTCTTTTCTTTTTTTTTAATTTGGCAAACCTTGCACAGAGGCAAGTGTTGCTGAGGGAGATAGAGCACAGGCGGGAGATCTTGAAGGAGGAAACTCGCCTGAGGAAGGAGCACAGGTACAGTTCCGACTCCAACGAAAATTCGGATTCGTCGAATAAAAGAACGTCGCTGACGAGGTTAAATACGCAAGGCAAGCCGTGATTGGCGTCTTACTGATGTTGATGTAATTGTAGGTTAGGCGACGAATCGCTTTGCGAGCACAGAGGGACGGTGCTGATCGAGTTTCCCAATCACGGCGACAGAGAAGTGCAGAGAGGAAGGTGTGTAGGTGAGTGATCAGGTTTTGTTTACCAAAAAAAAAAACACTCTCGGTAGTTACACCAGTGCATTTAATGTGGTTCGTTTTCGAGTTACTAGAGGTCTTGTTCTTACATTTGAAATTATAAAAACGATTTTCATCCAAAAGTTGCAGATATTTTGAGGTCGTTAATTGATTAAAAAAAAGACAACGAAGCATCGTGATTTGGAAATATAAAGCAAACTTAATTTTTTTTTTGTTATTGGACGCTCTGTATATTACCGCATTTTTAAATTCTACACCGAATTCTAGTGTGAATTGATAGGTCGCACTATGGGTCTGCTGTGATTCGTTTCCGAGTTACTAGAGGGCTTCGTTCTAAAAGTTCACGTGCTCCTATCTCTCTTATTTTTGAAATTACAAAACAAGTTTTCGTACAAAAGTTGTTTATATTTTGGAGTAGTTTCTGATACAGTTTAGAGAAAAACAATGACACATCCTGTTTTCGAAATACAAAGCAAACTCTTTTGTTTTTTTGACGGAACACCCTGTATATTATCGCATTTTTAAATTCTACACCGAATTCTAGTGTGAATTGATGGGTCGCACTATGAGTCTACTGTGATTCGTTTCCGAGTTACTAGAGGGTATCGTCCTAAAAATTCACGTGCTCCTATCTCTCTCATTTTTGAAATTACAAAAAATGTTTTCATACAAAAGTTGTGGATATTTTGTAGTAGTTTCGGATACCGTTCAGAAAACAACGACGCATCCTGTTTTCGAAATACAAAGCAAACTCTTTTGTTTTTTTGACGGAACACCCTGTATATTATCGCATTTTTAAATTCTACACCGAATTCTAGTGTGAATTGATGCGTCGCAGTATGGGTCTACTGTGATTCGTTTCCGAGTTACTAGAGGTTACCGCCCTAAAAATTCACGTGATCCTATCTCTCTCATTTTTGAAATTACAAAAAATGTTTTTATACAAAAGTTGTGGATATTTTGGAGTAGTTTCGGATACCGTTCTGAAAAAGCTAACAGCGCATCTGGTACAAGCCAAAGTTGTGCTTTTTTTAATGGAATACACTGTATATTATTGCATTTTTGTATTCTGCGTCAATTTTTATTGTGAGTTGATAGGTCGCACTATAGGTCTAATGCGGTTGGTTCGCGAGTTACTAGATAATGGAGTGTGTTCATGCGATTTTTTTAATTAGATCATTACCACGGAAACTGCGTAACCTTCAGCGGATTGGATAGAGAGACCGGGGACATCGTGTTAATCAGCGAGTGGAACATCAGCGTCGAACAAGTCCAAGACGTTTCACAAATACAGAGGCAGGTCTCGAGCATAGAACAAGAGCTGAATTACTTGCTGAAGTTGAAGCACGATAATCTGGCGCGCTACTTAAACCTGAAGCACACCTACACAGAGGGCGAGTCTAAAATCAGCGTTTACGTCTTGAAAGAATTCGTTTACGGTAAACCTGCTCGACGAATAAAAGTCCGGTAAAAAATTGTTTTTTGTTTTTTTTTTTTAATTTCAGGTTCGAATTGTGCTGATCTGTTCGTTTCTGGAAAACCCATTGACGTGGATCTGCTGAGACACATAGCACAAGGAGTTCTTTCGGCTCTAGACTTCTTACATCGAAATAACGTTGTTCACAAAGATATATGTGACTTTAATGTGTTCATAAGTAAAAGGGGTGGGTGTCTTAAAACGTGTAGGTTTACCCTCCTTCCCCTGTAGCTAAGGCAGTTGTCTTTGCAGGTGTGATCAAGTTAACGAATTACAGCTTGGACAGGCGGTTGTCCGACCTAGTCGCACACAACACTTATTCCAGTTACAATAAGAAGACTGACATTTATAAGTTTGGGATTTTAATTTTGTCGTTGCTGACGACGTCGGTGGTAAACGAAGACATGCCGGACATACCACAACTAGTTCCTAACGATCTGTACGATTTCTTGACTAAGTAAGTCATTCGTTTTCTTAACGTACTATTGACGATGCTGCCTTATGTTGGAAACAGAATCAAACAAAAGAGGGCGTCGACTTAAGAAGCTTTGAAATTAAAAAGGAAAGCTTAAACTTGTTGATATTTTCGTGTACTTCGAATTGCCGGTTAGATAAAAACAATAGAGCGTCGCATTTTTAAGATACGAAGCAAAGTTACGCGTTTCCGTAAAGCAACACCCTGTATATTATTGCATATTTGAATTCTACGTTGAATTCTAACGTGATTTGAGGGGTCGCACCATAGGTCTATCGTAATTGGTTTTCGAGTTACTAGAGGTCGTCACCCGAAGAATTCTCGCGTCCGTGTATCTCTTATTTTTAAGATGGAAAAGTTAAAGATTTTTCTATGCACTTTCGATCGGCGATTAGGAAAAATAAACAACAGAGCATCGTATTTTCAAAATACAAACCAAATTTACGTTTATTTGAACGGAACGCCCTGTGTATTATTACATTTTTGAATTCTACGTTGAATTCTAATGTGATTGGAGGGGTCGCACCATACGTCTATTGTAATTGGTTTTCGAGTTACTAGAGGGTGTCACACGTCCGCGCCGCTCTTATTTTTGAAGTTACGAAAAATATTTTCGATAAAAGTTCAAGATTTTTCTGTGCAGTTTCGATTGCCGATCAGGAAAAAACAATAAAGCATCGCGTTTTCAAAATATGATCAAAATTACGTTTCTTTGGACGGAACAGCCCGTGTATTTTTACATTTTTGAATTCTACGTTAAATTTTAATATGATTTGATGGGTCGCACTGTAGGTTTATTGTAATTGGTTCTCGAGTTACTAGAGGGCGTCACCCGAAGACTTCTCGCAACCGTATCTCCTTTATTTTTGAAGTTAGAAGAAAAGTTTTCAGACAAAAGTCACCGATATTTCTAAGCGCTTTTCATTTCCGATTACAAAGAAACAATTGAGCGTCGCACTTTCAAGTTACGTATCAAACTTACGCATTTTTAATGCCACACCCTGTATATTATAGCATTTTTGAATTCTGCGTTAAATTTTAATATGATTTGATGGGTCGCACTGTAGGTTTACTGTAATTGGTTCTTGAGTTACTAGAGGGCGTCACCCGAAGACTTCTTGCAACCGTATCTCCTTTATTTTTGAAGTTAGAAGAAAAGTTTTCAGACAAAAGTCTCCGTCATTTCTAAGCGCTTTCATTTCCCAGAAAACAATTGAGATTCGCGTTTTCAAGTTACTTATCAAATTTACCCGTTTTTTAAGCCATTCTTGAATTCTACACTGCATTTTATTGTGATTTGAGGGGTCGCACTGTAGGTTTATTGTAATTGGTTCTCGAGTTTCTAGAGGGAGTTACCCTAAAACTTCTCACACCCGTATCTCCTTTATTTTTGAAGTTAGAAGAAAAGTTTTCAAACAAAATTTACTTATATTTCTAAGCGCTTTCCATTTCCAATCACAAAAAAACAATTGCGCGTCGCCTTTTCATGTTACTTATCAAACTTACGCGTTTTTTTAACGGAATACCCTGTATATTATTGCGTTTTTGTATTCCGCTTTAAATTTTAGCGCGATTTGATGGGTCGCACTGTGGGTCTGGGGTGATTAGTTTTCGAGTTACTAGATGGCGTCGGTCTAAATCAACTCGCACCCGTATCTCTTTTGTTTTTAAAGTTCGAAAAAAAAATCAGATAAGGTAGTATAGGTATTACAGTGCGCTGTCGATTTCTGCCTGCAAGGAAACAATTGAGCGTAGCGGTTCCAGGTTACTAACCAAACTTATGTTGTTTTAGTGGAACATCTTGTATATTATTGCATTTTTGAATTCCGCGTTAAATTTTAGCACGAATTGATGTGTCGCACTGTGGGCCTGGGGTGATTAGTTTTCGAGTTACTAGAGGGCGTCAGCCTAAAGCATCTCGCGCCCGCATCTCTTTTGTTTTTGAAGTTAGAAAAAAAGTTTTGGGATAAAGAATATTCGCATTTCTATGAGCTTTCGATTTCTGCTTGCAAGGAAACAATTGAACGTAACATTTTCAGGTTACTAACCTAACTTGCGCTGTTTTAAAGCAACATCCTTTATATGACTGTGTTTTTGAATTCTGCGTTGAATTTTAGTACGATTTAATGTGTCGCACTATGGGTCTAGTGTGATTGGTTTTTTAGTTACTAGAAGGCGCCACTCTGAGATATCTCGCAAAGTTTAGTTACAGTCACGCAACTCGTCTGAATCTTATAAATAAGTTGATCTCAAAGTGACATTTTTAAGGTGTTTAGAAAAAGATGAGAAGTCAAGGTGGACCGTCCCTCAGCTCTTAAATCACCAATTCCTAAAGTGCCCCCTGGAGAAGGTGTCTCCTCAACGCAACATCGAAGACAACCACCAGGCCCAATCAGACTCGCCGGAACACCAAACAAAACTGCTCACGCACGCAAACTCGACCGGTGGGCCTTCGAGGGTCCAAAATGAGTTCGATGTCTTGCACTGTCTCGGCAAGGGGGCTTACGGAGAAGTCTTCAAGGTATGTGTAAACTTGAAGGTGACTTTATCTTTGCTGCTTTGTTTGTTATGATGTAGGTCCAAAACAAGCTCGATCAAGGCTTCTACGCCATCAAAAGAATCGAACTGAACCCCAAGAACAAGCAACTCAACAAGAAAATCATCAGGGAAGTGAAATTGCTTTCCAGACTCAACCACGAGAACGTCGTGCGTTATTACAACTCGTGGATCGAGTCGGCCGTCATAGAGAACGACGATAGCAATTGTTCCACTGCGAACTCGTCTGCGATTCCAGATCTACCGAAAGTAATCCAACAGAAAGAGGTCGGACGCATTTTTAAAAGTTTTATTTTCGCTTTTGGACAACGTAAGTAAATTGCTTGCAGCTCACGTACAAGGACGACGTCGAGTTACTAGCGCCACCTATAAAAGACGTCGAGTGGTCAATCAGTTACGAGAGCAAGTCCAAAACAACGGCCAAAGAAGACGAGTCGAGCGACGATGATGATGATGATGATGACGACGAGGACGATGACGACTGGGGTGTAATGTGAGTTACTTTACACTTGTAAATCCTTGAAGGTCATGTCGTGTTTATTAGTGCTTCTACAATTCAAGAAAAAAAAATGAAATTACGAAATTTAAAAACTGTGTACCTACGTCATAAATATTTTCCCAAATTTTCATCAAAAAACGTTGAGTAGCAACTTACGTTTTTCTGGATTGGAATCTCTCGGATATTACTGCATATTATTATTATATATTTGAATTCTACGTGAAATTTTCGATTGAAATGATGGGTCGCACGATGGGTCTAGCGCGATTACTTTTCGAGTTACTAGAGGGCGTTACTCTGAAAGTCAACGCGTCTTTATCTCTCTTGTTGTTGAAGATAGAAAAAAAGGGTTCAAACAAAAGTTGCCGATACTTATGCGTACTCTCGATTGTTAATGACGAAATAACAATTGAGCATCGCAATTTCGAAATAGACGTCAAATTTGCGTTTCCTGTCGTGGAATGCCCTACATATTATCGCATATTAGAATTCTACGTTGAATTTCAGTCTGATTTGATGTGTCGCACTCTGGGTCTAGCGTCATTACTTTTTGAGTTACTAGATGGTGTTATTCTAAAGCTCTACCCGTCTTAACTCTCTCATTACCGAAGATAGATATTTCTGCACCCTTTCGATCGCTGATCGTGAAAAAACAATAGGACGTCGCACTTTCGAGTTTCACACCAAACTTATGGTTCCTTAAACGGAACAGCCAGTATATTATGATATTTTTGAATTTTGTGTCCAATTTTAGTGCGAATTGATGGGTCGCACCACGGGTCTAACGTGATTGGTTTTCGAGTTACTAGAGGGCGTTTACCTAAAACTTCCTGCGTCAGTATCTCTCTTGTTTTTGGAGCTGGAAAAAAAATTTTCGGTTGAAAGTCGCCGATATTTCTACGCACTTTCGATTTCCGTTTGCAAAAAAAAATTGAGCGGCGCATTTCAAAATTACTAACTAACGTGAGTTTTTTTTGTTACGGAACGCCCTATATATTATTGCTTTTTTGAACTGTGCGTCGAGTTTTAGTTTGATTTGATGGGTCGCACCATGGGTCTAGCGTGATTACTTTTGAAGTTACTAGAGAGCCTAAAACTTCTCGCGCCCGTATCTCTCTTATCTTTGAAGTTGGAGAAAAAATTTTCAGACGAAAGTTGCACGTATTTTTGTGCGCTTTCGACTTTTGCTTACGACAGAGAAGGGCAGCATCGCGTTTTCAAGTTACTAACTAAACTTACGCGATTTTAATGGGTTTCAGTTAGGAGTATTACTTTTTAGGTTGGGCGGTATCGAGTCTGATTCCGACGGCATCGAATTCGAGAGGGACTCCTGCGGCGAGAGCACTCACGTAAGCTCGAGCTTGCCGTCGAAGAGCACCGACGTCACCGACTCCTTGGTGCCGGTGTTGCGCGAGATTCAGTACATGTACATCCAGATGGAGTTCTGCGAGAAGAGCACCTTGAGGACGGCCATAGACGCCGGCTTAAGTGCGGATAAGGACCGGGTGCAGCGGCTTTTTAGAGAGATCATCGAAGGTGGTGACGTTGTTCAATCGAGTTGCTAGACGTTGTTTGCGGCCATCGCTGTTTTCAGGTTTGGCCCACATTCATCAGCAGGGCATGATTCACCGAGACCTGAAGCCCGTCAATATTTTTTTGGATTCGAACGATCACGTGAAAATCGGCGATTTCGGCCTGGCCACCACCAATTTACTGTCGAGACCCAACGACATCGTGCTGTCAACGAATAAGAGTTACTTTGGTGAGTTGTTTTGTAAATAGTTTGAAAGTAGGCGGCCGAACTAAGCTCCGACCTGCTGGACAGAGAAAAGGAAAACGAGTCACTTTAATCAAGCGCACTTGCGCCATCTTACGATGACCCCACAGAAGTAAACTGGTTTTAGTCTCTGCTTAAAAGTAATACTGCCATCTGACGGCCATTCGTTGTTGAAACGATAAAATTTCTTTTTCTGACGACCGTAATTGCCAAGCCCCTTTTTTGAACGTAATTTATATTTTCTTATCAGTATTGATATTTCGAAAGAATTTAAATGTGCATCCATTCTATATTGGGCGGGACGGTGAAATCTGTTCTGCATAAATAAATTTTTGAATTCTATACAGAAAATTTACGCTTTCGTAAATGGAACATCCTGTAGTTTATTAAATTTTTGAATTCTACATCAAATTTTAATCTGAAATGATGGGTCGCACTGTAGGTCTAACGTGATTTGTTCTTGAGTTACTAGAGGGCGTTAATCTAAAAGTTCATAGACGCCTGTCTCTGTTGCTTTTGAAGTTGGAAAAGAAATTCTCGTACAAAAGTTGACAGATATGTCTGTGCTCTTTCGATTGTTTGTTGCAAGAAAACAATAGAGCATCGCATTTTCGAGTTTCACTCCAAATTTGTGCTTCTTTTAACCGAACACCCGGTATATTATTGCATTTTTGAATTCTACATCAAATTTTAGTGTGATTTGATGGGTCGCACTATAGGTCTAACATGATTGGTTCTTGAGTTACTAGAGGGCGTTAACGTAAAAATTCTTACCCGTCCATCTTTTTCATTTTCAAAGTTAGAAGTAATGTTTTCGAACAAAAGTTGTAGATACTTCTGCTCCCTTTCGATTGCTGGTTGCAAGAAAACAATGGAGCATCGCATTTTCGAGTTTCACTCCAAATTTATGCTTTTCTTAAATGGAACACCCGGTATATTATTGCATTTTTGAATTCTACATAAAATTTTAGTGTGATTTGATGGGTCGCACTATAGGTCTAACGTGATTGGTTCCTGAGTTACTAGAGGGCGTTAATCTGAAATATTTAAGTTGTGTTACGTCTGTAACTCAATGAACACCAAAGTGCCACAGTTAAGAACCTTCTGTTGCCATTTGCTATTAGCAATAATTATGGTTGTATTCCAATGAAATGACTTTTTAATTTAGAAAACGAATGCGCTGACGTCAGTTTAACCGGACACATCGGCACCGCCCTTTACGTAGCCCCCGAGTTGACGTCGACGTCCAAAGCGATATACAACCAAAAAGTGGACATCTACAGCTTAGGTAATACTTTTCTGTTTCTACACGTTTTTATCAAATTCTGTTTGCCACTAGCACAAACACGTTCGGGTATTGTGAACTAGGTAAAAGCCAGACGTCGAACAAAACCGTGTTCTCAAACGATCGCCTTTCAGGAATCATCTACTTTGAATTATGCTACAAACCGCTGGGCACGTCCATGGAGAGGATAACGGTCTTGAACAACGTTCGCTCGAAGGAAATCACGTTTCCGAAGGACTTCAAAGAACTGTGCAGTCCCAAGCAAGAGTTTCTTATTCGGTCAGTTTCCGTCTTACGTAATCCCCTGAACCCCCCTGCATTTATTTGTTTACTTCTTTTAGGTGGTTATTGAGTCATGACGTTGCAAAACGACCGAGCTCGGCCGAGTTGCTCCAGTCGGAGCACGTGCCTCCACCTGTCCTAGAGGAGTGCGAGCTGCGCGAACTGGTGAGGCATACGTTGAACAATCCCCAGTTGAAGGCGTACAAGTACTTGATCGCTTCTTGCTTTAAGCAACCGATATCTCGCGCGCACGACATAATCTACGACAGGGACCCTTCGGGGCCCAACACGTACAAGCATCTGAACGTCTACGAATTCGTAAAGAAGACTGTGACGAAGGTAGGTGGGGATCTCTCTTGTTTTTCTTGAAATTTTCTGTGCGGATTTTGTTTAGAAGAAAAAGCGGCTTTTTGTGATGGGACATCCTTTATATTATTGCATTTTTGGATTCTGCGTGAAATTCTAGTCCGACTTGATGGGTCGCACTATGGATCTAATGTGACTGGTTTTTGAGTTACTAGAGGGTGATAAAAAAACAGTGGAAAATTTCTTTTTGTAATGGGCCATCCTTTATATTATTATTTTATTTTTGGATTCTACATCAAATTCTAGTCCGACTTGATGGTTCGCACTATGGATCTAATGTGATTGGTTTTTGAGTTACTAGAGAGCGTTAAAAACAGTAGAAAATCGATTTTTGTACTGGGCCACCCTTTATATTATTGCATTTGTGGATTCTGCATCAAATTCTAGTCTGACTTGATGGGTCGCACTATGAGTCTGATGTGATTGGTTTTTGAGTTACTAGAGAGCGTTAAAAACAGTAGAAAATCGCTTTTTGTACCGGGCCAACCTTTATATTAATGCATTTTTGGATTCAGCATCAAATTCTAGTCCGACTTGATGGGTCGCACTATGGGTCTGACGTGATTGGTTTTTGAGTTACTAGAGGGCGTTGATTTACAAGTTCATGCGCGCCCAACTCTCTTACTCTCGAGGTTAGGAAAAAAGTTTTCATAAAAAAGTTGAAGATATTTCTGAGCGCCTTCGATTTTCGATTATAAGAAAACAATTGAGCATCGCGTTTTCAAGTTACTAACCAGACGGACGTTTGATTTGAATCAAACGTCCTGTTATTTTTGAATTCCACATCAAATATTAGTTGATTTGATAGGTCGCGTCGCGTACTCCATTGTGATTAATTTTTGAGTTACTAGAGATCGCTAGCTTGAAAGTTGACGCGACATTATCTCGGTTACTTTTGGAGTTTGAGAAAAAAATTTTAAACAAAAATTGCAGATATTTTCGTGCACTTTCGATTGGCGATGGTAAGAAAACAATAGAACGTCGCATTTTCGAGGTTACGCTCCAAATTTGCGGTTTTTTTTAATGGAACTATTATATATATATATATAACTATTATAACATTTTCGAATTCTACGTCAAGTTTCGTGTGAATTGATGGGTCGCACCATGGGTCTGATGTGATTAGTTTGCGAATTACTAGATGGCGCTAGCTTAATAGTTCATGCGTCTTTATCTCGGTTACTTTTGGAGTTAGAGAAAAAGTTTTCAGACAAAAATTGTCGATGTTTTCGTGCTCTCTAGATTGGTGCTGGTAAAAAAACAAGAGAACGTGGCATTTTCGAGGTTACGCTCCAAATTTACGGTTTTTTAAATGGAACACCCTGGATATTATTACATTTTCTAACTCTACGTCAAGTTTAGTGTGAATTTTCAGACAAAAATTGCAGATGTTTTCGTGCTCTTTAGATTGGTGATTGTAAGAAAACAATAGAACGACGCATTTTCGAAATATGCTCCAAATTTACCTTTTTTTCGTGGTACACCCTGTATATTATTACATTTTCGAATTCTACGTCAGGTTTCGTGTGAATTGATAGGTCGCACTATTGGTCTGATGTGATTAGTTTGCGAGTTACTAGATGGCGCTAGCTTAATAGTTCATGCGTCTTTATCTCGGTCAATTTTGGAGTTAGAGAAAAAGTTTTCAGACAAAAGTTAGTGTGCACTTGCAGCATTTGCCGATTGCAAAGAAACAAATAGAACATCGCGTTCTATAGAAGTACATATTTTTTTCTTTAAATAGATTTTTAAAATCCACGGCGGGCAGAATCTTTCCACACCGCTCTTGATGCCCAAGTGCAAGTATTACGAAAGCTGGGATTCCTGCGTCAAGCTCATGACCCATTCGGGCAGTATCGTGTATTTGCCCCACGATCTCAGGTAAACGTTCTCGATTGAAATATTTTGCCTAGCCGAAGCTGACGTGCGATATTTGAAGGGTCCCTTTCGCTCGTTACGTGGCCTGGAACGGAATCACCTCACTTAGGAGGTACTCCATCGAGAGGGTGTACTGGGAGAAGAAGGTCTTCGGCTACAGCCCCAGGGAGTTCTACGAGTGCGCCTTCGATATAGTCACGCCCACCCCAGGTAAAACCTGCGGCCCCCCCAATTAAATATGATTCACTTCGTCCTTCCAGGCAACTTCATTGCCGACGCTGAGTTACTCCATATGTTAAAGGAGGTGGTCGATGACTTGCCGTGCTTGAAAGATAAGAACTTCCTCATCCGGCTCAACCACACCTCGCTGGTTAAATCGATCTTGTTGCACTGCGGGATCAAAGAAAAGCACAGTGAGATCTACAACATCTTAACCGAGCATACAGTAAGAGGATGAAGTCCTTGCGAGCGTAAACTAGTTTTTTTCTCTCTCTCCCTTTTTGTAGGAGGGTAAAGTCACGAAGTTCCAAATTCAGACCCATCTGATTAGCCTGGGCCTCTCGGACAACATGATCCTCACGCTGTTCAATTTCTTGGAATTCGAGGCGTCCATACACAAGGTCGCGTCTCACTTCCAGGTGATTGCGAAGAAGAAATCCGGGGAGGCCAACATCCTAGTGAAGCAGGCCCTGCAAGAACTGAAGTATGTGATCCATAACATCGAGGCTTTCGGAATCGAGGTGGAACTCTTCGCTTCGTTTTTGTTTGTTTTTTTTGTTAACGGCGAGAGTATTGCAGTTCACCACCGTCATCAGTCCGGGTTTAACCTCGAACATCCAGCTGTACTCCGGGGTGATGTTCCAGCTGGTGTGCGAGCTAAAAAAAAAGCACAAGCGCGCCGAGGTGCTGGCGGCGGGTGGGCGTTATGACGCGATGGTCATGAGCTACCGGAACCTGCTTGAGAAGGTGAACATGTCGGGGAAGGATCTTAGGCAGTCCGCGGTTGGTATGTCCCTGTACTTGGATAAGTTGGTGCAGGCCGTCGTCAAAGACCAGAGCTTGGAGCTGTCCAGTGTGGACGCCGTCGTCTGTTCTGTGGGGGCGAAAGCGCTTTTGAAAGAAAAAATTAAGGTTGGTACCATCTCCAATTCTGATATCGTCAATAGACTCTCAAAAATAATTAATTAATTTCAATTAATTAAAATAAATAAATAAAATCACTAACTTGTCACTTCTTCCGATTGCCGATTGCAGGAGAACACTAGAACATCTCATTTCCGAGGTACGCACCGAACTCGCGTTGTTTTTTAACGGAACGCCCTGTATATATTGCGTTTTTGAATTCCGCGTTAAATTTTAGCGCGATATGATGGGTCGCAGCGTGGGTCTGGGGTGATTAGTTTTCGAGTTACTAGGGGGCGTCGGTCTAAAACATCTCGTGCCCGTATCTCTTTTGTTTTTGAAGATGGGAAAAAAATGTCAGATGAAAGTTGTATGCATTTCCGTGCGCTTTCGATTTCTGTTTGCAAAGTAACAACTGAGCGTAGCGTTTTCAGGTTACTAAGCTGTTTTAGTGGAACGCCCTGTATATTATTGCGTTTTTGAATTCCGCGTTAAATTTTAGCGCGATTTGATGGGTCGCACCATAGGTCTGGGGTGATTAGTTTTCGAGTTACTAGGGGGCGTCGGTCTAAAACATCTCGTGCCCGTATTTCTTTTGTTTTTGAAGATGGGAAAAAAATGTCAATTGTATGTATTTCCGTGCGCTTTCGATTTCTGCTTGCAAGGTAACAACTGAGCGTAGCGTTTTCAGGTTACTAAGCTGTTTTAGTGAAACAGCCTGTATACTATTGCGTTTTTGAATTCCGCGTTAAATTCTAGTGTGAATTGATGGGTCGCACTATGGGTCTCGTGCGATTGGTCTTTGAGTTACTAGAGGTCGTTGATCTAAAAGTTCACGTGCGTCTACAACTCTCGTTTTTGAAGTTAGAAAGAACATTTTCGTATAAAACTTGTAGATGCTTCTTTGTACTTTCGATTCTTCATTGCAGAAAAACAATTGAAGGTCGCCTTTTAAAGTTACTAACAAATCTCGCGGGTTTTTTTTTCTTTAATGGAACACGCTCTGTATTTTTGGATTTTTTAATTCGACTTCAAAATTTCAGGTATGAGTTTATGTGTCGCGTTCCGAATTTACCGTGATTATTTTTCGAGTTACTAGAGGGCATCGGCCTAAAACTTCTCGCGCCTGTATTTCTTTTGTTTTTGAAGTTAGGAAGAAAATTTTCAAGTAAAAGTTGTACGTATTCCTGTGCGCTTTCGATTTCCGCTTACAAAGAAACAATTGCGCATAGCGTTTTCAGGTTACAAGCTGTTTTAATGGAACGGGCCTGTATATTATTGCGTGTTTTGAATTCCGCATTAGATTTTAGTACGATTTGATGGGTCGCCCTTCCGGTTTTTGAGTTGCTCTTGTTTCGGAAGTTGCGCTTTCGATTCCCGATTACGGAAGAACGATTTGGCATCGCGTTTTCAAGTTACTAACCAAATTCCCTGTTTTTAACGGAACGCCCGCTATATTAGTGCATTTCTGAATTTTGCGCTGAATTTCAGTGTGAATTGATGGGTCACACCGCGGGTCTAGCGTGGTTAGTTCTCGACTTACTAGAGGGCGTTCACCTAACACTTCCCACGCCCTTATCTCGCTTATTTTTGAAGTTGGAGAGAACGTTTTCGGACAAAAGTTGCGCGTACGTTTCTGCCCTTTCGATTTCCGCTCGCAAAAGAACAATTGAGCGACGCTTTCTCAAGTTGCTAGCCGATTGTACCGGTGAGCCATAACCTAAAATATTCTTACCTGAAGAAGTCTCTAGATTGTTATTAATTTAGAAAATTTTTGCAATAAACTTCCTCAGGTTAATGCCGGCTAATCAATTGCAGATTTTAACCGAGCTTTGGGGCGCCGGAATAAAAGCAACCCTAATCGATTCTATCAGCAACGAAGATGCCTTGGAGGTTTGCGGGGAATTAACAGCGCACCAGATCATATTGAAGGACACCGAGCTAGGAACCGTACGAGTCAGACAGTGGGAGAGAGACAGGTGAGCGCCGCCGCCGCCCTCTATTGTCAATCACTCGCGCTAACGCACTTTGCAGGTACATGGAGAAAAAAATTAACAGATCTGAGCTCGTCGAGTACATGCAGCGCAGCTTAAAGTCGTTTAACAACGGCTGCAGCGAGCAAGCAAACTCCCCGGTGGCCTTGTCAAAATGTGACAGTAAAACGGCTTACTCTGACAGGAACGAAGTGCACAATCACGACGCCAACATCAGCGTTGTGTTCATCACCAGCGCGAAGATGAGCGCCAATAATAGAAAGAGATACGAAAATCAGGTGAGCGTCGCAGATTAGAAATTTGACAGCTGTCAAAACGTACGAGATGGTCTTTGCAGATTAGATCCCAGATGGACACCGTCTGCCAGAAATTGACGGGAGATGCCGCCGTGTTGGTCCTCAACGTCGACGCGAATATTATACGGACGCTGTCGTCGTATTTAACTTTCGAAAGTGACACCCTCTATAAGCAGTCGGTTCACAATATCATAGACAGGTTAATATCGCCCCCCCCCCCTCTCTTCCCCCCTACAAATTCCTTGTAGATAACTAACCAGACATGTCTCTCTCTCTCACACACAAATATTGCTGAAGCAAAGAAAAAGTTCACTCGGTAATACAGAGTGAACAAAAACGATTGTACTAGCGTGAAGTTGCAGCATTTCTGTTTTTGTTTAATTGGTGTGACACTTCATTGTTTTGCAGGCATCAACGAAACAAGGATTACTTGATCGAAGTGTGCGAAGAGATAAGCGATAGAAAGTCGAGCAAGTCGAATCCCATCATAATCCTGTACAGTCTGTCCGATTCGTTTTATAAAGTACTATTATAACATTTCGCCATGTAAAGACTAAAGGGTGAGCAATAATAACTGAAGATGACGGGGTCTTCCTTTCGCGTGCGCGAATGAGCGAGCGACAACGTGACCTTCGGCCATCGTCGCTCACTCTGTACATACAATATTTTTTACTCTGGAAATAAAGTGATGTCCTTGTGATCTAAAACGACAGAAAAAGTGACGCCAACGTTCGGAAAATGTGTGAGGAAAAGCAATACCAAAAGCAGGGTGAAAAAGGAGAACAATAAAAATCGAATGGATCTCTCGACTTTTATTATTAAATGAAAGGTTTAACGAGGCATTGTAATCTACAAATACGTAAAAATAAAGAAAACTGTAAATATCGGTGATAATTTTTTGTCTCCAAGGACGTTTGTATGATTTTTGATATGAAACACCCTGTAGATTATTACACTTTTGAAATCGTGAGCTAATTCTAGCCTGAATTCATGTGTCATACCATGGGTCTAACGCGATTGCTTCTGTGGGCAATATAGCGTGTTCCATTAAAAAATACCCCAAGTTTCGTTTGCGTCTCCGCAATGTGACGTTTGGCTGTTCTTTCGCGGGCGGTGCCCGACAATGCGGTGGAGTTCGCAACGGTCGCGCATCGCATTCCCGAGTTGGGAAGCAAACTTGCCGTTTTTCATACGGGACACCCTGTATATTTTGGCATTTTTGAACTTGCGAGTCAATTCTAGCCTGAATTCATGTGTCGCATGGTGGGTCTAATGCGATTGGTTCTGGAGTCAATACTGGGTGTTTCAAAATACTAAGTCGGAAACCATTCGCGTCAGATCCATGATGCGACACATGAATTCAGGCTAGAATTGACTCGCGAGTTCAAAAATGCATTGCATTACGGAGTGCGTCGTTTAAAAAAGTTGCAGAACTCCAGAATGCAAAGTTCAATTGTTTTTTTCGCAGACGACGTTCGAATTACTCACAATGTTTACGTGTTCGGAGAAAAGAGAAGGGCATCGCACTTTCAAATTGCGAAGCAGACATGCAATTTTTCCTATGAAACGCCCTGTATATTATTAATTTTTAAAACCGTGAGTCTGTTATAGCTTGAATTCATCTGTCACTTAGTGGGTCTAATGCGATTAGACACATGAATTTAGGCTAGAATTGACTCGCGAATTCAAAAATGCATTGATGTACGTGGATTGCCGTTGTAAGAACTAGGAATTGTGATGTTCAATTGTTTTTTTTTATCACAAAATCTTTTAATCGGACACTAAATAACGAAGAAAATACTTTCGCCGTCGTTCGACAGCTTCGTCAGAAGTGAAAAATATAAACATGTTATTTCGAAGCGGACGTTACCGGCAATTAACAGAAAAATAAATCTCAGCAAACAGGATTAAAAAAACAAAACAAAAAAAGACAGAAGGGCGAGTTTTACATTTTTTGTAACTAGGGGTACTACAATGTATAGTCGGATTAGGTTGGCAATTAGTGGCTTAAATTTAACTACAAGATGGCAACGTAATTTTTCTTAAATTAAAACATGGTCACTGGAATTATTGCTTTTGTATCGGCATGCGTTTCATTTTGACACAAAAATAATTAAGTGTTGCCAACCACGTGAATATCCAGTTGTGAATTTATGTAGTTTCTTTTTGTAATTTTTACTTGTTTGTAGTACAACGAACATTCTAAATTCATACAAGACCTGACTCACTTCGAGTTGGCAACAGTGGTTATAAGTTTTTAACGGATTCCGCCGATGACTCTTCGAGTTGTCAAGGTCATCTTACAACAAAATGAGAGCCTTCCAACTATCGTTAAACTTCTTGGCAACGCATCCTTCTTTTCATCAAACGACACGCGGTATGATTTTTCAATTGTTTTTAGTTTTCCAGTCCCACCCGAATCAACTCGTCGCCCCTTTTTTTAACAAGAGTAAACAATCACCCAACATTTCAACAATGAAAAACCGCCAATTGAAAGGCCATATAAGCGTTAGCTTATTAATGGTTTTCATTTCATTTTCATTTTTTTTCATTTCATTTATTCAACATTATGTTACAACAGCAGTGGTACATAAGTTATGTCAGGTTTCTATATACTACACTAAAGTACGAAATTGTAGAAATAAAGGATTTTAAGAAGATTTAAGAGAACAAAAGAGGAAAAAGTTTTCCTAATTTAGTTTATCAAATTTTTTGCGTGCACTACATATTCGTTTATATTATAGAAAGGGTTTTCCAGGAGGTGCTGTTTTGGTTTTGTGTGGAAGATTCTTGGGCTTAGATCAGTCAGTGAGCGAGGGAGGAGGTTATATAAGTATAGATGTTGATGCTTTGCGGCTGTCATGTTGGTTCTTTGGAAAGGAATGTCCACTGCGTGGCTATTTCTTAAGTTTTTTGTAACTAGGTCACCTCTCTTGTGTAGGGTAGTTGCTTCACGTCTGGCTCGGATCAGTTGTTGGTATAAGTACGACGAGGTTAAGGTCATAATTTTTAATTTGAAGAAAATCGGCTTGGCATGTGTTCTGTAAGGAACACCTTCTATTATTCGTACTGCTTGCTTTTGCAACTGAAATATATGATCCGCGTGAGCTGATCCTCCCCATATTTGGATGCCATATGTCATACGCGAATGGAATAGCGCATGGTAAGCCGATACGGAGGCTTCTTGTCCAGCGATCTGCTTGATGCGACGTATGGCATAAGTGGCAGATGACAGTTTGTTGGAAAGTTCGGAGATGTGGGTTTTCCAGGTTAAGCGAGTGTCCAGAGTGACTCCCAAAAATCTTGCAGCCTTTCAAACCACTAATGCATAAATAATCGCCAGGCGGCGCTGAACGCAGGCATGTGCATAGTCCCTATTCTGAGAAACTAGATTTGGGAAAAATATCGCTAAAGGACCAATTGAGTTATGTTCTTTTGGAGATGACCTGCTCAGGACTGATAATAGCCAACTGTTTCAAAATTTTCGTTGACTTGCTCTTTACATCAAATCGTTTGTAAATTTGGGCGCAACTCTCGATTAAAAATTTCCTATTTCCTATTATTCTTTACAACATTGTTTAGAAACGTATCGAAAAATGCATACTGCACGATGGCGGCCTGGCAAAATATTAGATTAAGCTGTTTTTTTCATTCTGTGTGTTTTAGTCGATTAGTTTTAGCGTTTTGTAAAACTGTAGATTAAATTGAAATTCTATTTCTTTAATAATTAAAAATTTAAATTTTTCAACCAAATTTGATAAATGGAGTTATTTCGTAATTCTAAACGACTTTTTCTAATAACTTCTTTTGATCAAACAAGGCCTACTATGTTTCCTTAATTTTTAACTCGCAGTAGGTCATGGCTTGCAATACAAAAGGTTTCAAATTTGAAAAATGTGTGTTTTAAGAGGATGTTCATCTGGCGAAAATTTGAAATCGATCCGTTAATAAATATAAAAACTACAGGGGTGTGTAGATGAGAAATGAAACACATTGTATATGCACCTAAATACATATTTTCGATTGGTACAAAATTGTGAGGATTTTTATATTGAATTTCCTCTATAGGTGTTTTTCCCAAATATTTTTTATTTATATAACAATCTAGAAGTGTTCTAAGAAAATTTTTTTAATTTTTTTGTATAATGTATGAACTTTAATAGTTTCAGATTGCATATCTAAATTTAACAAAGTCTAAAAAATGATAATATAATTTCACTGAAGGATCTGTCAGCCTGGTTAGAATAGATTCTGCTTTATTGACTTTTTCATTTAACTGGTCTGTAAAATATAAAAATAATTGTTCCAAGAGTCATGCTACCACTTGATGCAAAGACAACCGTCTTGTCTGAGATGGTTGAAGAATTTTGTGTGGTTTTACTTGAATAAATTCTTGAAATTCACAAAATTCAGTTTGTCTCTTAAAACTATACTGCAAATATGTATGAACATCTCTTGCAAGATCTACCATGAGGCGCTTTACTCAGAATAGCTCTAACTGATCCGCAACATGTTCCTTTTGATAAGAGTAGTTTCCACCAACTGATCCTGTTTTTACCTGCGTCCGTCCCCTCAAGCACCAACTTTTAAAACTTATCATTTTGACAGCTGTAGTTCTTGCCAAATGAAATTGTAATTAAATTGATTTGTTTAATTGGCAGTATTAGAATTAGAATATCTTATAAATCACGTGAATTATTTCAGCCTGATTGTCGGCTGATTATTATAATAATTAAATTTTAAAATTTAATTATTATCCTTTCAAAAAGTAATTTTTTAGTACATATCTCTGATGAGGCCCAATCAGGCTGAAATAATTCACGTGATTTATAAGATATTCTAATTCTAATACTGCCAATTAAACAAATCAATTTAATTATCATTTTGAATAAAAGAGGGGATAACAGAAATCCGTAAAAGCATTTTTGCTTCGGTTATGTTTGCAACATCTCATACATACAATACATAGAAAATGGCCCTCCTTAAATTGCAGAGTGCCGAAACGAATATAAATATTCATTTGCAGGTAATACCTACTTTTTAAAACAGGTAAAAGTTTTAAATACACGCATTATTTATGTTACTAATTCCTAAAAAAATATGCGAATTAAACCTGTGAAATGTTAAGTACTTTAATGTCAGACTGAAAATCAAAAAGGTTATGTTTATATAGTGACATGTGATCGAATTTGTTCCATTTGCATTAGGTCTGTTTGTTTGTATTGCTCCGAGTTACTCTAAAAGCTATCATATCTGGTTTGCAGTCAAATTCGTAAACCTCGCTGTGACCTCGTGTTGAATAAACTTCGAATTTGACTGAAAACTAGACATGATAGCTTTTAGAGTAACTTCGAGCAATACAAACAAACACACCTATTGTGTTCTAGTAGTTCAGAGTAATTCTGATTTAAACTGATCTGATCATACTGAATTACAAATGGAAAGCTACTATGTTAGGTAACTTTTCACACGCATAATTTGCATATAAACTGAAAGACTGACATGAACATGTGGAATGCATAGGTGGAATGTCAGCTTGTAATTTTGTAGAGAGGAAATTATGCACACCCATCATTGATTGCACTGGCTCCGTCTGCAGCAAAACCAATTAAATTTTTTTTATAATCTATGTTATATTTAAAAAAAAGTCTCTTATTTTTATATAAAGTGCCTCTGCTGTGGCGTTTGGTACAGGCAGTAATCCCAAAAACAAATCTTCTGCTGTAACATACATACTAATGCCAAACTTTTTATTGTGCCCCTATCAGTAGATTCATCTACGATTAAAGAAAATTTCTGATTTTGGATTAAATTTAATGTTTTTTCAAAACCATGGGAACCAGTTACTTTATTAACGATCGCTGTGGCTTTTGTTCTGCTATTAGTATATTTTTTGGCAATTTCGGAATCACAAAAGCTTGTCCTAATCACTTCTAATTTCTGCTTTCTTAATATTATTGTCCAACGTTACATTTGTTTGGAAAGTTGTCATGGATTTTAACGTGTGCCGTTTAAATAAAGATTTGGCCTTATTTGTGTGTGACGAAACTTGGGAATGTCTCGAAAGCTCTGATTTGCCAGATAGGTACCAGGTCCTTATTGCACACTTTACAGTAAGCTTATGTTGGTCCCTTCTTGCTTTTCTGCAACCAGCCTTTAAATATGTCGTCTTGTTACCAGATTTCCTGATATTTTTGTGCATACGACTTCTTTTTTCTTTTTTACTGTTGCAAATGCATTCTTTTTTTCTGTTGTGAAGAAGACGGCAATGAAGTTTCGAATTGCAATTTGCGTGGAGAAACGCTGGATTGTATATTTATACCCCCGGGCAAACCACGTTACTTTTAATATTTTAGGAGTTTTACCTACTTACGAATTTACGATGAAACAATTAAAAAATTTGAAACATAATGCCGCGGTAAATTGAAAATCTGATTTGTAATCAGAGACGTTAAAAGTTTAAAGTCTGTGTTTATAACCTACCAGCTACGACGTCTTTTTAAAGCTATACTACTTGTCAATAGATGGCTCTGACTTGGTGGCCTATACTTTGTTCTTGCAACTTATTCTTTAAGAAGATTTATGTAAAACTGTTTCGCAATTAGATTAAAAAGAATATTATTTACTACATTTGTCAGAATTTTTGAAATTTTCCCTAGATTTGCAGCAAAATTAAAAAAAAATCCCTTTCCCCTCAGCCACATCAGAAATCCCTAGATTTGGGATAAATCCCTAGACCTGGCAACACTGCCATTGGAACTAGCAGCAGTGTTGCCAGATGAAAAACGCTACGATAACAAATGGTATTGGCGGAAGTAGTCACCAAGTCGTTGGCGCAAAAATGTGTTGGTATCTACCGCTGGTTATAACCAGTGGCGGCTTGTACTTGTTTCTTGTATACATCATTATTATCATTAAATTGATTTGTTTAATTGGCAGTATTAGAGAAAGAGAATATCTTATAAGTCACGTGAATTATTTCAGCCTTCTTGGGCTTCTTCAGAGATATGTACTAAAAAATTACTTTTTGAAAGGATAATAATTAAATTATACACTTACATATTTTTGAAATTTTCAATAACCCAAAAACAAACCCTGAAAGAAAACTTTTTGAAAAACTGTCTAATATTTTGCAAAATTGAAAGGAACAGTTATGTTTCATCTTTCAAAAGTCAAAATGTGACAGTAATTATTATCCTTTCAAAAAATAATTTTTTAGTACATATCTCTGATGAAGCCCAATCAGGCTGAAATAATTCACGTGATTTATAAGATATTCTATTTCGCTAATACTGCCAATTAAGCAAATCAATTTAATTACAATTTCATTTGGCAAGAATTACAGCTGTCATTAATTTTTATTGTTTTTTAATTCTCAAAAATTATACCTAACATCAGTAATGCTCAGGTGGCGAATGTTTAACTGCAAATTCCAATAGTCGGTCTTAATTTGTAATCTGTCAGTGTGAAACAATAAAAATGCCTAACCTTACATTTCCTTTATTCATAAATTCTGTTTTATAAAATACACCTCTGTTATGTTTGTTTCCTGATGCTTTAATAACAAATTTATGCTTAAATAAATCGTTGCTTAAAAGACAAATGAAGCAATAGTATATTGATTTACAAGTAGGGATGTTCGGTTCTAAAGAAAAAATCGGTTTTAGGTTTACCGGTTTATTTTTCAACAGGTTTAACTGGATCAGGTTTAACTGAATTGAAATAACCGGTTTACCGGTTAACCGATGATAGTAGCGAGTTATCGCAACCATCACGTTAACTTACGGTAAACGTTAAAATTACGTGGCCTCATTCATTTTCCATTGGATCACATGACCTTAACGTTTACCGTAAATTAACGTGATGGTTGCGATAACTCGCTACTCGCTAGTGATGATTTTATAAGGTTGCAGTAATCTGTTTAATAAAATATTTCGTTAAGTACATATTTAATTCCAGCTGACCACAAATCGATGTTATAAATATTCCCTGAATCTAGTAATGACAGGACTCACAGCTCGCTGAGGATCAACTATTTTTTTTATTTGTTGATACAAAAAGCACAACAACGAACAAACACCAATACAAACACTTCAACCAAGGTAGCCAACTGAGAAATAGTCATTACACTGCTCCCAACTTTTATCACCAACAAACAAAAAGATTGCCACTCGAATAAGATGGCGAAACGTCACACGGTCGTAACACGAAAAAACCGATAGCCGGTTCCAAGATTCAGAAATCGGTTCTTCGGTTTAAACCTAATTTTTGAAAAACCGGTTCTTCGGTTTAAACCTAATTTTTGAAAAACCGGTTAAAACCGATTTTTTCATAGCGGAAAAACCGGTTTTTCAAAAAACCGATACTTTTTACGCATCCCTATTTACAAGTTTAGAAAAGTGACAGTTTTCCAGTGAGCGTATAATAAATGTTCGAATTCACGAGTGAGCGTTAGCTCACGAGTGGATCAAATTTACACGAACATGGAAATTCACTTTTCTGACGTGTAGATCATGCTACTTTTTCGTGTAGTTGACGAAAATAACGCTAAAGTTATGAGTGTCGACGAATAATAATATCACATCAAGGTATGTCAAGCATTTGTTGACGGGATGTTTTTTTCTGTTTTCAAAAATATATACTGTGTTGGATTTATTTCTTACAGTTAATAGAATAAAACGCCTTTTTTATTATTTTCGATGCATTATTTTTGAAAACAGAAAAAAATCTCTATTTAATGGTGACATTGCCTACTATGATTTCCATAAAAAAATATATGTTTATAACTAGAAAATTTAATTAAATATCAAAAAACCAACTACACCACAGAATTGTATTCCAAAAAGTGTCCTGATAATGTCCAAACAGTTTTTTAATATCTGTAAAAATAAAAAATAAACGAGATATGCGCCATTAACGAAACGTCAATTTTTGCTTATAACTCGAAATCAAAAGAAGATGACCAATTTTGGTTTGCTCTATTGACTTTATCTCTAAAAAGAGATCGAGACTTGGCCACTAGTTTTTTTCTATCTCTTATAGTTACAGAGCTGTCCATAAAAGACATCGAAATTGATCCACCCTGTACGTCGCACCGCTTTACAACTTTACCGCTATGCAGCTCTTATGGAAAACGGCCTTAAGGGCCAAATTCACAAATGTTACTCATACTCAACTCACAGTTTTGAAACTCAGAAACGCTTTCATTTTCATTTTAATGACTTTTTGACTTTCTACATCATAAATCACAGATGATCGAAATACCTATACCGGCCATAAACTTGATTATACGAGTAAATGTAAAAGCATTTCTGAATTTAAAATAATGTCAAACGTCAAATTTGAGTGTGAGTTGAGTATGAGTGAGGTTTCTGAATTTGGCCCTTAGTTTGACAGTGCGGATGTCAAGTAAACGAACAATAAGTAGTACGACTTAGAAAAAATTAATTATTTATTCTTTACAAAATAATAACATAATAACATAACATAATCACTACATTAGATTTCTCTAGGATGAAAAGAAATATCCCAACTGTAACATTTAGGCTTTTTGGTCTGTTTGTAAATCAACGCTGGTGACAATTTCCTGATCTACAATAATAGTAATAAATGTGATGTATTTTTACTCTCAACAATTTCTCAATTACCTGAATTATTTACTGTGTAACATACACTAACTTTCTTCTGCTCATCCATGTGTAAGCCCACACAGATTTTCTTCGTGATGGCCCTGTATTCCGTTTTATCAAAGACAGTGTAATATCCATGCGTATTAATTTGAGTATGGGCCTGCTGTGCAGATTCTGATTTAAATTTCAACTCAAGAATCATACCCACATTCTTGAACATCACAAACATGTCAAGACGAGGTGGCCTTCCAAGAGGTTTTATTCTTTGGACACTTAACTCACTGCGCACAGAATAATTTTTGAAGTTATATGCCAAAGTGAATAAAATGCCAGTAAGTTCAGCTTCATTAGTAGGCATTTGCACTTCAAACAAATTAGACACACTTTTTGCAAACTTAGTAAATGCATCCTTATTTAGCTGAATTAGTACATCTTCTAATGCTTGTAAATATTGTGGAATATTTTGGAGATTATATTTTTTTGCAAAAAAAGCTGCATTATAACAGTTGGATATCAAACATGTTTTCAATTCTAAATTCGGTACCTTTAGAGTGCATGACTTCTCTGAGTACTTGATCACATTTAAATACCCGTTTTCTGCTAAAAACTGGAGAAACAGATCAACGTCTTCATATTGTTACATTATGAGAAGCAGACTATATTTTTATATACTGGTAGCGCCACCTGTGCCTCAGACAGGATTCTAATCTATTCTAGACACACACCGAATTTACTGGAAAAATCTAGCAAGTCTTTCGAAATTATTCTCGAAGAGGGCCGACTGCTATAAAGAGGAGCCGGGGCGCGGTTTTTAAATCAGTCTTACTTAGGAAGCGATGTGTAGCAAGCGAATTTAATAACGTTGAAGTGTTATTTTGTCAGATAAGTGTACAGCTCGATATTATTGTACTTTTATTGTGTGTAATGATCGTAGACATTAGTGTTTTAAAATAAATAAATAACGTTTAAATTTGTGAACCCGAAGTCGTAACAAATTGGTGTCAGAAGCGGAAATTTTCAAAAAAAAAAAATCGAAAATGAAGCTAGTTGAATTAAAAGTGAAGGAGCTGCGTGATGAATTGGACGAGAGAGGGCTTGAAAATTCTGGAAAAAAAGCCGTTTTACAAGAACGGCTTGAACGAGCTCTCCGAGAAGAAGGAAAAGATCCGGAATTATTTGAATTCGAAATTGAAAATACCACAGCTTTACTTAAAGGAATGACGCAACAAATGGAGCTTTCTAGAAAACAAATAGAAAGCTTGGAAATAAAAATTGAAACTTCCAGTTTAAACACCGATCTGAAATTACAGGAGGTGAAAAATCAAATCGATGAAAAGATTGAAGATCTTAAAACACAATTCGGTGAGGAAACTGATGGAAAGATTGAAAATATGAAGAGACAATTTGAACACGCAATTTTTTATCAAATTGAAGATGTAAAAACTCATATTGGTGACGTAAAAACTGAATTTGACTGCAAACTTGATGAGAAAATCGGAGGAATAGAAATTCAGTTCCACGATAAATTTGAAGACTTAACCAAACAACTGCATAAAGTAGGACTTGGTCGTTCTATTACACCATCTGTGTCGTCAAGCCAAAAAATGAAACCACCCAAATTTGAAGGGGACTTACCATGGTCTACTTTTATTAGACAATTCAAAATCGCAGCTGATGTAAATGGCTGGAATGATCGCGATAAGGCTGCAGCCCTCGTGTTGGCTTTGCGGGGCCCAGCATTGAGTGCATTACAATCAATTCCCGAAGAGATTCAGAACAACTTTGATCAACTAGTAGAACACTTGGACATGCGATTTGGTGACGCACACATGAAGCAACTCCATACTATCCAACTGAAAACTCGTACCCAGAAGAATGGTGAGTCATTACAGGAATTTGAACTCGATGTCGAGAGATTGGTCCGAATGGCGTATGGAGACTTCCTGCCTGAACCTGTTTTCCACCGGCTGGCCATACAAGCATTCATTGACAGTACTAAAGACCAAGAGATGCAGCAAGTCTTGCGACTGGGTAACTTCTCCAAGTGCACAGATGTACTGGCCCGTGCTCTGGAATTCGAGGCAGCCAAGCAAGCCTCTAGAAGCCTTGTACGAGTGCGAGAGGTGAAAGCTGCCGACGACAATGCACTGACAGAAATTTTGGATAGACTCAAACAGTTGGAAGAAAATAAAACCGCAGGCAATGTGAAGCGAATAATGAGTTGCTGGAACTGTGGTCAGCAAGGCCATCTGCGCTCCAACTGTAGGCGCAAGCGGCCGCGCCACTACAATGATAGTGATTCGTTAAACTAATTCCAGTCAGCAAGAAGGGGCGCATGCTGACTGATTCTACGGATAGCCCCAAGATTGTCTCTATTTCTAGAATAAGAAATAATGAAAATAGTTTGATAGCAAATGGACAAATTGGCAAGAGATCCTTCCAATTCACAATCGATACTGGTGCAAATGCGTGCATAGTAAGAACAGATCTTTTACCAAAATGGAAACTAATAAATACTGGAAGAAGGTATCACATCCAGACAGCTACTGGAGAGGTTACTCCTGTTTGTGGGGAAGCCGAAATTGAATTGAAGATTGGAAGTATGAAATTTAGTCACAGGGTTTTAGTGGCTGATATCGTTGATGATTTCATACTTGGAGTGGATTTCATGAAGAAAAACGGCTTGGTTGTAGATCTAAAGGATAAAGTTCTACGCATTGGAACAGAAGAGATACCTCTCCATATCCCTGGAAATTCACCTACCGTATTGAGAATAAAACTGAAAGAAAGTGTGAACATTCCCGCCTTAACCGACAAGATAATCTTGGCAAAAATGGAAGGCAATCTTGGTAGCTATCCTACTGGGATCATAGAACCAATTGAAACTAACTGCGCCAAGAAGGGAATTTTACTGGCTGGAACTCTGGTGAAGATTCAAGAAACAGTTCCTATCCGTCTTGCAAATGTCAACAGTTACCCAGTTACCATACCCGGCGGAACTGTAGTGGGCAAGTGTGAAGCAATTGTTTCTGTAAACCATAATGAAGTGAACGATGCATCCGCTCGGCATCAGTCTGACACGCTACCACCACTACTAGAGAAATTGCTGGCTGGTACATCAACATTGCTGAAACCCAAAGAAACAGAAGACGTACGAGAGCTGCTTCGAAAATTTAAAGGAATCTTTGCTTATACTGATGATGACTTAACCCGGACAGACATTGTACATCACAGAATAAACACTGGCGACTCGAATCCAATTCGACAACCCGCGCGTCGACTGCCGTTGGCAAAAAGAGAGGAAGCCGAAAATTTAATTAAGAAGATGCAAGACCAAGACGTTATAGAACCGTCGCAAAGTCCATGGGCATCTCCCGTTGTACTGGTGACTAAGAAGGATGGCAGCACGCGTTTTTGTGTGGACTATAGACGATTAAATGATGTTACGAAAAAGGACAGTTATCCCTTGCCCAGGATCGATGACACAATAGACACCTTATCCGGTGCGAAATGGTTTTCGACCTTAGACTTGAAAAGTGGCTATTGGCAAGTTGGTATGCATCCCGAAGACAAGGAAAAGACGGCCTTTACTGCTGGAAATGGTTTATGGCAATTCAAAGTGATGCCTTTTGGTCTTTGCAACGCCCCAGCTACTTTTGAACGACTCATGGAATTGGTATTGCGCGGACTTAGCTGGAAAACTTGCCTCGTATACTTAGACGATGTGATAGTTGTTGGAAGAACTTTTAAAGAACATCTTGCAAACTTAACAGACGTCTTCCAGAGAATAAAAGAGGCGAAATTGAAACTGAATCCTGCCAAATGCGAATTCTTCCAAAAGGAAGTGAAATATCTTGGACACGTCATATCAGAAGCAGGAGTCGCAACGGATCCAGACAAAATTACAGCCGTTAAGGATTGGCCACCACCAAAAAATGTGCATGAGTTGCGAAGTTTCCTGGGATTATGCACATATTACAGACGATTTGTGAAAGACTTTGCAAAGACAGCCAAGCTTCTGCATTCGCTGACCGAAGGAAAAACAACATTCTTTTGGAGTGAAGACTGCCAAGAAGCTTTTGAAAATCTGAAGGATCTTCTAATGTCTGCACCGATACTGTCCTATCCACGACTAGAGGGCCAGTTCATCATTGACGCAGATGCGAGCAATCACGGAATTGGGGGCGTGTTATCACAAGTGCAGGACGGGGAAGAACGTGTCATAGGTTACTTCAGTAAAGTTTTATCCAAAGCTGAAAGAAATTATTGTGTAACCAGGAAGGAGCTTTTTGCTGTGGTGAAAACATTGGAACATTTTCACAAATATCTTTACGGTCGACAGTTTCATCTTCGATCAGACCATGCAGCATTGAAGTGGTTGCTCCAGTTCAAAAATATAGAAGGCCAGCTTGCCAGATGGATAGAAAGACTGCAGGAGTATGATTTTACAATCGAACATCGCCCAGGTCGTATCCATAATAATGCAGATGCACTATCCAGAAGACCGTGTCCTGAAGATTGTCGGCACTGCTTGAAATTGGAGGACAAAGAAGGAATAATTCCTATCAAAAGAACACGTGTCACAAACAACCAGTGGCAACCAGAAGTTATAAGCCAAGAGCAACGCCAAGAGGAAGACATAAGGGATATAATCTCTTGGAAGGAAAAAGGACAACGTCCAACTTGGGCCGAAATATCGAACAAAAGCCCGATTTTCAAAAGCTACTGGGCACAATGGGACTCTCTAAAGTTAGAGAATGGAATTCTGAAAAGAGAATGGGAGTCACCTGATGGCAGCGAAATTAAAGAGCAGTTAGTCCTTCCAAAAGTAAGAATTGCCGAAGTTTTGGAAGAAATACATGGTGGTACGTCAGGAGGACATTTGGGCATCAATAAAACATTAGCAAAAGTCCGAGAAAGGTTTTATTGGGTGAAATGTAGAACCGATGTAGAGAATTGGTGTGCCAGGTGTATTACCTGCAAGGCAGTGTCTGGACCTGCGAAAAAGACTCGAGGAAGACTACATCTGTATAACGTCGGTGCACCCTTCGAGAGGATTGCCATTGACATAGCCGGCCCGTTTCCAGAAACCGATCGCGGAAATAAGTACATCATGGTGGTAACCGATTACTTCACTAAATGGCCAGAAGGTTACGCGTTGCCTAATCAGGAAGCAACAACTGTCGCCACTGCCCTCATAGAGAATTGGATAACAAGATTTGGGGTGCCAATGGAGCTTCATTCCGACCAAGGTAGAAATTTCGAAGGAAGCGTCTTTCAAGAATTGAGCCGGATGCTTGGCATTTTTAAAACGCACACTACCCCGTTACACCCGCAATCAGACGGCATGGTAGAGCGATTCAACAGAACTCTAGAGAGACATTTAGCAAAAGTGGTCTCCACAAACCAACGCGACTGGGATCAACATTTGCCCATTTTTCTAATGGCATATCGTTCAGCAATACATGACACTACTAAGCAATCGCCGTATCGAGTTTTGTTTGGAGGAGAAATGCGTTTGCCATGTGACCTGAAGTTTGGACTTCCAGAAGCTAGAAGGTCTGAATTGCACGAATATCTGCAGGACTTCGAGAATCGATTGGCAAGCACTCATCAATATGTGCGACGAAACATCAACCTGGTCACCGACAAAATGAAGACCCGGTATGATAGACGAGCCAATCAAATGGGATTCCAACCAGGGAACCAGGTCTGGCTGTACAACCCCAAAAGGACTCGTGGACTATGCCCTAAACTACAGGCGCCCTGGGACGGACCTTACGAAGTAATCAAGAGAATTAATGACGTGGTATACAGAATACGGAAGCTACCCCGTGGGAAGATGAAAGTGATCCACATAGACCGTTTGGCTCCATATTCTGCTCGGGACGAACAGAATTAAGGAGGGGGCAGTGTTACATTATGAGAAGCAGACTATATTTTTATATACTGGTAGCGCCACCTGTGCCTCAGACAGGATTCTAATCTATTCTAGACACACACCGAATTTACTGGAAAAATCTAGCAAGTCTTTCGAAATTATTCTCGAAGAGGGCCGACTGCTATAAAGAGGAGCCGGGGCGCGGTTTTTAAATCAGTCTTACTTAGGAAGCGATGTGTAGCAAGCGAATTTAATAACGTTGAAGTGTTATTTTGTCAGATAAGTGTACAGCTCGATATTATTGTACTTTTATTGTGTGTAATGATCGTAGACATTAGTGTTTTAAAATAAATAAATAACGTTTAAATTTGTGAACCCGAAGTCGTAACAATATGTTATATATTTAAAATCATTTTTAAGTAATGATTTTAATGTCTTCACATTCTCTACCGACATTTTTTCGACCGTCCCTATTTCAACCTCTTCACCATTTATAAGTTCTTCAATTCGTTGTCGAATTCCAGATGATGCAAAGAGGTTTTGCAAATTTGTTATGCTTCCCGATTTAGTCCAGTAACTTGCGAACTCTTTTTTACAGTTTTCAGAGCTTCTTTCCAAGTAACGTAGAATAGACCAGCCAGAATAAATGCGAGTGGGCTTATTTGCGTTTGGAACTTGAAACCCGTTATACCATTCTCGTATTTTTTCATCATCTCTATAAACTGCACAGTCATCTCGGGCAAACAGATCTTCCACTTCAGCAGCAGTTAATCCAAAATATGGCACAAATGTCGATGTTTTCAGGAATTCATACGATATAATATTGTTTGCATCTGGAGATAACACCGATCCTAATTGGATACAAGTATGAATTAGCCCACTCTGCACATGGTCATTAGATTTCAACAAATGAGACGTAATTTTTCTTATTAGACTAATGGTATAATTTACAACACCTTCATTTACGTTTGCCTCCCCCAGTAACATATTCATTATTGGCGCATCATACTCGTCTATGAGTACATAGACAAGTTTGTCATAATGCACATGCAAACATTGAGATAAGTCATTAAGTGCATCTATTACATCATTTATATCAAGCGTTTTAGTACCTTTCCAATACATTACAAATTTTTCTACAGTGATATTCACATCTTCTAATTTGTCATTTGACCAAGCATACTTTTGTCCGTCACGTTTTATTAGAACCTTATGATGATCACTGTATGCTTTTCCAATGATACTCTGTAGAGATTTAAGAACGTCTTCACAAGTGTTGCCACCAACCCTCTTCATGTCTACATAGAGCACAGGATTTGTTTTACAATTATCTTCGAAAAATTGCCTATCCTCTCTATATATTTTTAAATTGTTGTCTTTAAAAGGTTTGTAGTTTCCTGATAAGAATTGTTTAACCATGTCTAAATTAGTCGATTTAAAAAACCTTCTGGGTGCCGCTACAATTATCACACCTTCTCCCATCTCAAGAAAATCCTTAATGTATAACGTCTTGTCGACAAATCCGGGCATTTTGATGACCTTTTCAAACTTGGGCGTACGAGCCGTATACAATTTTTTCGGTTTTGAGGATGTGCCCTACAAAAGAAAAAAAGGACATCACATAAATATACATTTATATGAATATTATAGGCGCCATGCGCCATCTCTGCATTCAGCGCCGCCTGGCGTGGTGATTTGTGAATTAGTGATATGAAAATATTTCTTGAGACCCACTGCATGGGAATAATATCACTCTTATGACAATTTACGATTGTAGTACATAATACTTGAGCTTCCTGGTATTGAAATACATTTACAATATTCAAGTTCAAATGTACACTAATAATTTAAAACAACTCGTATTTTCATACCACTAATGCAGAATATGGTCATTGGTGGCGCTGGCTTCGCATGTGCATGATCCCTATATTAAGGCTAAACTTACTTCTCTTAGGGCAGCACTTTCACTTTCTCCTTCCATTTTTAGTCGTTTTGTGACTGGGCTGCTCATAATCTATAACAAATGCAACAAAATAACTACAGTTCTTTCGCTCGATCTTTGCAGTTACGTCAGAAAATTATCGACTCAAAATGACAAATTTATAAATTCCATCATTGTTTTAGCATACGTATTAGATAAGGATAAAAGAATATGTTGATTTCGTTTCTCGAATCGGTAAAGTGTGACGTGACTGCAAAGATCGAGCGAAAGAACTGTATGTACAAGGTTTCTATAAATGATTCTAACATCGCATTACCTCTGATAAATAAATGATCATGTGCCACTAACCACCGATACTGAACACAGTCATCATTTTTAATTCTTAAATAATCAAACATCTTTTTCAGAAGCTTATTTGGTGCAACATCATCAATTTAAGGAATAAATTGTAAACTCAAATTGAAACATTTGATACTGGTATTGTGTTTTAGCAATAATGGTTTACAGTGAAACTTGCTTATAACGAGCACTGGTTATAACGAGAACTCGGTTATAGCGAGGAAATTGAAAAGTCCCGTTTCTCGTTATGGTAAATTACATATAAAAATATTTGTTTAAAACGAGCTCGTTTATTACGAGAACTTGCTTATAGCGGCCAATTTTGTAATTTTTTCTTTGTTTTACCTTGCAAAAAATTTGAAAATATTTTTTTGTTAGATGTAGAAGTACGTAGTATGCCCGACAAAAAATCTAAATACGACGAATTAATTGTTAAAAAAAACTGTTCGTTTGTTCTTTTGCGTATTTTTTACGTTACCATAAAACAAGCAAAAAAAATTGTTTAAAATTGTATTCAAACTTATTAGTTTATTAAATAAACAAAAAAATGCAGGGGTATAGTTGTCCCAGATTCTTTTGCTGTTCATAATACATATCACATATGCATTTAATTTTTTCATTTATAACGAGCAATAAGCGTGGTCCCTTGAGCCCTCGTTATATCCGAGTTTTACTGTATTTAAAAGTTTCAAGTTTATGACAGCGTTGACACTGACATTTCTCAGATAGTAGAATACACATTCAAAAGGAGGTGGAATATCCAACGCAATATTCAATGCCTACTCTGATGTTAGAATCATTTATAGAAACATTTATAGAAATCATTTATAGACTGACTGTACATATTTTGTTAAACAAAAATCTCTAACAAAATTACACGTTAAGTATGAAGCAGTAGAATTTTAGTAGCAAGCATTCATACAGTAAAAATATACAAAGTAATAATAACAGCATCATAATTATTAAATAATTAGATTTTGACACGTAATGTAAATTCCGTTTCTTGGACCGGCTCATTTGTACTTTATCAAGAAAACTAAATGAATTGTTAATTTATTTTTCTACGGTACGGAAAGAGTTAATTGTACCTAAAACAAAATCTACTTTATCTGAAGGTAGAATCAATAAAATATCATCCACGCAACGAAAATACAAAATTAAATTGAAAAGTAAAGAGTTAATGACAGTTTTTTCTAACTAGTTCCTGCACAACAACTTCAGCTAAAGCAGGAGATAAAGGAGAACCCGTTGCTTATAAAATTTATAAATAAATAACAAATATAACATCCTTGAAATTCATACGCTAGCATAAATAGCGTTCAGGGAATTAACAGCTGTTGGTAGTTATCAGCACGTTGTCAGGACCACATCAGAACAGAAGCAGGTTGGATTCCCTAAACGCACCCTTTAATTGTCTGTGTAAACGGTGCAAAAATTTGTTTTATTACTCCATATTTTACTCTTTAATTGTTAATTATTAGTGTCCTAATGTAAATTACGAATGCAAACAATTTATTTTTATTTTGTTTTGTTGAGTTATCAACAAAATGTCACCCCTAACTCGCCTATTCTAACGAAGAAACGGAGTAAACAGATAATAAGTATGTTTATTAACAGTGTGTTGTGCAGCTGTACTTAGCTCAGGCAAGCATTTTGTTCAATAAACTAATTAATTATTAATTATGCATTTCATCTCACCAAATTCAACGAGCTCGATCCAACACCACCATTTTTGCTTGGAACCACATTGGAAAGAGCAGCAGTGTTGCCACATGAAAAATTTTAAATTCACCAGGGTACCAATTCTAGTTCATTTCGATCGTTTCTAACCGAAATTATAATGACGTCAGAACAACAGCGCAAAAAGTGATACCGATTCTAATTCATTTCGATGATTTTTAATCGAAATTATAATATTGGCAGAACAATCGGCGTGAAACTGGCCTGAAAGTATCAAACGGTGAAAAATATAGTGAAAATCGTAGCCTTTAGGTTGGTGTTAAACGTTATAGGTAAAGTAGGTAGCATTAAAGTAGGAAACGATGTTTAAGTCATCGCTGCATTCGCAACGGTAGCGTTTCAATGTAAGTGGTTTTGGTTTTAAAATGAGCAAGGAAACAAAAATTACCGCGGCCCAGAAAGTAGTCTTGATTGAATTTATGGAAGACCATGAAGAGTTTACCAAAGGAAAATTATTAGGCTCTGCGGGCAAAAAAAAGAAAATGGAGCTGTGGAATGAACTTACAGCACGCCTCAATGCATGTGAAGGGCCCTCAAAGAATGCCATAAAATGGCAGAAAGTAAGTACCCATATCACACATAAAATGCCAAAGGCTTATGAGTACATTCACTTGTATAATAGGTGTGGATTGATTTAAAAAATAAAATTAAAAAAAAGGCAGGCAAGGTACGCCGTCATCGTGGCGGCAGAGGTGGGGGTCCAAAATGTAAAACCGACTTCACAGAATTAGAGGAAAAAGTGATAGCAATATTAACGCAAGAAGCAATCCATGGGTTGGAGATGCCTTGTTCTCTGCCGCTTGATAGTGCAGAGCCCGAACAAAAGAAAGAGGTAGAAGTAATCCATATTGAAATTTCATCAGCGGTCACTTCCCCACAAGTGACCACAGATGAATCAGAATGAGATGTCTGGCTGGTAAATTTTGTTTGTTTCTCATTAAAAATGATAATTATTAAATATATTGTACAGAGACGGTCTACTTCAAGGGAAGAAGCAATACCTGCCACATCTGAAGATGAAGAAACCAATAGAGGAAGCACTCCATTAGCCCAAACTACTCCTAGTTTCAGTAAGTAGTCAAATATTGTATTAATATTGTTATTTGTGCACTTGAATTGAAAATGTAGTATTAATTTTACTCTGTTTTTTTAATTCAGCTGATAGAAATTTCGTTTTGTGTGAAGAAAATTTCCAATTCACTCTTCCGAATTAAAAAGCAGACTATAGTTATTGTTAACTGTAACTGCTATTTACAGTTACATATAATAATATAAACATGATTACAGTAAAAACTGCTATTTACAGTTTACACTGATAATCATGTTTATATTTTGTGATGTTTTAGGAAAACGACAGAGGACTCAAGCCTATCTGCAGCAGCAGAAGCAACAGAAACATTTAGAAAAATTGAGGAAGCACTAAGTAACAAGGTGGACTGTGTTGTGGAGGTGCTAGAAGAATTAGTGAAGGAAAAACGGAAAACCAATCACCTTCTGCAAGAATTGATAACTTGCTCTCAACAACACGAATAACTAACAAGTGGTATATTAATAATAAATGTGTGAATTGGCTTTTCATTTATTTATTAATAAGTGTAGTGTTTTGCTCATTAGTTTTCAGTTGTAATTAATAAACAAGACTTAAGTATTGATTTGCAGTATCCTTTTAAAAATAACTTTCAATATATTGTCTTCGTTGATGTTGTCCTATTTGTCGGTAGACAGCATCAGGTTCTGGTAGCAGTGCTGGCAACTGTAGTTCCTGATCAATGTCGTCCCACCGAGCAACAGGGTTCCACACTCTATAGTGAATGGCCATATTATGTAACACTGTGCATGCTAAAATGAGGCGTACTGCTACTCTTGGTTGGTAATGCAAGGTGCGTTCTTTCAATAAACAACGAAAGCGCCCCTTCAATAATCCAATGCACAGTTCAACAACACTTCGGCATCGACGAAATACATCATTGAAATGCTCCTCAAGTGGATTGGTTACAGGCACTAGCAACCAAGGAAGACAAGCGTATCCTGAATCACCTACCGAACAATTACATTAAACAAAATGTTCAACACAATTTAAACAAAAAGCATACCCATGATGCGAGTGTCTTGATCGCCGTATTCGTAGTTCGCCCTCATTGTTTCCCCAATACGACTCATACGCCAAATATAGGCATCATGGGTACTACCTGGCCACCGGGCCACAACATTTAAAATTCGTAGTTGTGAATCACAAATCTACAAAATTCAACATTACACCATGGAACTCAGAGGTATTTTTATTTTACTTACCACTTGACAATTGAGGCTGTGATATCCCTTTCGATTCACATATACATTTTCATTGTCTGTTGGTTTAACAATGGCAATATGGGTTCCATCCACCACACCAATAATATGATGCATGTGATGATCCGTAACAAACCTGCAACCCATATTTCAGTTAATGAAGAAATAGATTTCTGTAGATTATCACCTTTCTTTGATTTGATTTCTTTCTGGATCATTTCGTGGAAAGCGAACCCATCTTCTTAATAAATGGGTTACAATAGCAGTTGAAATTTCTTTGATGCTACGGGATACCACTGATTGGCTGCAACAGGCTAGCACATTGTTTCCAATATTTCTCTGATAACTTCCCATGGCAAAAAAATTCAATGTAATTAATACCTATTTAAAATATTAAAATAACACTGTGCATTGCATATATACGTTACTACACACCTAACACACCTTAAATACTAATGGTATTCTAGATATATACCGTCCAGCCAGAATGTAGGGTTCTAAGTTAGCAATGAGTTGTTGGCATGCTTCCTTACTTCAGCGAAACTGTCTTACAAATTCATTTTCAGGAATCTGAAACGGATCATTGGCATCTCGAACAACTCTCCTAAAAAGACGTCGTTCTTGCAGTTGGGCTTGTCTTTCAACCCTATCCAATTCGGCAATTCCTTGAAGTTGAGCATATAACCAAGCCATCATTAACTATACATGTACATGTAAATATATACATGTACCCAGGCAGCAAGGTGCCGTCTTTTTCACGTTAATAGTTGGTCATTGTTTACGTCAAATGACCATTGTCATCGACGTATTAAAGACGTAAATAAGACGGCAAATGTCACAGCCTGGCGACGTCATTTTTAAACATCATATAGGGTGCGTTTCATTTGCACGCTTAAATGATTTGAGCGCTAATAAGCGTTGCTTAAACCATTCCGTTTGGGTTTGCAAACGCTTACAAAGCGCCAGCTGACGCAATGATAACGTCATAGTTTTCGCTCACGATTGCTTATTCCATGGATGTAGGGCAGCAAAAGCGTAAGCGCTTATGCCCCTAACGGAACGTACAGCCATGCTCATATGTATTAGACACCCTACATGTTTATCAGTTTGAGGTATACTACAAGGAATAAAAGAAATCTGTATCAATAAACATGGTTTCAAAGTCACTTTATTTACAAATATTCAATATTTTGTGACACCCCCCTGTGCTTTAATCAGTGCACCTATTCTTCTCGGCATACTAGATACGAGATTGTGACATTCTTCCTCAGTTATTGAGTTCCACGCTTCAAAAATTTTCCGTTTTAATGTGTCTTTTGAAGCACATTTAAACTTCGACACTTTCACCTTTAGTATATGCCACAAATGTTCAATTGGTGACATATCGGGGCTCTGTGCTGGCCATTCTAACACGCGCACCCCATTTTCGTTGAACCAACGCATCACTTCCCGTGATTTGTGGCAGGGGGCATTATCTTGTTGGAAGTAATAATTAGGGGTCTCCTCATTAAATAATTTTAAAGCGGAGGGCTCTAAAACTTCTTCCAGCATGGTCATGTAACGCTGACCGTTCATACGACCCTCGCACACGTACAACTCTCCCACTCCTGAGGCAGACATACAACCCCAAACCATAATGCTACCCCCGCCATATTTTACGGTAGGTATAACGCAGTCTGGATTGTATGCTTCTCCTTGCCTTCTACGAACGTATTGAGCCCCAGGCTGCCCGAAAAGCTGTAAGACAGAAGAAGAAATTGTTCAATAAATACAATTCTCGGATTTTTAAAAATGCGTTGTGCAAACAGAATTGTTTACGTCTATAAGAAAAGTGTGCACAATTTCTCACGTACCTCTATATTGGATTCGTCTGACCACATAACTTTCGACCAATCATCGACGGTCCAATTTTTGTAATGTTTTGCCCATAAAAAACGTTTCTTTTTGTGTACCTCAGTTAAATGAGGTTTATGTCGCGCTTTACATCCCCGTAAACCAAAACTTACGAGGCGTCGCCTCACTGTTTGAGCAGAAACGGACACTCCGTGACGTTGGAGAAGCTCGCCAGAGAGTTCCTTCGACGATTTTCTTCTATCACGTAAGGATATTCGCTCTAAAAGTCGGTCTTCCCTTGGCGTTGTAATGCGTTTTCGCCCACTTTTTTTTCTGTTAACAAACGATCCTGATTCCTGATGACGTTTAATCGTAGTGCGGACCGCACATCGCGAGCATTTCATTTTTCTTGCAATTGCAGCTAATGACATCTTCTGCGAATGCAATAACACAATTTGAGCACGCTCAACTTGCGTTAATTCACGTTTTTTAGGCATTATTTAACGCACTGTACTATTATTACGATATACAAATTATCATACATCACAAATCGCATATAGAAATTCACAGAGCTTGGAGCGTTCGAAGGATACTGATGTACTAAAATTCCGATATTATTCTTTTCTTACCTGCTCTTGAGAAATACGGATTTATTACCCAATAAAATTTCATAAGGCATCCAAACTGAAATATATACCGCCTTTCTTTTCTTAGAAATTGAATAGTATTGTTAATAATGTTAATTTTCAAGGGGTGTCTAATACATATGAGCAAGGCTGTATGAGACGTGTATGAGAAGATCAGCTAATCATAGTCAGATTATAAACAAACATTACACTTCAGAAACAGCTGCAGCAGCTATGATTGGATCAATTTCACTACTAAAATTATATTTTTAAGGTTATGAATTCGTTGTGCGAACAAAAGTCAAAAGAAACACCTTTGCGTATAACGGCTTAAGCGACTAAACGCCAAAGGAAACAACAGAAAACAGCGCTTATAAGCGTGAGCGCTTAAAGCGTGTGAGCGTGCAAACGAAACGCATGTCATATGTCGTATGTTTTTGACGTCATTTTTAATTATATTATGACGCAAATGTAACCAAAAAATTAAACCACATTTTAATTTTAATTTTTATTTAAATACCTGGACATATATATATATGAACAATAAATATTTTTTTTATATCCAAACAAATAAATTCTGGATAAAAAGTTTATGTATGAACAATAAATAATATTTTAAATAAACTTATAACTACATTACTTTACATTGCAGATAAAAATAACTTCTGTATAGCAAAAATTGCTGTGATGAAATAAAACAATTGCATTAACAAAAATAAAAATGCTCAATAAAAGTCCAAAAAGTCCGATCACAAGGCGCCATTAATAGAGGTTATGATGCAATGATGCATGAGTAGGAGCGGCTAAAAATCCTAAGAAATACCAACGTTGCCAAATTTACTGATTAAGTAAGATGAAGGTCGTATCAAAGTTTATGTGTTAGGAGATGTGTTATGTTTTTCAGTAACACTCATACTTGTCATTTCTTGTAAGTGTTGTTAGTTTAATGGTGGCTTAATTAAGAAAAAAACTCTCCTCATTTAGGTCATTGTAAAAGAATATTTAGGAGTTTTCTGTGACAGGAATTCATGAATAGGAATAGATTAGAGTTTTTAGAAGACATTCCAACACCTGTTAATTATCATTAAAAAATATTTCTCCTCAAAAGCATATTGTATCAAAAACGTTGCGATTATGTACAAATATTACTTTTCGATAAATAATAAAATATCTAAAGCAATAAATGCCTTTCTCTATTTTTTTTTTTTTTTCAATTACAAATCTTTGAAGTTTTCGTCCAAAATTATTTGAAATTTACAACTAAGTTTTGATATGTGAAATTTTGTGAAAAGTTCAAAAATTGAAAAATTCAATTTTCGCTAAAAGTTAAAGAAGAACGTTATTTTCTGGACTTGAGATTGTTCAGTAAGCTAAAACTAATAGACATTTAAGAGCAATCTTACGAAATAACTCCATATACGAAAACCATTAAAACGGGCGAATTCATAGAGACTTTATTTCTGAATATAATTAATTCATTTATATACCTGACAACTAGCAGTACAAAGTGACCATAGGAAATTTCTCTATCATCATCTGGTAATTAAGAAAAAAATAATTAACATTGAAAAATTGTAGTTGAACTTTACAGCGATAGTAAAAATACTTCCAGATGGAATTTTGAAAAACGCGTTGGTCTTCTTCTTCTAAATCATTTTGTTTGGCTTTTGGTTATTCCATATCAGCCAGTCTCACATACACGAAAGACAGTACAATAAACACTAGATACTATACACTTTTTTTTTTTTAATTGTCAATTTTACGTCACTGGTTCGCTTATCTTGTGTTGCTTAAAAAGTATTTAGAAAAAAGTTTTAGGATGTATTATGGAGATATTAGGATGGACTCTTCTAGCTGCAGGGCCCTTTGCAGCGACACAGAAATGGGCCACGGAAGGTTAACACAAGGCTATAAAAGAGTAGAGAAGTAGTAGTTAATTCAAAAGTTTGTAAATACAGCAAAATAAGCTACACTACAAAAGCATTAAGCAACTAAAATAAAAAATAACATGCAGAGTACTAGAGTTTTATATTACATTCTGACAAAAATTTTCCCAATACTTCTATTGATTTCTTTTCCGGACAAGAGATAATATTTGTAATATTGATGGGGGCTTTTATACCAACTTTCGTAAGATTTATATAGAGAGTATTTGATTTATCCTTATAAAGAGGGCATTCGAATAAGATATGATTAACATCACCCAAAGCACCACACGAACAGTTAGGATTATTCACTATTCTGATCTTCAACAAATGAGTATAAGCAAGACAATGGTTAAACCGTAATCTGCATGTAGTGGTAATAAGTCTTCGTGGAAGATTCATATTATGAAACCAAGATTGTCTAACAACATGGGAATTAAAACCAAAGTAAAATTTTGCCTTAGTTTGAGTAAAATCTTCCCATAATATCTGCCAAGATCTCAATAATTCTTTTTTACTAACTGTCAAAAAATCACTTGAAATAGTTGAGCTATTTGTAGTCTGAAGATTAGAAGAACATGCTGATTTGGCTAACTTGTCAGCAGTCTCATTCCCCAAAATACCTCGGTGACCTGGAACCCACAAGAAAACAATAGATACACCTGAATCCCACAATTGAAAATATAATTCCTTCAATTCTAATAGGATCGGATCAGTTTTAGGAGATATTCTAGATGTACCTATAGCAGACAAAGCACTTTGCGAGTCAGAGCATATAATGACAGCTTTAATGTTGTATTCTAGTACAAGTCTAAGTGCTTCTAGGATGGCATAAGTTTCAGCTCGGTAAATGTTCGTATCAGGAAATAATTTCTTTTTTACGCAAATGAAGTTTTTTATATATATGCCGATTCCAACGCTGTTGGGATCAGAATTAACAGATGCATCCGTAAATATACAAACATAGTTTGACCATTTGGCTTTAATAATCGCTTGAAATGTCTGTTCGGTTAATTGTGGAGGAAGTATATGTAGGTTATTTTTACTCCCAAATGTTGAATCCGTCTGGATCGACCTGACTTGGCAGTGATAGCCAAAAATAAAACAAGGTAATAGTTGAGTAGAATGAATCTTCACTTGCAACTGAGATAATTCATTGAAGGACTGCACCATAAAAGGAGCAGGAAAACGTCTCCAAAGATTAGATGAAGGACGCCTAACTATTTCACTTAATAATTCCACCTTGTTCAATAAAGGATTACCATCAATTTTCATTAAATTTAATATGTACTTGTTAGCAAGCCATTTACAGCGCACTTCAATAGGGGGAACAGCAGCTTCAACTAATAAGGCCTGAGAGGGAGTTGACTTCATTGCTCCAATACACAGACGAATAGCCTGATATTGAATTCTGCTAAGTCTAATATCCGAGGTTTTATGTAGAGGGTAAATCAAGAAACCTGAGTAATCAATATACGATCTAATTACAGATTTATATAGACAGAGAAGAGTACTTGGATGAGCGCCCCACCAGGTTCTTCTCAAAAACTGAAGAATCCTCATACTACTACAGCACTTACTAATTAGACTGTTGACTTCCGGGTTGAATGTAAGTTTTCTGTCCAACACTACTCCCAAGAATTTGACTACTCCAACTAATGGAATGACTTCTTGATTAATTAAAATATCTTGCAGGCGATTGGGAATCCTTCTTCTTGAGAAAATAATCGCTTGTGATTTACTTGGAGACAATTCTAAATTGCTTTCGTCCATCCAATCCATAACCGACATGACAGAAACCTTGAGAAGGTCAATCGTATCAATCAATATCTTGCCCGAACTATATATAACGACATCGTCCGCATATTGCAATATTGTAGAATGTTGAGGAATTACATTCTCTAAAGTAGTAGTATATATGATATATAACAGAGGACTCAAAACCGAACCTTGAGGGAGACCTTTACTCGAGGTTCTGGGGCCTACAGCCTTATCATTGTGAAAAGAGATGAAGGAGCGGTGAGTAATTATATCCATAATTAATCTACACAATTCAAGAGGAATTCCAATCTCCGTCATACGTTCCAATAGTATGTTCCAGTTAACATTATCGTATGCTGATTTGATATCCAGAAAACATGCAACCAGGAATTTTTTCTCACTAAAAGCTTTATATATATCCGAAAGCAAGTACAGAAGACAATCTCTGCAACTTAAACCCTTTCTAAAGCCGAACTGACTAGCCGGTAAAATTTTTTTATTTTCCAGCCACCATTCAAGTCTATTTTTCACGATATGTTCAAGTGTTTTCAGTAAACAAGAGGATAGACAAATGGGCCTATAGGAGGAAGCAACACCAATAGTTTTCCCCGGTTTTAAAAGAGGTACAATTTTACATTCTTTCCAACTAGGAGGAATCTTTATACCTTCTAAGAAGTTGTTAAAGATAACTGTCAAAAAGCCTTTGGCATTCCAGGGAAGGTTCGAAATCATCTTCCAATGAATATTATCCGGTCCGGGAGCCGAAGTTTTAGAAGAATTAACAACTCCAGCGAGTTCGTCCAAAGTAAAGGGAGAGGATAAAAAAACATTTCGGTTGAAATTAACCTCACCAAAATTTAGTGGCAGTTCCACAAAATCTGGGGTAAGTGAGGCCATAAAATTCTCCACCCATTCAGATGAAGCAGTTTTATGATTTTCAGGATCATTGAAAATACCCCGAAACTGTCTGATCTTTTTCCAAATAAGAGATACTGGAGTATCTGGATTGAGGGAATTGCAGTAATCAATAAAGCTGGACCTTTTTTTACATTTTAAAAATCTCTTGACTTCGGCACATTTTCTCTTCAGAACAATAAAATTTTCTATACCAGGATTAGATTTGTACTCCCTAATGGCAGCTTTTCTTTCGTTTATAGCAGAAGAACATTGATTATCCCACCAAGGAGGTGAAGGTCTGTTTTGAGAACTGACTTTACCTTTAACTAAACACTTTTCAGCAGCAGCCATAATCAATTCCTGAAGCACCTTACCCGATGTATCAGAGTTGTCAGGTATGTTATTTATATATGTCTTAACAAGTTCCTTAAATTTTATTAAATTTTCAGGACAGAAACTCATATGACTACGATTGACAACATTCATAGGACTGTCATGCAGTACAAATTTAATGATGATAGGAAGATGGTCACTACCATGGCAATCCTCTAATAATCGCCAAAAACAGTTTGGGTGAATATCAGGAGAACATATTGTCAGATCTATGATGTTGCTACGTCTACCTGGAAACTCTACACGAGTGGGAGAAAAATCATTAAGCAGGTTGAGTCCATAATTCTCTAATAGAGAAGCCAAAATCTCACCTTTGTTATTTGAAATAGGACAGCCCCAAGAAGGGTGCAACCCATTAAAGTCACCACATAGGATAAAAGGACCTTTGCAACACTCTATTATATGAGACAACTCTTGATATGTGGGAGAACAGCTTGGAGATATGTAAACACAACCAACATAGATGTTTTTTAGTTTAATTATAACAACCTGAAGTAATTCATTGTTAATGGAACAATTAACCGTATCAAAAGGAATATCTTGACGTACCAAAATGGCGCATCCACCTTTGCCATCAATTCTATCACTTCTTACTATCTTATATCTGCTGATATGACATTTCTGATTTTGCTTGAACCAAGTTTCCTGTAAACATGCCACATGTATATTTGTATCGCTTAGAAGTGCAAGAAGGTCTTCTTTATTACTGGTCACAGAACGAATATTCCATTGAAGTACGTTAAGCTCCATTATCACTAGATGTGTTTCCAAGATTAACTTGTATGGCAGAAGTAAGAATAGTTATAGCTGACTGTAAAAGATTAATCAGAGGTTCCATAAAAGGGCTCCCTTTTAGGGAAAGCTGAAGTTTAGATTTTAATTCATCTAGCTGGGTCAAAAAACCTTTTCCATTTTGAAAGCTGGGTAGAGAAGACGAGGAAGAAGAAGAAGCTGGATTGCCATTGGATCTGAAATTATATATTGGACGAGAAGGGCCAGCCACGGGGTTCCCGTTGGCATACGAAAGACATTCGTTATGTGAATGTTTGTCAAAAGTGTTAACTAAGGTTACTTTCTTCCTTTTAACGGGGGAAGAAGCAACCTGCGAAAATGTTCTTCTAGTACGAGAATTAACCTGAGAAGGCACAAAATTGTCATCATCATCGACATTTAAACGTGGAAAATCTTGGGGCTTAGACAATGTATTTTGGGATTTCGTGACATTAACCAATTTTGCAGCATCAAAGAAGGTTAAGTTTTGAAATGCCATAATCTCTTTGATTTGTTTTTGTTTAATGAATACAGGACAATCGTGATCTGTAGCACAATGGTTACCCTTACAATTTGCACAAATTGTTCTAGTGTTGGTACAGGAGACACTACTATGTTGCTCACCACAATTTCTGCATTTTTCTTTACCTTTGCATTGCTTTATAGTGTGACCATAACTTAAACACTGATAACATTGAGTCACAGGATACTGAAATACCTCAACATCCACCGGAGTGAAATATAAGTAAACTTTCTTAGGCAACACAGTGCCTTCAAAAGTAATAGCTACAGATTGTGTGGGAACATATTCAATTGATCTAGAGTTTTCCTCGTCAGATAAATCAGTTGAATTGTTATTTTTGACCGCTTTTCTGTTGAGTCTTCTCACTTTTACGACTTTACAAGGAGAGTGCAAATTTTTTAAGATTAAGTCCTCTGGTATGGAAGGATGAACACCGCGAATGACCCCTTGACAAGAAATTAAATGAGTCGGAATAAAAGCATGTAGATTGTGCTTGTCTAAAATTTTATTTTCTAAGAAATTATTGGCACTTTTACCACAACTGAAAGTAATAGCTAATCGATTTTTGCCTTTACTGACTATATTCTTAATTCCAGACACTTGACCTTCCATAAGAATTTTGCCGATAGTCATAGGGTGAATGGCTCCAATTCCCTTACCAGGAATTGTTTCTTTATATTGAAGGTATACTGTAAATGGCCCTAAGGACTTATTATTGAAAGTGTTAAGTTTCTTTACAGAAAGAGAAACAAATGGTACCGTTTCCATATCAAAATTTTCTCGGGTAGCTTTATCAATTGCATTTTGAATTTTAGTATGTGTGTTAGGAGAAACTACAATAGGGGTAATATATTCTGGAGACATACACCTGGAGGGACTCCCTCCAGGGGAATCATCACTCATACTGTAGAAAAATGTTAATATTAGGCTGCTAGGTTAACTTGTGTGAACTTGGCAGCCAACCGTCAGCAGCCGAATGCGTAGTAAGACGTGAAAACGGAGGCAGGTTTACACTGTAGAAACTGGCATCGATTTCGGATTTTCACTCGTATTTCATGAAATACACCCTCCCGCAATATAAAATCAACACAAGGACTTAAGACAATCCAATATAATAACACAGCGATCACGAAAATTAAAGAAATATCGAGTTATATGCATCACGGAATTCGCCCTGAAGTTATCGGTCGCGCCTCCGATCAAATGTTGTGGGGCGAATTATAAAAAATAGTACTTTTTTAATATGTAACGCAAACTTTTCTAATTGCATGAGTACTTGCATCTGTGCATGTGTATTGATAATCCGGCGTAAAAAAAGTTTATACCCCCTACACATTTAAATTATATGGCATAATCGAAAATTCCCGTCAGCGCAATGTTCATACAAACGTACATGACTTTTCCAATAAGCAACGCAGTAATGTGAAAAATCATAAGTGGATAGAGGAAACCTTCCGCTCGGAAAATGGTACCAAAAAAGTTTATACCCCTTACACTTCTTAATTATTTCAGAGAACGTGTTATAAACCTGCGTAACTCTTTCAATAAGCGACGTGGAAAATCGAAAATGCAGAGGTGGATAAAGGAAATCTTTAGCATTAGGAAACTGGAATCAAAAAAGTTTATACCCCCTACAAATTGGAATTACATCACGAAATCTGAAACGATGTAGGCAATTATGAGTAATACCTGTAAGGCGGATTGTCTAAGTAACAATGCAGTATATTGACGTAATTGAATAATTGCGCATAATCCGAAAATTTACGTGTTATAAACCTCCATAACTTTTTTCATAAGCAACGGAGAAATGCGACATTTCAGAGGTGGACAGAGGAAACCTTTAGCTTTAGGAAAATGGAACCAAAAAAGTTTTTACCCCCTACAAATTTGAATTATTACACGAAAACTGAGACGATGCACAACAGTTTCCGTCTTACGTGGGCGTGACTTGTAAGGCGGATTGTCTAACTACCGGAGTGCGTTCAGATACCCTACCCAACAGGTAAGAGTTACCTACTTGGGTAATTACGTCGTGGTAGAAAATTTAAGCGAAGTTTCTGAACGATAACGGTGAACGTATTAGTACTAACGTCAAAGAAAATATTGGTAAATTATGTTGAATTTAGGTTATGTGAACCTGCTGCCAAAATTGAAAGTGAATTTAATTTTCAACTTGTCTACTTAGATTTGCTTGCATTTACTTACTGGTTAAATTTGTAAATAATAATTCTCCCTTCTCATTATGAATGAAATGGCCGTTATTATCAATTACACACTCATATTCTGCAATTTTTCTTCAATTAGGTCTTCTGCAAAATAAACAATCACCAAATAACACGTACAGAAACGTATAGTTATATTCGAAAAATGAATTAAGACGCGTTGCGCATGCTCGCAATATCTCTGGGAAGTTAGGAGCACCCGTGGGTGAATCAGCGGGACTTTCTGAACGATTAAGGTGAAATACTGTGGATAACATTTTGTAGTTTATGAACGACCGTGGATAACTTTTCTTACCTAGGTACTGTTCCTGAACGCACTCCCGATGCTCCTGTCACAAACGAAAGAAACCGCGGCAATCTGTATCTGGCGCGAAATATTCATTTATACTGTTTTACAAATGAAGCGGTTAGAAGCAGAGTGACTTTTTAACACAAATTGAGTTATGTGATTTCACGAAATTTTTGAAACAGGCATAAAAAGATATTAGAAAGTAGTTTTCCTATCTTATAAATTATCATTTGACAGCGAATTATTTTATTGAAATTTAACTTTGAACCTCTCTCTCTTCAAATCACGAAAGTTGTACTTACACCCCTTTGCTTCTGACCGCCTCAATTTATTTAGATGGTTAATTGTTTATATTAGCGTGTTTACATAAAAGAATAAATAGATAGGAATAATTTAGAAACTGGAGGTTGATTTCAGTTAGCAGTAGGTATACTAATCTCATTAAGCGCTTGTGTCTCGAATGCAAATGTTTGGGAGAAGGTTTTGGTGGTTCTAAAAAGAACCATTTTACATCTACACGTTCTACCAATGGGGAAGATCCTAGAAACAAAAACAATAATAATGAAATGCGAACTCAATACGTATAAAATATCGAATGTCTTACCTTGTGTTCAACATTGGCTTTGGAATAATTCATACATATCTTGGAGGCATCGTCTATTCAAATGAATCCTCTCTCTGAAAAAAGAATAGTATGTTAATTACAAATTATGTAACACATTAGTGGTAGACTTACTTTTCAAAAATATGATAGGACCGTTGAGATACAAATGAATGAATGAAAACGTTGCGATTATGTACAAATATTACTTTTCGATAAATAATAAAATATCTAAAGCAACAAATGCCTTTCTCTATTTTTTTTTTTTTTCAATTACAAATCTTTGAAGTTTTCGTCCAAAATTATTTGAAATTTACAACTAAGTTTTGATATGTGAAATTTTGTGAAAAGTTCAAAAATTGAAAAATTCAATTTTCGCTAAAAGTTAAAGAAGAACGTTATTTTCTGGACTTGAGATTGTTCAGTAAGCTAAAACTAATAGACATTTAAGAGCAATCTTACGAAATAACTCCATATACGAAAACCATTAAAACGGGCGAATTCATAGAGACTTTATTTCTGAATATAATTAATTCATTTATATACCTGACAACTAGCAGTACAAAGTGACCATAGGAAATTTCTCTATCATCATCTGGTAATTAAGAAAAAAATAATTAACATTGAAAAATTGTAGTTGAACTTTACAGCGATAGTAAAAATACTTCCAGATGGAATTTTGAAAAACGCGTTGGTCACTTTGTAGATTGAAGTTTTGTTAACAAATCAGTGAAAACAGCTTTTAAAAATATGTAACCATAATTAAGTTATGAAGTCGCCCGATTTGTATGTTTTTAGTGAATTATTTCTGTAAGGCGTGAATATATTCTCCCCACCTTAAGAGCTGGGGGCGGTAACAAAATAGACAATCACGTGATCTTTTTTCACGGCCTGAGAATATATTTTGCGTTCCGATTTTTAGGGGTTATTGCGCATGATCCCAAATACGATTAAGGCGGGTAATTTAAACATATTTAAGTTTGTACACTGCTTTTTCCAGTACGTTTTTGGTATTTTAATGTTTATTTATACATGCACTGAGGTCTAGCAACAAGTACATTTCTTGTTAGACAAGAAAAGGTCAACTTCACTTTCTCTAAATAGTATTCTAAGGTACGGCCTTTTCCACGGTTGGAGAAAAAGGTATTTTTAGCCGGATAAATTACATCACTAGGAAAATTACATTTTTATAGAATTATCATTTTTCCTATTCTGACGTACAACTTTTTTGTGTGAACTTTCGCGTCCTGGCATTCTTCGTTGATTAAACCTAAAAGAAAAATTTTGAGACGCATTTCACTTCGAAAACATTATTTTGTGTAACTAACTTTTGCATGAACTCCTTTTTCTCGTTATTATTTTAAATGCACTCCTTAAAATTTGAAGTGGAACACTTACATTTTTTTCTTTTTTTTTTGTAAATTTGTGTTTGATTCAACTTATGTGTATTAGAAGCGAAATAGTAAAAATTTAAAAATGTACATTTAAATAGAGTTCAAAAAAAGTTCAAATGAAGTTAGCAATAAAAAAAATTCTAAAACTATACCAAAACAGTTTCATTATTTATATATTAGTATAGAAATCTACTAATTAAGTAACGTTCAATAACTTAAAATGAATATTTTTAGAAATTGATTCGAAATTGACCTATCAAGTAATTTTGCGTTAGGCGTACTCAATTTCTTCAAAAATGTTGTTGTCTTATTTTTAAATCAAATATTTTTAGACGAATATAATCTATTAATAACGGGCTTTCGATAGTGTGAAAACAAAAAGGGACATATTTTTTGTTTGGCCACAATTAAATCTTAAACTTTAGCTCCGCTACAGTAGGACTCTCGCTTCGTTTTTCTCAAAAATGACAGCGTTGTCTTATTTTTAAATCAAATGTTTTTAGATGAAAATAATCTATTATTATTAAAAACAAAAAGTGACATATTTTTTGTTCGGCCACAATAAAATCTTAAACTTTCATTCCGCATACTCCAGGACCTTAAAAATCTAAGGTGATTTGAAAACTTGTTCAAAATAAGTATGTAATTGAAAATAAAAAGATATACAATGCTTTTTTTACAGTACTAAACGCCTCTTATTGAGTTATTTAATTAAAAAATAAGGCAACAATGTCATTTTTGAGAAAAACGAAACGTGCGTCCTGCGGAACTAAAGTTTAACATTTAATTATGGCCGAACAAAAATATGTCCCTTTTTGTTTTTACACTATCGAAAGCCCGTTATTAATAGATTATTTTCGTCTAAAAACATTTGATTTAAAAATAAGACAACGCTGTCATTTTTGAGAAAACGAAGTGCGCGTCGGAGTATGCGGAACTAAAGTTTAAGATTTAATTGTGGCCGAACAAAAAATATGTCCCTTTTTGTTTTTACACTATCAAAAGCCTTTCGATAGATTATTTTCGTCTAAAAATATTTGATTTAAAAATAGGATAACGCTGTCATTTTTGAAAAAGTTGAGTACGCCTCGCGCAACATTACTCGATAGGTCAATTTCGAATCAGTTTCTAAAAATATTCATTTTAAGTTATTGAATATTAATTAGTAGATTTTTATACTAATACATAAATACTGAAACTGTTTTGGTATTATTTTAGAATTTTTTTTACTGCTGAAAGTTATTGCTAACTTCATACCAGTTTCAAAAGAAATAAACTTTTATGATATTTTCTTAAACTGTGGCCTTTTCTTCAATCAAAAATTGCAAGATGCGAAATACTTTTACATTCTGAATTTCTAGTTATTTATGTACCAAGGTGGCAAAGTAGCACTTTATCAAACGAGTTTGCAAATTGCGAGCCAAGGCGAAGCCGCGGTGAGCAAGCGAACGAGGTCGATAAAGACACTTTGCTGCCGTGGCGTATATAATATTTTTTCGACTACTACATACTTAACCATTTATTTTGAAATATCCAAACCTTGCAGATTTATATCTATGTTTATACCTTCGTAAATTTTTAAAAAAAATTATTTCGTTTACCTTATAGTACGTAATAAACGACACTGGCGTTTTGATGACACCAAGAACAGTCACTTCGCGTCATCATGTTTGTCATGTACTTAATTATCAACATTTTTTAACAATTTTCGAAGAAATATATGTATGTAGATACATATTTACAAAGAAACATATTTACCGCCGATTTTTCTTTTCCTATATGTGACCTTCTTGTTAATGGAGTTCAATTTACCCATGTTTACAATATAAATAAATAAAATAATGAATTTCATTACAGTATTGAAATGCAGGTAATATTAAAATTGCGCATGGGCATGAAATAGCATTTATAAGTAAAATTTTTGGTGTTGCAGCTTCAATCCTCTTCAATATTTTTACAAATACATATAGGTAACTGCTTGTTCCTTTTCTATTATACGACGCATATGTGCAATTAAAAATAAAGTCTACTTTGAACGATAATTGCGTCTTATTACAAATTACCGTAAAAAAATGTGTTAGGTATTTGAATATAATTATGTACATGTATGTGTATTTCTGAACCCGTTGAATGTACCAACATTATGACCGAACGCAGCCTAGTAAGTTGCTCATGATGACGGAACTACCGACACGCGAGAGTTATTATCGTTCTTTCTCAATATGTGTTGAACAGAGATAGCTCTAAGCAACTAATGTTGGTGGTTTTTCAATTGCCGCATGGTCGGAAGGCGACTGCCAACCAACCAATCATAACATCACAAATATTTCCCCTTAACGTAGCAAAGTAGGGATAGTAAAATGCGAACTTCTGAGGGATAACTTTGTACGATTCCTCTTAAGTAGCGACATCCGGGGAATCCGCTGCAATCATAACCGATTTGCAAAATTTTCTAAAACTAATACACAATAAAAAAAAATCTCGTTGAAATCTTGATTAGTTTCCAAGAAATAACAATTTTAGGATTTTGGCAATTTCGAAAATGCTATTTTCTAACTAAGTAAAAATCACTCGGTATATCTAATAGGGGCTAAATAGGTTTTCAGACAAGCACAAATTATTGCCGTAAAAAGTTTTTTCGAAAAATCAGAAATAAAAATTTCTCCCATTTGATGCCGACTTTTTGGCGAGCACTGTATAGGATATATTACATATACACCGTGTCCACGGATAGGGTTCACTATAGGAAAAACTTTTTTATTTTTCACTTTTCGAAAAAAAATCATTCTTTACAAAAGTTTTGCTTGACCTAAAAACCTAAGAAATATTACAGAAAATAATAAATTCCCATTAACAATTGAAAAAGTTTGGAAATTTATCTTTTAACTTTTACAAAACGTGGCAAAGATTAAAATTCTGTTAAAAATCACGTCAACTAGAATCGGGCAATATTATGAATTTGATTTCTTATTACGTTTTAATTCACAAAAGTCATTTTTTTTATTACCTCCCAGGTTCTTAAAATTTAAAAAATGAAATAAACTTAATTTTTGAAGAGAGTTTATTTTATATTATGTTCTTATATCTACATAACTATCACCCAAATTACATTTACAGTAATTGATATTGCTTGAGTTAACCAGTTTACTTGATTATACTAACGGAATTTTTGAACATTGCCGTATTTTGTGAAAGTGTAAACATGATTTTATTTTATTTTATTGTTATTAATGGAAATTTATTATTTTCTAATTTTAGAATCTTTGGGACAAGCAAAAACTTTTATAAAGAATGATTTTTTTTCGAAAAATGAAAAATAAAAAAAGTTTTTCCTATAGTGAACCCGATCCGTGGACACGGTGTATATGTATATACATAATAAAAAAAATCACAAAATTTTTAAACGGACACTAAATAGCGCACAAAACTTAACGTTTCGCCGTCGTTCGACAGCCCTCGTTAGAAGTGAAAAATATTTTTCACTTCTAATTAATATTGTCACTTTTAATGAATATTATTGTCTAAAGCCGTTTGTTGTAAAGGTTAATCTTATGTTACTATTCAATTAAAGAAACTTTTAAATATAAATTCCAAAATTATATATTGGTAAGCAGTAATTATATAAAATACATATTTCTTGTACTTTGAATTGTTTATACCGTTTGTCCATCTGACAATGAGACATAGGGATTTAACATGGGAAAACAGAAATTGCTTTATATTATCTACCTGAGTAGATATACAGCCTGTCCATTTTTCGAGTGCCACTATGGGGATCTCGCTTATCTTAAGAGATACGAAGTTGGTTAAATTAGGGAAAAGTTGCGCATTTTCGTGCTGAATAATAATCTGAAAAGAAATTTGTAATATCTTTAATAGTTCTGAAAATATTGCAAAAAGACGAAAATTTGTGATTTTCGTTTTTAATTTTTTCACGATAAACTAATCGTACTAGACATTTCTAACCAAGACATTATTCAGACACTTTTTTATGGAGAATTCGAATATGGCATCCCTTTTTCAATAATTTTCAAGATGACGAAGAAACACTTGGCAACTTCATTTTTTCTTATGGACGCCATTTTGAATTTTAACATTTTGAGATAACGTTCTTTTTTCTCTTTACAATGATGTATCACACATGGTGGTCCAATATCACATTGTTGCTAAAAATCCAATTTTGCATTTTTTGCGCAGAGTGCTTTGGAAAAACAAAACGTTCTTTTGTTGTGAACAAAAGTTTGACAGTTTGATCCTATTTCAAGTCTTGTCATTTACGTTTGTGCTAATTTTATCGCGAAAATGCCTTTTTCAAGTGAAGAACAAAGAGATATAATACAAATTTATTACACTTCGCATCGAAATGCCCACTTGACTGCGTGTTACAGTTCATTTTTCCTTTCTATTTCGAATACACCCCGTATAAGCGTTGTCGCGACCCCGTTTTCATTACTGTTTCGAACACGCCCTGTATAAGGCGAAAATTAATTGTGCCGGAAAGTTGCTTGGAAACCACGACACTGTACACATTGAGCTGATTGGTTCCCCCCAATCGCTGAGATGAATTCTGCCAATGGTAAATCGGAACGTGTCTCTCTCTCTCCCTTTGGAAATTGTTCCTTCTCGATCGAATGGAAAACATTGCGCGATTCAGCAGAACGAAGTCAGTCGTCTCCCGGGTTATATCTTATTTACGTTAAACAAATTCATTTTGTGCGGATCACTACATCAAGAGGATGAAAGTGAATCTTACGGTAAATTGTCGTTTCTAACCAGGCCCTCGTGGAGACAGAAAAGCGCGTGTTCGCGTTTGTTTCAGCTTCGATAAAGAATCGAGGTGAGTTTTGCACGGCGCAAAGTTTTCAAAATTGACCCTTACGTTCGATTTCTTTTATTTATAGGCTTTTATTCTTTACTGCAAATTTCATTTCGGATTAGAGCTACCCTTTCTCGTGTTAACGCAGCGTGCAGGTGTTCACAGATTTGCGACGCAGAGTTCCCCCTCCCCGACTGGCGGCATGATTGGCGGCGTATAACAAAGGAGTAGCGGCGACTTTGATATAAAGAGGCCGACCAGTAAACAAGACGCCGACGTAACAGAGGTTGGAACGTTACTTTATTGCTTTTACGCAGCGTTGAGCGTTAATTCGCGTTTTGATTTCGCGAAATTCTTTCTTTGATTTTGCCGCCGTTCGACATGCACTTTGTTGCGTACACTCCGGTGTAAAATTAAAGGCACATGTTAACGTTAATGTAGAATAGTATTTTTTTTATTATTTTCTTTTTTTGGTGTCGACTTATTGTTTAGTTATTCTATATTTTATTGTCTCGGACAAGTTTTTTTTTTGTTTTGTATAATAAACTAACGTGTTCTGGAGGTAATTTGGGTTTCTTAATTTCCCCCTTTTTCTTAAAAATTAAGTGGCGCCTATTTTTGGTTTGGCCTCGCGTTTCGGATTAGAACCCCTCCCGTCCCACTGCAGCTGGCTTTGGCCACATCGGAGAAGTACAACCCGATGTGAAACTACTACCTATCGATACAGGTAGGTAGCATGCGGCAAAATATTCGGCAGCGTTATCCAGAGCGGCAACAACCTAGTTTGAGGTATTTTTCTTTGCTGCACAGAAACTTGAGCGAATATGGTTCATTTAAAAGACGTAGATGAAAATATGGCGATAGGCCCAATGAATATGAGCAGGAAATTTTGCAAGCGGTAAAAATTTTACATGATTACAAATACTAAAATACGTATTCATCATTTAATTCTTAATTAGGTGCAAGACAATCCATCTGTTTCCTCAAGAGAAGTTGCAGCCCAGCTGAATTTGCCGTCACATCAAGTTGTTTGGAGAACACTTAAAAAACACAAATATCGGCCTTGGGCAATTCATATTTCTAAAACGCTTCATCCTCGAGATCATGAACGACGGTTAGCTTTTTGCGCGTTGCACTGTGCTTAGAATTAGGAGGAGGGCAATTTGAACACATGTGATGTTACATTTGTTAATTATTATCTATTCTTATTATGTATTTCGGGGATGCCATATTCGAACTCTCAATAAAAAAGTGTCTGAATAATGTCTTGATTAGAAATGTCTAGTACGATTAGTTTAGCACAAACATAAATGACAAGACTTGAAATAGGATCAAACTGTCAAACTTTTGTTCACAACAAAAGAACGTTTTGTTTTTCCAAAGCACTCTTCGCAAAAAATGAAATATTGGATTTTTAGCAACAATGTGATATTGGACCACCATGTGTGATACATCATTGTAAAGAGAAAAAAGAACGTTATCTCAAAATGTTAAAATTCAAAATGGCGTCCATAAGAAAAAATGAAGTTGCCAAGTGTTTCTTCATCTTGAAAATTATTGAAAAAGGGATGCCATATTCGAATTCTCCATAAAAAAGTGTCTGAATAATGTCTTGGTTAGAAATGTCCAGTACGATTAGTTTATCGTGAAAAAATTAAAAACGAAAATCACAAATTTTCGTCTTTTTGCAATATTTTCAGAACTATTAAAGATATTACAAATTTCTTTTCAGATTATTATTCAGCACGAAAATGCGCAACTTTTCCCTAATTTAACCAACTTCGTATCTCTTAAGATAAGCGAGATCCCCATAGTGGCACTCGAAAAATGGACAGGCTGTATATGAAATTCTGGGTTATAATCGGAAAGATTATTGCATTCAAAGTGTTTTGATACTAAATTTGTCCAATTTTAGTTAATTATTTAGAAATTAAGAAAAAAAGTTATTATTTTTTTCCGTACAAGATTAGTAGGTAATTAACCCAGAGTCTCGTGGCTGAGCTAGTTTGTTCATTTTTCACAACCGTAAGGTCACGAGTTCAAATCCGAATGAAGACAGTTTTTTTTTTCTTTTTTTTTTAAATATTTTTTCAGTTTTGAAATCACTTACCTAAACTCTTAAAGTTTATTATTTTATTTATAAGTTTCATTTTAATATTAATTATGTAACATAATAAAATTTTGCAAACGAAAAAATAAACATAAATGGAACATAATTCAGCGTTTTTTTTTTTAATCCAACAGAAGTAATTGTGAAGAAAATTGTTTCCACAAGAATAAAACGAAACTTAAAATTAGTTTCGACTAGAAAATACAATTAAATTTTATAAAGAAGAAATCTGTGTCGTAGGTTGCATATATATTTAAAAATATACAACCTGGCAACGCTGGTATTTCTTGTGATATTTAGCCGCTCCTCGACGAACGAAGTTCTTACGATTCTGGAAAACAATCGACATTCATTTGTTTTTCATTCTTGCTTTTATTGTGGTATTTTATTTTAGTACAGAATCATTCTTTCTGATAGTTCTTTTTTTAATTATTCTTATTCATTTTCCTATTACCATTCGGGCGTTTTTTTTGGAATATTTTTAAATAAAAACAGAACGTATTTTATTAATAACTTTTAAACAAATTTTAAAAAATCATGATTTTTAAAAATAAAAAAGTCTTCATTTTAAACATGACTTTAATCAAATGATTTATATAAATCAGCTCGGCCTAGAACAAACTGTTACTTAATTTTAGAAAGTCGAACCTGTTTTGTTTATTTATTGAGATTTTTTTTTATTTTTATGTTTTTTTTTCAAATACTATAAATTTTTTTTGTTTTACACGTTTTACGTCAAAAATTGCACTATCGTCAAATGTCTTAAAATATTGTATCTTGATTTTAAAAACGAACCCAGTTTTGTTTACTAATGAGAACTTTTTAATTTTTTAAAAATCATGATTTTTCCGATTAAAATCAGCTCGACTCTGATCGAATTTCTTTTTTTGACAGTTTTTTTTGTTTTCAATCGTCCTCTATCGGATAAAGTCGTCGATCTTTTGTTTTCTGTTTCGTGAAATCGTGGAGAATAGTCGACGTTATTATATTTGTCGCCCATCCCATTGTTTTATATTTCAACGTCTCGTTTATTTCTAATTTCTTTCATTTGTTTTTCTATCGAATTATGTTTTTTGACATTTTTGGTTTTTTAGAATTACTCTTTTTGATAGTTTTTTTTTAAGTTATTTTTGTTCACTCTCTGCGGATGAAATCGTCAATCTTCTGTTTTCTATTTAGAAATTTAGAATTTCGTAGGTGTATCTTTCGATTTCGAGTAATTTAATATACAGGGTGTTTTTGAAAGTGTGGCTGAAAACAGAACCTTGATGTACTGGGTGTATGATTAAACATTTTATTTTTGCTTAAAAACAAATTAAAAACAACATTGGTCGCGTTCACCAGAACAAATCACCTTGTGATGCGTTTCTGAAACGTTTGTGATTGCTGTTGCCTGCCTGGTGAACGATTACTTCATTTGTTGCTAGCGGCGCTAATTCAGCGTTAAACTTGTACGCTTAAAAAATGGCGTCTGAGAGCAATCATACACCAAACATATTTGCGATATAAACACAGTTTGCAAGCTTGTTCACTTCTGGTGAACGCGACCATTAGATTTGGAGCAAAAATGACTGCTTGCAATATTATTCGTCACGTATTTATTTCGATCCCCCCTTTCGAGCGAGCAACAATAATTAAGTTCAGGAGTTAACATTAGATTTGGAGCAAAAATGGCTGCCTGCAACGTTACTCTCCACTTATTTATTTATGGGTCGCCCCTTGTGAATAGGCAACTAAAATTACTCCGACGTATTTCGGCGGAACACGTAACTGCAAAAATTTCTTTTTTCAACAGATTATTTATTGTTCGTAATGCATTGTCGATGAAAGGAACAGAAAGAGATGAAGAAATACATAAGTAACGGAGATTTCGAAAATCAAGCGAGCGCCGAACCCGAAAACAAAATCGCTTTTGCCGAGTTTTGAAGGCTTTCTAAAAATACCCGTCAAGTCCGTCCTAAATATAATTTCACTGCGGCATGTGTCACTATTAGTCGAGAAGAAAACAACGCTTTCAGTTTCTCTTTTTGTTTTCATCTTAATAATGCAGTACAAAACTCTGACAGGATTGGCCAGCGTGAAGATGCCCGTGGTGGGTCTGGGCACCTGGCGGACGAAATCCGAAGAAATACAAAAGACAATCCTGCTGAGCCTGGACATCGGTTACAGGCACATCGGTATTATATATTTTTTTTATTAATTACAACACTTAAAATCCCCGCCCCTCGTTTTAGATACCGCCTTCAACTACAACAACGAGGAACACGTAGGCAAAGCCCTGAAGTCGTGGATCGATTCGGGGAAAGGCAAACGCGAGGACTTGTTTGTAGCAACCAAGGTACAGAGGGTAGAACGTCTCGAACAAATCAAGCGCGTGTAAAGTTTAATGTCGTTTTAGTTGCCACACGTAGGGAACAGGGCCGAAGACGTAGAGAAATTCCTCCACATGTCCCTGCAGAGGCTCGACCTGGATTACATCGACCTATACTTGATCCACATGCCCTTCTCGTTCCGGTATTGTCCGAAGACGTTTCAACCGTTGAGAAACGAAGACGGCACCTTCGATATGGACCTCACCAACGATAACGTCGCAACGTGGAAGGTTAGCGAGCTCCTCAAATAAATCCACATTTGATATTCGCGCCAAAACAACTCGTTTAAATTTCCCGCCAAATTTGACGTCCCACTAGGCAACCTAAATTCACTTTTCACGTTATCCTTTGTAGAAAAAATATTGCAGATTTGATCAGAATTTCGAGAATTCTTTGCGAAAAAACAACTGACCATCGCAAAGTCAACTTTTTAAATGACATCCCGTATATTATTAAATTTTTGAAATCGCGAGACAATTCTAGCCTGAATTCATGTGTCGCAGCATGGGTCTGACGCGAATAGTTTTCGACTTACAATTTTAGATCATCCTGTACTGACTCCAAAACAACTTGCGTTAAACTCACGGTGCGATACGTGAATCCAGGCTAGAATTAACTCACGATTACAGAAATGTAATAATACACAATATACAGGGTGTTGCTTACAGAAAATGAAATTTTGCTACACAAGTGGATGTTGCGATGTTCTTTTGTTGCTTCCGAGCACGCAAACATTGCAGATTTGATCAGAATTTCGAAAATTGCGTGCGAAATAACAACTGACCATCGCATTCTCGAGTCCTGCAACAAAGTTACAACTTTCTAAATGACACACCCCGTATATTATTACATTTTTGAAATTGCGAGTCAATTCTAGCCTGAATTCATGTGTCGCACTATGGGTTTGACGCGAATAGTTTTCGTCTTACAATCTCAGAACACCCTGTATTGAGTCCAAAACGAATTGCGTTAGACCCACGGTGCGACACATGAATTCACACTAGAATTAACTCACGATTACAAAAATATAATAATACACAGGGTGTGCCATATGAAAAATTGCAAGTTTCTTTCACAACTGGATGGTGCGACATTCCTTTGTTTCTTCCGAGCACGCAAACATTGCAGATTTGGTCAGAATTTCGAAAATTTTCTGCGAAAAAACAAGTGACCATCGCATTCTCAAGTTCTGCAACAATTCCGACTTCTTCAAATGACACATCCCGTATTTTACTATATTTTTGAAATATCACTCCGCATATCGATGCGTATTTGAACTCGCGAGTCAATTCTAGCCTGAATTCATGTATCGCACCATGGGTCTGACGCGAATAGTTTTCGACATACAATCTTAGAACACCCTGTACTAACACGAAAACGAATTGCGTTAGACCCACGGTGCGACACATGAATCCAGGCTAGAATTGACTGGCGAGTACAAAAGTGCAATAACATACAGCGTATTCCTAACCTCGAAAATTACGATTGCAATTGAACTGTCAAATTTGAATTTTGCGCCGAAATTTGTTTTAGGTGATGGAAGAACAAGTGAAGAAAGGGCTGGTGAAGACGATAGGGCTCTCCAATTTCAACGCGGAGCAAGTCCGCAAAATCTACGACAGCGCAGAAATAAAACCTGCCGTCCTCCAAGTGGAAATGCACGCCCATTTCCAACAGAAGGACTTGCTGGCCCTATGCAAGGAATTAAACATAACCTTAACCGCCTACGCTCCTCTAGGAAGTCCAGGCACGGACGCTCATATCTTAGATAAATACGGCTACAAGTAAGCAGGTTGCTTTAAACTATTTACTTGGCACCAATTTTAAGCTTGATTACAGAGTGAAAAATATTCCGAATCTCCTGAGGCTTTCCACGGTGAAGGCGATCGGAGACAAACACAAGAAAAGCAGCGGGCAGATTCTACTGCGCCATCTAGTGCAGAAAGGCGCAGTGATCATTCCTAAGAGCACGAGCGAGGTCCGGCTGAGGGAAAACATCAACATATTCGACTTCGAACTCGACCAACAAGACGTAGACGAGCTCAACAAGCTCGACAAGGACGAGGACGGACGCATAATTAACTTCGCCTTCTTCAAGGGCGTCGAGAAGCACCCCGAGTATCCCTTCAAGGCACCATCCCCCAAATGAGGGGAAGTAAATTTTATTAAGTAAAAAAAAAACGAACAGTTTAGCTAAGACGGTACAGCATCTTGCGCTGCATCCGGTGCTGCAACTGGCCCCGCCTTATCATGGTGTGTATGACCTTGTTGATGGCGCGCTCCGGGTACTGCTGCTGGACGAAATCCTGGATGATGTTGTGCTGGGAGACTTGCGTTCCGATCGCGAAGCGGCGCTTGAGTTGTTTTTCGATTCGGGTCAGCATTTCGTGCTCTTCTTCCGTGGTGAAGCCTTCGGCACCTTCAGAATAAATTAATGTTATCAAACTAAACAAATAAGTATTCATTAAACACCCCGTTTGACCTCTACTTATCTAAAAGCTGAAGTTATTTATTCAAATGTTCTGCGCGCCCGGAAGAAACAAAGGAGCATCCCGTTCGCCATTTTTTTTATACGAGACACCCTGTATATTATTGCAGATTTGAACTCGCGTGCCAATTCTAGCCTGAATTCATGTGTCGCACTATAGGTCTAACGCGATTGGTTCTGAACTCAATACAGGGTGATTGATTTTTTTTATTAAAGAAGATAACCTCTCAACATGAGCGAATTTCTTTTTTAACCAAAAAAGATAAAATTTTTTTTTTAATGAGGTGACGTTAGCGGGATAGTTACAAATCAATACACGATACCAACCTACTAAGCTACCGCTCATGGCGGCATCTAACGTGGACACCTGGAAGAGTCTGAGGGCCTCGTCGACGTGCTTCTCGGCGGCGAACGGACTCAACTGCATCTTGGCCAGGCTCTCCGAGATTCTTATCACCGCCTCCAGTTGGCGAACGGTGATGGGGATCGTATTCTTGCGGTCCACGTCCTTCTCGTGCTGATGAGCGCCGGTGCGCATCATGACGTAGCGCTTCTTGAGTTTATCGCCGGCGTCGGCGTCCAACCGGGGGCCGCAGTGCCTAAAAAACGATTGCGGTCTTCAATTGTCGCACTCGTTTGTTTGTCACGCCAACGCTTACGTGCGGCAGTAATGGATGTACTTCCTGATGAGGTCCAAGGAGAGTTCGCCTTCTCTTGTTTCCTGCGCGACTCGGTTTGCGTTCATGTGAACACCAACAATATGGCGGGCGAGAGTCTATGACAAGATAATATTAATAATAATTTGCTCAAAGGAGCGCGAGCTGATTGGATGGAAAAACTGTACAAGCTAAAGGTCACATGCAAAAAATGAACATCGATTTCCACATTAGAGTTGTCATTTTTTAATGGTACACTCTGTATATTCTTATATTTGAATTCGTGAGTAAATTCTAGCCCGAATTCATGTGTCGCACCATAGGTCAAGCGTGATTAGTTTATAATTTGGTATTTTCGAACATCCTGTAGTAAGTAGAAAACTAATCGGGTTAGATCTACGATGTGACACACGAATTCAGCCTAGAATTTACAGGCGAATACAAAAATGCGAAAAAAACAATTGAACATTGTATTCTTGAATTCTGTTTTGCACTTTTTTGAAAACACGCCCTGTATATTAATGCATTTTTGAACACTTTGACTGATTATTTTCGAACACTCTGTGTTACGGCTAAAACCAATTGCGTTAGGTCCGCGATGCGGCACATCATTTCACGCTAGAATTTACTCGTCGATTCAAAAATGTAATAATATACAGGGTGACCGTACGAAAAGTACCAAGTTTGCTCGACAACTTGAAAATGTGATGCTCTTTTGTCTTTCTCCTCTGTTCGGGTTTCAGGCAAATATTACAGATTTAGTCGAAAATTCGAATACGGTCTGCGAGGAAACAATTGCACATTGTATGCAACAAAATTTTAGAATGACACCCTATCAATGCGTTTGACTCGCGAATAACTTCTAGCCGGAACTCATGCATCACATCGACAGTCTGACGTGAATAGTTCTTGACTAGCAATTCTCGAACATCCTGTATTGTCTCCAGAACCAATCGCTTTAGACCCCTAGCGCGACACATGAATTCAGGCTAGAATTGACTCGCGAGTTCAAAAATGTAATAATATACAGGGCGTTCCATACAAAAAATTGCAAGTTTGCTTTACTACTTGAAAGCGCGATGCTCCTCTGTTTTTTCCGAGCACGCAAACATTGCAGATTTGATCAAAATTTCGAAAATTGCCTGCGAAAAAACAACTGAACATCGCATTCTCGAGTTCTGCAACAAAGTCACAACATTTTAAATGACACACCCCGTGTATTATTACATTTTTGAAATCGCGAGCCAATTCTAGCCTGAATTCATGTGTCGCATCATGGGTCTGACGCGTACAGTTTTCGACTTACAATCTTAGAACACCCTGTATTGACTTCGGAACCGATCCTGCTAGACCTACGGTGCGACACATGAAATCAGGCTAGAATTGACTTGCGAGTTCAGCAATGTAATAATATACAGAGCGTTCCGTACGAATCGTAAGTTTGTTCGTTTGAATCGTAACTTAAAAGCGCGATGCTCTTTTGTTTTTTTTTTTTCGAGCACGCAGACATTGCAGATTTGATCAAAATATCGAAAACTATCTGCGAAAAAACAACTGAAAATCGCGCTCTCGAGTTCTTCAACAAAGTCACAACTTTTTAAATGACACACCCCGTATATAATAAAACTTTTGAAATCGCGAGTCAATTCTAGCCTGAATTCATGTGTCGCACAATGGGTCTGACGTGAATAGTTTTCGAGTTATAACCTTCGAACACCCTGTATTAATTTCGGAAGCGATCGCGCTAGACCCATGGTGCGACACATGAATTCAGGCTAGAATTGACTCGCGAATTCAAAAATGCAATAATCTACAGGGCGTACCATACGAGAAATGACGAACGACTTCGCTTCGCGACTCCATAATGCGATGCTCGATTGTTTTTTTTTTTTCAATCAAACATCACATTGCAAAAACACAATCCGAACATGCTGTATTTTGTAATAGAACGCCCCGTATTTTTATTACATTTTTGAATTCGTGCGCGAACTGCTTCGCGATGTTAACTTTTTTAATGACTGACAGAGCGAACGACTACAACCGAAGGTCAGTCGATCGCTGAATTGAGCTTCAAATATTATCGATCGCTCGTTACATTTCATTTAACATCCTGTGTTTATTTGAAACAAATCTTACCATGTCTCTTTCTTTATCGTGTTCATCCTTCACTATGAAGATCATATCGAAACGGGACAGGATCGTCGGCATGAAATCAATGTTTTCTTCCCCCTACAAAAGACCGTAATAATTCTCTAGTGTATGATGATCGCTTCGTAATCGAAATGCGCCCAATTACACGGAATGACAGAAAAACAAGAGACCTTAGTTTCGTCCCACCGTCCGAAAATGCTGTTGGCGGCAGCCAGGACGGAGCACCTGGAGTTCAGCGTCGTGGTAATCCCCGCCTTCGCGATCGAAATTGTTTGTTGCTCCATCGCCTCGTGAATCGCCACCCTGTCGTCCTCCTTCATTTTATCGAACTCGTCTATGCACACCACCCCGCCGTCGGCAAGGACCATCGCCCCGCCTTCCATGACAAAGTTTCGCTGAAACAAAATTCAGCTGAACAAAAAAAAACACACACAAGTGAAAGTAGTACCGTGGCAGGATCTCGTATGACTGACGCCGTGAGCCCCGCTGCAGAGCTTCCTTTACCCGAGGTGTACACCCCGATGGGCGAGACGCGTTCCACGAATTTCAGAAGCTGCGACTTTGCAGTTCCGGGATCCCCCAGTAGGAGGACGTTGATGTCACCTCTGCGCGTCAGTCCATCCGGCAGCCTCTTGCGAGACCCTAAGAAAGAAAAACAATCGACAGCTCATGTTTACGCTCGCCAAAGATTGACTCGCCTCCAAAGAGTAAACAAGCGATGGCCTTTTTAATATCCAAGGCGCCGTAGATAGATGGCGCTATGCTATTCGCCAAGCGTTCATAGATGTTTGGCGATGCGGCCAATCTGCGAAACAGATCTTCCTCTTCTAAAGACACCGAGCCGACTCCGAGCGCGCTTACACCCTCTGCGTTGAACTGGATGCCCACGACGCGCATGTAGGGGGCCCTCACGCCCGTAATAGCCTTCTCACGGAAGTCCCTCTGCAATTCAATTAAACGCGAGATCAAAGGTGATTCCCCTGAGCGTCTTTAGCGTCCTCTACCTTAGATTGTTTGCTGACTTTCTTTATGGAGTAAATCCCCAGGATGAAGACGCGATTGCCGGGAACGACCTTTTCGCACAGGTACCTATCACAGTAGAGGTGCAAGTGCCTTGGGACTTCCCCCTGCGGCACACCGTCGGGTAATTCTTGGAGCTTCAAGACTTGGAAGTCGACGCACGTGCACTTGTCCGGTATGATGAAGTACGGATCGAGGGGGCACTTTGGTCTACCCGCTTGCTCACTGAAATACAAATATACAGGGTGATCCACGCATCTAAAAACCAATTTACCCCTTAACCCTCGTGTATCTCCCCCCATCGCTTAATTACTCACACGGCAAGTTATCTTGAATCAAAACAAGCGCAAGTGATTTATTTCTTCGAATTCAAAAATGTAGTGTAGAGTGTCTCGTTTAAAAACGTGCAACTTTGCTTCGTAACTTGAAAACGCGACGTCCTCGCTCGCAAATTATACAAATTTCGGTCGACTTTTAGAGGCCGTCGTCGCAAAACGATTGAACATTGCGAATATTATTGCAGTTTTAAGTTCTCCGGTAAATTCTAGCCTGAATTCATGTGTCGCATCGTGCATCTGCGATGTTCTGATCTGACTTTGAACTTTCGAACACTCCGTATAAGTCCGAAACAAATCGCGTGAATCCCAAGGTGGGACGCACGAATAAGGCTAGAATTGTCTCGCGAAGTCAAACATTCAATAATAAAATGATTTTTTTTATGAAATCGCATGAAAAGTACAACAAAAATGTATTTTTTATGAAGCACCCTGTATATTTACGCACTTTTTAATTCGGGAGACAATTCTAGCCTGAAATCATGTGTCGCACCGTGGGTCTGAGGGATTGAATTTTGACTTGAACCTTTCAACACCCTGTATAAGTCCGAAGCTAATCGCTTTAGACCTACGTTGCGACGCATGAATTCACACTAGAATTGGCTCGCGAAGTCAAAAATTCAATAATATACCACAAACATGATTTTTTAAAAATGAAATCGCATGAAATATACAACCAAAATGCATTTCTTATGGAACACCCTGTATATTTGTGCATTTTTTAATTGTGGAGACAATTCTAGTCTGAAATCATGTGTCGCACCGTGGGTCTGAAGCGATTAAATTTGACTTGAATTTTCCAACACCCTGTACAAATCCGAAACTAATCGCCTTAGACCTACGATGCGACACATGAATTCACGCTAGAATTGTCTGGCGAATTCAAAAACGCATAAATATTTAGGCGTTTCGTTTGAAAAAACCTAACTTTTGATTCGTAACGCGATGCTCGATTGTTTCTTACAAATTCGCTAGGGTTACAGGTTTCGATAATGTTCGAAGACGGCCCACAAAAAAAAAAAAACAAACAACGCATCAATTCAGGCTAGAATTCGCGCGAGTGTTAAAAAATGCAACACTATACAGGGTGTCCCATCTGAAAAATCACAAGCTTACTTCGCAAATCGAAAGCATGGTGCACTTTTGTTTTTTCGAGCATCCATGTCAGAAATTAAAACAGTATACCGTCCGCAAAAAAAAACAATTGAACATCGCATCCTCGACTTCTAAAACATAGTTCCAACTTTTTAAATGACACATCCTGCGTATTATTGCATTTTCGATGAATTCGAGAGACAATTCCAACCTGGGCCTGAATTCTCGAAACGAGGGAGAGGGTTCGTTTTGTGGGAGTGACGTCAAAATGACGTAGACTCTCGTATAAACCTCTACAAACCTATCGAGAAATGCGTCATTTTGACGTCATTTTCGGGAGCAATCACGTCTCTCCAGTTCGAGAATAACCCCCCTGAAGTCAGGTGCCGCACTGTGAGTCTGAAGTGAATAGTTTTCGACTGGCAATTCTCGAACACTCTGTAATGTCTCGAGAATCAATCGCGTTGGACCTCTGGTGCGACACATGATTTCACGCTAGAATTGTCTCGCGAATTCAAAAATGCAATAATATACAGCGCGTCCCACATGAAAAACCACAGTATCCTTCACCAATCAGAAGTGCGGTTCTCTTTTGTTTCTTCCGAGCGCGCAAATATTGCAGTTTTAGTCAGAAATTAAAACATTGTCCACAAAAAAAAAAAAATAGGAAAACAATTAAGCAGCACATCCTCGAATCTGACGTGAACAGTTTTCGACGATTATTCTCGAACACGCTGTATTAACTCGAGAACCAATCGCGTTAGACCCCTGATGCGACACATGATTTCAGGCTAGAATTGTCGAAAATCGTATAGAACTTGTTTTTTTTTAATTTTTTTTGTAGAAAGGCGTCCATTTATTGGCATAACGCGAACAAGTGAGCAACGGAACCGTTTGGAAATTGTGAGCTCCTGTAAACGCTATAATCGCAAATGTCCGAAGACCAATCTTTTTTTTTTTTAAGTTCTTTTTTTAACGGTGGCGCCATCTAAGAATAATTGCTTGAAGCACCGGAGATTTTTGTACGATTTTTTTTTAGCAGAAGTCAACGATTGTAAACGAACACAACTTCTTTTTGATCGTGGCGCCATCTATGAATAATTGCTTGAAACAGCGGCGATTTTTGTACGATTCCTTCGAACTGAAGCCAACGATTGTAACCGAACAAATCGTGTATCCTTTCTCTGTCAAAGCGACATGCACAAACAATTGCAAAGAAAATGTTTGACAATAGTGCATGAACACAGTATAAGAATCACACAGTTGCGTCACTCGAGTATAACTGTCACATTTGCCATTTTGTTTGATACTTCCATAAGGGTATCAAACAATATGGCTGCCTTTCTTTTGACACTGACATTTAAGTGACACTACTAGGTAATTACTTATACTGTGGCATGAACGTGTGGCTTTTGTTTTCCATAGCACGCTTTGATTTCGCTACGTCTTTCATGGGACCCTTACGTGTTACATTTCCGAGGTAGCACGTAGCCTTCCAGTCCGGGTTTGACAGCCAAGTTGGGCATGACATTGGCGCAGCTGCGACACTGTATGGCAATCTTAGTGGCCTTGGCTTTAATCCCCGAAGCGCTCACTATGATCCCGGGTATTTTCACCAACTTTGACACGACATCGGACTAAAAGAAAAGAAAAAGACACCCAAGAGATGACACTCTCACGAGACTGCAAATAAGTACCTTCATGGCTCGTAGATTGGCCGGATGAGCATCGGATGAAAGCATTATTTGTACGTCCTCGATGTCTTCCTCGCCTTCAGGACGGGGGGCCGTCAACTCGTCAGCGACTTCCCTGGCGGCCTCCTCGAACAGTGGAAGGTGCTCCGATGGTTGCTTGGAGAGTTTATCGGCGAGGGTCTCATCGAAACTGCCGACATCCTCGATGTTGACTTCCAAGTAGTACTGCCCCAGGTTGTAATTCCTCTTGAGCATGTCCCTGTCGACGCAGCACACGTCAATTATGAACAGCGAGCAAACGAAAAACAATTTTACTACCGACCTGTATTTGTAGTCGAAGTTATCGTTGTGGAATTTCCTTATGAAGTCCTTGAATTTCTTCTTGACGCCTTGAAGGTTGATCTGGGCGGCGTTGTTCTCGTCGACGGAGAAATTGTCGCTGAAAAAGACGCCCGGGTCGTCGAAACCTTCCATTTCTTTCTTTAACGAAAACCTGTGACGAAAACGGGCGGCGAACAACAAGCGCTTGGTTTGGTTAGGTTTGGCGCCAAAAGAAACAGTGTTGCCAACCGCTTGGAGTGAAATATCGCTACAATTAGAAACAAAAGTCGCTAATTTCGTTGCGAAAACTTAAAAAAGTCGCTAAATTGTCGCTATTTAAAGAAAAATTTTAAAAAATTCAAAATCAACCTTGGGATTTTTTTAAACTCCCGTGTTTTGTTAGTTCTTTTTTTTTAAGTTTTTATTAATAGAAACTTTCCTCATCACTCAATAGATGGCGCTTCGAAATCAACAGTTTTTGTTCTAAAATTCTAGTTTTCTATAAATTGTTAATTTTTTTTTTTGGTTAAGTTTGTATTAATGGAGATTTTCCCAATCGCTCAACAGATAGCGCTTCAAAATTAACCTGAGGGCTGTTTTTTTTAATTATCGTTTTTTCATAGATTGTTTGCTCAATGCTCAATAGATGTCGCCTCAAAATCAACCTGTTTGTCTTTTTTTTAATTTTCGTTTTTTTTAATAAATTGTTCGTGTTATTTTATTTTTTGGTTAAATTTGTATTAATGGAAACTTTCCCCATCGCTCAATAGATGGCGCTTCAAAATCAACCTGATTGTTTTTTTTAATTCTCATTTTTATAAATTTTTCGTCTTCTGTTTTTGGTTATGGAAACCTTCCCCATCGCTCAATACATGGCGCTGCAAAATCAACCTGCAGATTGCTTTTTCATTCTCGCTTTTTTTTTAATTAACTAAATTGTTTCGGTAACAATCTTTTATTTGGAGGTTCCTTGTCACATATATTTCACTGAAGGAATGAAGCGACAATAAATGAAACGTCGTAATTAATTTGCTAGACACAGGTTTGCTTCACGTTAGTGTCCGTAGATGGCGCCATTAAGAAAATCACAGAGGCAAGACGACACGAGCGTCTGGCTGCAGATCCACCTACAGCCAATCAGAACAAGGATAGGTCAAATTACCAATCAGAAGCGTATACCACGCTCTAGCCAATTAGAATAAGGCAAAGTAATTCAAATTTTTGAATTCAAACTTAGGAATGCAGTTTCAATAATAGTGGTGTGATTCATATTAAACGGTACTATTGAGCTGGTGAACCAAAAGAACGTTTTAGCTTAAAGCTAGAGAAAGAAATACAAAGGTAACATTGTGGAAAATGTTGTCAGCAAAATAAAGTTTAGAAACTAATTGTGATTTTACATTTACAAAATTTGAAAAATTAGAAAATGAAAATTTAGAACGCCATTTAGATGTCGATCTTAATGTTGAACAAGACGTTAAATTTTGGCAGTATTGATGTACCATTGGCGACAGAAAAAATGAGGACAAGTCTTAGCAGTGATTTTAACGTTTTTTTACTAATGTAAGTGAAACTTCTAATTCAGTTTGCAGTCGTTTCCATAGCAATGTGTTTAATATAATTTTAATCAAATATGGCATTATCGAAGATAATCATGCTAACATCCTATGTTCCGGATTGAAAACTGCTACCACCTGCGACAGTATGTATATCACAACTGATGATGCTGCAGAACAAGACAGTGTTGTACAAGAAGTTACTAATTGGACTATTAATTCTGATGAAAGTAATTATACTGTGAAAAAAATTAATTTGAGTAGCAGCCATGAATGTAAATTGAAATGTGTTATATGTGAATGTTGCGTGCACGTATTTTAATGTATAATATAATATAATGTATTTTAATGTATAATGTTTTCTAAAATGTTGCATTATTAAATTAGCTATTGTATTGTTTTTTTTATTGTAAATGCATAAGGACCTAACAATATTGTTAATTCCTTCTGCATTAGTTAGTTCCTACAACTATCAATATTGTTAGTTCCTTCAATATTGTACTACAATGTTATTACTAAGCAATAATATTCATAAACCGTTGCTTTTGTTCTTATCATTTCATACATTTGAATATGCTACTGATTTCTTTATATAAAAATAGCAAAACACATTAATTTTATACTGATTGCTCAATATTCATAATGCATAATAAATTTGTATCCATAATTTTTTTGTGTTTTATAAAATCACCGTCCTAAAACATGGAAATCAACGTTTTTTTGCCATAATGCCATTTAATTTAATGTCGTGAAAAATATATTGATAAGAAATTTAATCTGAAAATGATTAAGGATTAACCAAAGTAATAATATTATTGCTGTGGTTACTCTTTGCATATTTTCAAATTAAATTTCTTATCATTATATTTTTCTTGACATTAAATTAAATGATAAAATAAAATTCTGAATGGAAGCCATATTTTAAAAGTGGCGCTATTTGAATAGTTCGGTAGTACCGCCCGCGTCACCGCCACTGTTCACTCATTGCCAGTGTCAAAGCATGGGAATGAGCTGTCTTTTATTTGTCTATGAGTGACCCCTACATCACAGTATGCGTTATTCCACATCCTTACATATCTAGACCTACATAACTAGTCTATGATACAACACATATTCTCTTACCCTGTAAGTACATATGTTCTTATGTACAAAGCAGAGGTGATGAATAAAAATATATTATTATTATTACATGAAAAGAACTATTTTTTTTTAATCGGAAAAATATTGATATGAAAGTAAGAAAGAGAGAAAGAAAGAAAATATAAAATTTTCAGTTTTTTTTTCTAAACGAAATATTGGTATGAGGAAACGAGTGCCTTCAGCTCTCGCATTAGTTGAAGTACATAAATATCATTTTCAACGACCTCCGCATAGAAGAAATAAGAAGAAAGGGCTTCGCTTTAAAGGGCCGCTCGTTCGGGGGGCTCGCGGCACCTAGAGATTTGATTAAGAATTTGCTCGGGTACGTGACCTTGACCTTAACGCTTTTTAAAACCTTTTCAATCTTAATTTCTTGCTTGGTTCAAGTAGAGTTAGGTTGAATTTGGTTGGGTCGACCTTCAAATTTTATTTGACCCTGACTTTTAACTTTAGAAAATTTCAAGTTTTAATTTATTTTAAATCTAAATTTCCTGCTTGGGTTGAACAGTCAGGCTGAATTGGCTTTGGTTGACCTTGAAATTTGATTTGACCTTGACCTTAATTTATTAAGTTTTATTTTCATCAATCTTGATATTTTGCTTGGATTAAATACAGTTAGGTTGAGTTGAGTTGACCTTGAAATTTCATTTGACCTTGACCTTTAACTTTAGAAAATTTGAAGCATTAAAAGAGTCAGGTTGAGTAGGCTTGGGTTGACCTTGAAATTTGATTTGATCTTTAACTTTCGAAAATTTCAAGTTTTAATTTCTTTTCGATCTCAATTTCTTGCTTGGGTTGAACAGAGGTTGAATTGGCTCTGGTTGACCTTGAAATTTGACTTGACCTTGACCTTAATTTTTTAAGTTTTAATTTTTTCAATTTTGATATTTTGCTTCGATTAAATACAGTTAGCTTGAGTTGAGTTGACCTTGAAGTTTCATTTCAAACTTGACCTTTGACCTTTTTGAGACACGTCCCTTGATATTTCTATTATTTATAAATTTTCCTTGCATTAGGTCGAGTCATCTCAAAGTTGACCTTGATCTTTGACCTTTGTTTCTTTCTTTTATTCGTGTTTTGTTGTTTTTCGCGGTAAAACTGCGGAGTTTTACAAAGATTGCGTCTCTGTAGACAGTTGTTTTGTTTGTCGATCGTCATTTGTTTTCGTTTTCTTTGAACGTCGACCGTCACTTTTTTGCTCGCCTTTCGATTTCGAATTGTTTTGGTTTTGTTTTTTTTTTTAATTTGTCCGCCGATCGTCTATTTCGTCTATTGAAAACCAATCACGTTAATTCTAGGACGCGATCAACACCAAGAAAATGTAATAATAATAATAATAATATACAGGGTGTGACAGATAAAATGCAAACTTCGATTCATGTGACGTTCGATTGTTCTCTGGCAACGTGTTTGGAAAGTCTGTGTTCTTGAGCAACACATTTTCGAATTCCTATTAAAAATATAACTTTTTCAAACGGAACACCGTGTATATCATTACATTTTTGAATTTGCGAGAAAATTCTAGCCTGATTTCATGTGTCACATCGTGGGTCTAGGGCGATCGGTTTTCGAGTTCTAAAATTTTAGACCAAAGATAACTCGAGAACTGATCACGTTAGACCTATGATGCGACGCATGAATTCAAGCTAGAATTTACTCGCGAATTCAAAAATTCAAAAATTTAATAAAATGTAATGGCTCACATTTTCGCGATTCGACATTCCATTGTTTTCTCGCGAAAAGCTCTCGAAAGTTTAGTAAAACGCATTTAATATCATTTCTGCGTCTTGAAGAGATAATCGAACGTCACATTTTGAAAATGCGAACCTAAATTGCACTTCTTTTAGACGGAACATCCTGTATATTATTGCAATTTTCAATTCGTCAGTAAATCCTAGTCCGATTTCATAAGTCACATCATGATTCCAAGGCGTCCGGTTTTCGAGTTCTAAAATTTTAAACTAAAGATAACTCGAGAACCAATCGCGTTAGACCTATGATGCGACACATGAATTCAGGCTAGAATTTACTCGCGTACTCAAAAATGTAATAAAGAACCCGAAGTTTCATTTGATATAAGCAACATATTAGAAAAGACGCGGTTTTGTTTCGTAACTGGGAAGTTAGATGCTCGATTGTCAAAAATTGAATAACGCTCTCATCGCCGTCGAGAAAGAAATGTTCGCCGTTGGTACAGAAAATACAAATAATCTTTTTATTACGTATCTACCAAACTACAATGAAATATAAAACGCACAGATATACTTAAAGCTTAGAGTTCTTTCATTAACCATTAGTCGTGACGTTCCTTAAGTACGTCTCGATGCCGTCGAAACAGCTGTTGAGTTCTTGCAGGTGAGAGGTGAGTAACTTTCCCGTCAGGGCGCTGAAGTTGCCCTCGAAGTGCGCCAAGTCAGGGAACGAGGGGGTGAATTTGTCGCACTTTAGGAGCTCGTATAATTCACCGAAATTTAAAGTCCCCGAGTGAACGTGCGCGGTTATATTGTTTATGCTCTTCATGGAGAGCGCGATAGTTTTCACTATGTCGGCGGAGTTCCTCTCGTCCAGCAGGAGCTGCTGGATGTACGCCTTCTTCATGATGAGCGCCCTGTCCGTGGTGTACCTTCCCAGAAGATAACCTGCAAGAAAAAAGAACGATCACTTGAAAGAAAACAATTTGCACGAGAGAAAAACTTCATTTGTTCCCTTACTTGAATCACGCACGCTTATATAGGGTGTTACTAAAATTGAGTCATTTATTCAAGCAGTAAGTGATATTCAGGAAGAGCAGAATTTGCCACCTGCCCGTTTAAACGTCAACTTTTCGCCGATCAAAGGAATTAAATCGAAATCCCGAAATAGAGTCGAATTTGACACATAGAATCATGCGAAATTCAATAATATATAGGGTGTTTCATGGAAAAAAATCGTGTCTCAGCTTATATCTGGAAAACGTAATGCTCGATTGCTTTGTGGGGCCGCAAATGTTGTTCGCGATTTAGTAAGCCGTCGAAAACTGTCCGTCAAAAAACAATTGAAGAATGCTGACCGAATTTATCTTCTCTCTCCGATGAAATACCGCAAGTTTCATTGCATATTTAAACTGGCGAGCAAATTTCAGTGTGAAATCATGTGTCGCATGCCGGGGTTGCCGTGATCGGTGCTCAAGCTTTCTCTTGTTCTAAATTTAGAACTCGCGAACTAAACGTGTTAAATCCTCGATGCTTCACATGAATTCGGGGTAGAATATACACGCGAATTCAAAAATGCAATACTATTAATGGGGTTCCATTAGAACCGTGACACGAAATTCTAAATTTTAGAGCTCTTAAATCAAGCACGTCAGACCCACGGTGCGACACATGACTTCGGAGTAGAATTTACCGGCGAATTCAAAAATGCAATAATATACCGGGGGTTCCATTAGAAAAAATGTTGCAAAGCAAGGATGCAACACGAAGTTCTAAATTTTAGATCTCTTAGACCAAGCACGTTAGACCCATGGTGCGACGCATGATTTCGGAGCAGAATTTACCCGCGAATTCAAAAATGCAATAATATACAGGGGATTCCATTAGAAGAAACGCGATTGAATCCCGCTGGTGTAGAAATCACAGTACTTTGGTAGACTGTCGCACGTCGTATGTGAAAAAACAAACGAACGTCGCAACGCAAAGTTACGACATGAAGTTCTAAATTTTAGAGCTCTTAAACCACGCACGTAAGACCCATGGTGCGACACATGACTTCAGAGTAGAATTCACCCGCGAATTCGAAAATGTAATAATATACAGGGTGTTCCGTTAGAAAAAAAAACACGATTTCGTTGCGTAAATTAGTCGCTTGATTCAATTCCGCGGGAGTTTACTTCTATAATGTGTCCAACGTCATATGTGAAAAAAACAATCGAACGTCCCATCACGAAGCTAAACGGACCAAATTATGTTACATTTTAGAATTCTCGAGGAAATTTTAGTCTGAAGTCACGTGTCGCGTGCGGGCATTAGTGTGATTGGTTCTCGAAAATTTTCCTGTTCTAAATTTTAGAGCTCGTGAGCCAAGCACGACTAGAGGTTCTAAGTTTTAGATGTTCGAAACTACTCGCGTTAGATACACGATGTGACACATGAATTCAGGCTAGAATTGTCTCGCGAATTCAAAAATGCAATAATATACAGGGGTTCCATTAGAAAAAAATGCGATTTCGTTTCGCAACGGAGAAGTTGTAGTTGTTTAATGGACTTTCGAACTTCATTTGTTGAAGAAATTGGATTGGATCTTCTCCGCGAAGATACGACACACATGTGCTGTATGGTAGGGTTCAGTTGTTCTAAATTTTAGAACTCGTCAGCCGTTCGCTCTAGACCCATGATGCGACACATGACTTCAGACTAGAATTTACTCGGCAATTCAAAAATGCAATGATATACAGGGCGTTTGGATAACAGCGCGATATTTTTGCGTTGCTCGAAAAATCTAAGCGCGATCGTTTTGAATTATTATTATTATTATTATACGTTCGCCGTAAAATAAATTCATCGCGTGCTCCCCTAAATTGTTAACTGAATGTCGCGTCTTTTTTTAGGTCAATTGAATGCAAGAAAGTAATGCATTATTTAGTCGCTAGAAACGCGGATAGAACTTGAAGCCGGCTCCGCTCTTTGCGACTCCAATTTCCAGAGTTTCCCGTCGCAGAAAACTGCGTTCGTGTTCGTGTTCCGGTCGAACGTGCATTTCCGAGGACTCATTAAATCTATTTCGGGTTTGTTAAATTATTAAATCAATAATATAGCGGAATGAAACACGATGTATGTACGGATACGTAAGCGCTAGTTAAAACGCTTTAACTTTACGAAAACGCTTAAAATAAAACCTACCGTTCTGGCGTTCCCTTAATCCTTAAATAAGTACTAGTAGGTATGCAATTTGAAAGAAAAGAAAAGAAAAATCAAAGACGAGTGCTTGATATTTTTAATGCGTTCAAAAGCATCCCTAACATTGCCGGAAATATTTCAAATAAAATTAGGCCAAGAAACAAGAAACTAAAAGAAACCGAAAGGTCACCCGCCGGCGGGATCATAAATTCAGTTTCGGTATTGGAAGCCAGCTTTTCGGTATTGCGAAAAGCGATGAAGTGGGAAGATCAAAGGAACAATAAAATTATAAGGCCGTGAATCACGGACGCGATCGGAATTATTATGAACAGTTTCGACGTATTTTAACACGTTATGTGCTCGCAGGCATTTTTCCATGCGTATTTCAACTATCGCCAGTAAAACGCTTAACGACTACAACAGTGACATTTCAGCATGGTTTCATTTCTCAGTTATGAGAATTTTCTGAAGTTTAATCGCACCTAAAATTTCGCAGAAACGAAACAACTTCATCGCCCCCCCGTCCATTAATAACGCGGATTATATCGTCGCGTGTTGAACATTGCGACGTTTTATAAATTTTTAAAAGTCCACTTGCCCGAACTGTGAGCATTACTGCGCCGATTCACTCTTTCAAATTATGGCATTTTATTTTATTAAAAAATAAAATCAGAATTCCTCATACTACGCAAATTTGAAGGAAATCTAAAAACGAAAGCCGTAGACTTTTTCGTAGTTTCAGGAAAATCGTTGAACATCAAGTTCTCTTGAGTTTTGCATTTTTTCAAATGGAATGCCCCACATATCATTGCGTTTTTGAATTCGCGAGTAAATTCTAGCCTGAAGTCATATGTCGCATCATGGGTCTAGCACCACCCGTTCACGAGATCTAAAATTTAGAGCGAAAGTAAACTTGAGTTAAAACCGCGATGTGACACGTGTATTCAGGCTGGAATTTACTGACGAATTCAAAAATGCAATAAAACGTAGACTGTCTCGTTGAAAAAACGCTAATTTCTGGTCGTATCTCTGCATTGCGATGGTCTATTATTTTCTGTTGGACGACAATCGAAAGCTCAGTAAAAAAATTGTCACTTCCAGAAAAACAATCGTACATTACGTTTACAAAATATACGTCAGAGTTGAATGTTTTAAATGGGACACCCGTGTATTATTGAATTTTTGAATTCGTGAGTAAATTCTAGCCTGAACTCATGTGTCGCATCGTGGGTCTGACTCGAATAGTTTGCGAGTTCTAAAATTTAGAGCTCTTAAACCAACCATGCCAGACCCGCAACGCGACACATGAATTCAGGCTAGAATTTACTCACGAATTCAAAAATGCAATAAAACATGGCGCGTTCCGTTGAAAAGATGCTCACGTCATGCTGTATCTCCACGACGAGATTATTCGATTGCTTTTTCGTGGCGAACATTCAACGGCACAGTAAAAAATTTGTAATTTCCAACTCTTGAAAATCATTCGCATGTCGCATTTTTAACTTATGCATTTCTTCAAATGGAACACCCTGTATATTGTTGCATTTTTGAATTCGTGAGTAAATTCTAGCCTGAACTCATGTGTCGCATCGTGGGTCTGACGCGAATAGTTTGCGAGTTCTAAAATTTAGAGCTCTTGAACTGGTCACGCTAGACCCGCAATGCGACACATGATTTCAGGCTAGAATTTACCGAGGAATTCAAAAATGTTGAAAAAAAAAGCGCCTAACATCACGTTATAGCTCCGCAATGCGATATTCGATCGTTTTCTCATTGGACACATTCGAATGTGCGGTCAAGAATCTGTCACTTCCGCTATTTGAAAAGACATTCAAACAACGTATTTTTAAGTTATATTTGAAGAGACGCTCAGGATATTATTACGTTTTTGAATTCGCAAGTAAATTCTAGCCTCAATTCATGTTTCTCGTCGTGGGTCTGCGAGTTCTAAAATTTAGAGCTTTTAAACCCCTCATGCTAAACCCGCAATGCGACACATGAATTCGGGCTAGAATTTCCCGGCGAATTCAAAAATGCAATAAAATTTTGGGTTTTCCATCGAAAAAAGTGAGTTACGGTTCGCATTTCCGCGAAGAGACCTTCGATTGGTTTTCGAAGGTGCGGGATTATAAAGTACATTAAGGGATCTGTAGTTCCCGCGCCTTCGGAAAACAATGGCAGATCTCTTCGCGGAAATACGAACCGTAAATCACTTTTTCTCGACGGAATACCCAAAATTTTATTCCATTTTTGAATTCGCCGTGAAATTCTAGCCCGAATTCACGCGTCGCGTCGTGGGTTTGACGCGAATAGGTTGCGAGTTCTAAAATTTAGAGCTCTTAAACCAACCACGCCAGACACGCAATGCGACACATTAATTCAGGCTAGAATTTCCCGCCGAATTCAAAAATGCAATAAAATTTTGGGTTTTCCATCGAAAAAAGTGAGTTACGGTTCGCATTTCCGCGAAGAGACCTTCGATTGGTTTTCGAAGGTGCGGGATTATAAAGTACATTAAAGAATCTGTAGTTCCCGCGCCTTCGGAAAACAATGGAAGATCTCTTCGCGGAAATACGAACCGTAAATCACTTTTTCTCGACGGAATACCCAAAATTTTATTCCATTTTTGAATTCGCCGTGAAATTCTAGCCCGAATTCACGCGTCGCGTCGTGGGTTTGACGCGAATAGGTTGCGAGTTCTAAAATTTAGAGCTCTTAAACCAACCACGCCAGACACGCAATGCGACACATTAATTCAGGCTAGAATTTCCCGCCGAATTCAAAAATGCAATAAAATTTTGGGTTTTCCATCGAAAAAAGTGAGTTACGGTTCGCATTTCCGCGAAGAGACCTTCGATTGGTTTTCGAAGGTGCGGGATTATAAAGTACATTAAAGAATCTGTAGTTCCCGCGCCTTCGGAAAACAATGGAAGATCTCTTCGCGGAAATACGAACCGTAAATCACTTTTTCTCGACGGAATACCCAAAATTTTATTCCATTTTTGAATTCGCCGTGAAATTCTAGCCCGAATTCACGCGTCGCGTCGTGGGTTTGACGCGAATAGGTTGCGAGTTCTAAAATTTAGAGCTCTTAAACCAACCACGCCAGACACGCAATGCGACACATTAATTCAAGCTAAAATTTCCCGCCGAATTCAAAAATGCAATAAAATTTTGGGTTTTCCATCGAGAAAAGCCAGTTATGGTTCATATTTACGCGAAAAGACCTTCGATTGGTTTTTGGAGGTGCGGCATTCTAAAGTACATTAAAGAATGTGCAGTTTCCGCGCCTTCGGTAAACAATCGAACATGTGCATTATTGAATTTCTGAATTTGCAGGTAAATCCTAGCGCGTCACGTCATGGTTTTGAATTCGGAATTCCGATCACGGAGGGGTGGGGCGGGCTCGAGTAGAAAAATCACAAAAATTAATTTCTTTTGTTTTTTGAAGCACGGAGTGAGCCGGAACTAACTGAAACGCTAATTGTCGTGCGTGTACCTGCCAGCAAGAACATGAAGGCGATTGAAAAGAGCAGGCTGAAGCAGAGGCGCTTGGAGACGAACTCCGTGGTGGTGTTGGCGTTTCTGCTCGTCTCGACGCTGAGTATCCGCTGCATTTCTGAGAGTTTTTCGCGGAACGCCGACGTAAATATTACTTTCGCAAACACGCGCGGCGGCGGTTACAGGACTGAAGGAGCCGTGTACGTCTGGCGTAAGTCCAAAAATATAATAGGCCATTCACGATTAACAATTTCGCCCCGGAACTGTCTCAAGAGCGTGCACCGAACAACACCAAACCGATTAAATCACATTTCAGGCGTTGCATATTTCGAGCGCGAACAGCTCCGCGTCGTGCACCGGAATGTATGAGGGGTCTACGTGGAACGCGCGGGAAAATCGATGGAAAGTACACGCAATTTTTTTTTTTGCTTTTTAACTCGCCCCGACGGACGTAATTAATTACGACGTATGTTTTAATTCTGCGTCAATCTGCCGCCGTGCCGATATTGATCCGCGCCCTCGCCGCGTTCCTGCCCCGCACTGTGACAATGTGATCAAAACTGGCAGATAGACAAAAACCATAATAATAGACTGTATAATTAGAATATGTTATGCAGCCGTTTTTAAAAATTTGTTTATATTTCCCGGGGAGCTCTGGCTTCTTTTTTTATGACGCCTTTACGATCCTTAAAATTCCTTCCGTGCGAATTTGGGGCAACAAGTGAGTCGCCCCCTCATTCATTACTGGCTTACGTCAGCCAAACAAAACAAAAGATGAACCAATAAGGAGGAGAGAGTGATTTCATAATTTTTTTAATTCGAATTTCCCGCCTTAAATCAGTGATGCAATCCAACCAGCTCGATTGTAAGTAACGCAATTTAATACTAACTCATCGGTTAGCCAATTGGTTAAGTAGGCAACCTAACTGTTTCTCAAACAAAAAAAGAAGAATCAAGGAAGAGGATGACGGTGAATTTTAAATTCAAATTTCCCGCTCGAAATATTGAGCGTTACTGATGTTAGGTATAATTTTTGAGAATTAAAAAACAATGAAAATTAAAACAAGTCAAGGAATTTCCCGCCCCCGACTCAGTGAAGAACCAATCAGTGACAATGTAAACAACGAGATTTCACGCTTGTTCCATGTAGGCAACCCAATTCGCAAGTGATGCAACGTTCTGTCAATAAATGGACGTCTCTCTACTGAAAAGAGACAAGTAAAATTTTCAGGGGTTACGTACAGCACGGTGGCACACGTATGCTTTCGAATACCGCCACTGAAAAAACAATTGAACGTCTCGTTTTCGACTCGCCAATCAAAATTGTGTTTTTTCAAATGGTACCCCCCGTATATTGTGGCATTTTTGAATTCGCGAGACAATTCTACCCTGAAATCATGTGTCGCATCGCGAGTCTAGCGCGAGTGGTTTCGGACTTATACAGGGTGTTCGAAAAGATAATAAAAAATTCAGATTCACAATGCGACACTAGAATTCAAGCTAGAATTTACGGGTGAGTTCAAAAATGCATCAATATACGGGGTGCTCGATTAAAACAAAACTCCGTTGTAGAACACGAGATGGCGATAGTCGATTTTCGCGTATACGTTGTTCGAAAATTTACCTCGAGATATCTAGCCCCTGTGGGTTTGCAAGAAACAATCGAACGTATCGTTTGCGAGTCACAAGCAAAATCTGCGCTTTATTAAATAGATCGCCCCGTATATTATTGCATGTTTGAATTCGCGAGATAAATAAAATTTTCAGGTGTTACGTACAGACGTGGCACACGCCTGCTCTCGGATAATGTCACTAAAAAAACTATTGAACATCGCGTTTTTGACTCGAGAATCAAAATTTAATTTTTTTAAATAGGACGCCCCGTATATTATTGCATTTTTGAGTTCGAGAGACAATTCTAGCCTGAACTCATGTATCGCATGGTGGGTCTAGCGCGAGTGATTTTGGACTTATGCAGGGTGTTCGAAAATAAATGTAAAAAGTTTACCATCACCTCTCCTCGACATGATGCACCAATTCAGGCTAGAATTTACTGTACGGTTCAAGAAATGCATTAATATACAGGGTGTTCCAATAAACAATTGCAACTTGTGTACAGAACTCGAGATTGCGACGTTCAATTGTTTTCGCGTGAACGGCGTTTGAAGATTATCGAAATATCTGGCTCTCGCGGGTTGGTAAATAACAATCGAGCATCGCGTTTGCGACTTAGAAGCCAAATTGTGTTTCTTTGCGTTTTTACAAATAAAACGCTCCGTATATTATTGCATTTTTGAATTCGCGAGACAATTCTAGCCTGAATTCATGTGTCGCAACGTGGGTCTAGCGTGTTTGATTTCGAACTTACACAGGGTGTTCGAAAACTAACGTCACAAACCTATAAGCGCAGTGCCACGATGCGACACAAGAATTTAAGGTCTAATTTCCTGGAATCTTCAAAAAAAAAAGTAGCGATATACAGGATGTTCCACTAAAACTATAACTTTGTTGCAGGACTCGGGATTGTGACGTTCAATTGTTTTCGCACGGACGGCATTGGAGAATTCATGGAAATTTCTGGCTCTCGCGAGTTTGTAAAAATCGAGCGTCGCGTTAGCGCGTTACAAGCCAAATTTGCGTTTTTTTCAAATAGAACGCCCCGTATATTATTACATTTTTGAATTTGAGAGACAATTCTAGCCTGAAGTCATGTGTCGCATCGTGGGTCTAACGCGATTGGTCTCGAACTTGTACAGGGTGTTCGAAAATAAAAGTGAAGAATCTATCATCGCAGATACACGATGCGACACATGAATTCAGGCTAGAATTTACTCGCCAGTTCAAAAATGCAATAATATACAGGGCGTCCCATTAAAAAAGCGACGTTGCTGTTGAACTCGAGATTCTAGAATGCGTTGTTCGATTGTTTTTTCGGGGGCGGCGTTTGAAAATTTATCGAAACAATCAAGCATCGTGTTTGCGAGTTGGCTCATTATTTGAAGTCAAGTATTGTAGTAGAGTTGAATTTTTTTTAAAGAGACGCCCCGTATATTACTGCGTATATGTATCTTTAAATTTGAAACTCTAGTCCAGGCTTAGCGTTGATTAATCGCGTTGATTAACCGACTCGATCAATAAACTTTTAATAATACTAACTCATCGATGGGCTAATCGGTGAGACATCACTCGCTTGATTTGAGTAGGGAACACCATTAGCACGAGTGCAAGATTTTCTTTTATTCGAAATTACAAAAGCGCTGTGCTAATTAAAAGCCAACTTTTTAACGTCAGTCTAATTTAATAATAATAATAATAGTGTTTAGGTGAGTTTACAAAATCTAAAAATATCTGCCCTTCCACAACACGAGAGTAACACTTAAAAATAAACAAAACGCGACTACGGCAGATCGTGTGAGTCAACTCTAGATGTTACGCAGTTATAGTTCCCCATAAACATCATGTCACTACATTAAACTGTTAATAGAAAAATTAGCACGGGTGGTGCGAAGCAAACAATCGAAACTTATTATCTGGTGTAACGGTGTAAATATTGTGCAAGCGATTATCGACTCGCTGAAAACAAAACACAGAAACGCGAATGTTTTTGGGGGCGGGAAGGAAGGGGGGCGAGCACGCGGTGCGACGTAGCGGGTGTTAATTGGGCCGATAACAGCCGGGCGTAAATATTTAAATCAAACAGGAGTTTGCTATTTTTGAGAACGCGCGTTATATTTAATCCGCACCCAATTTATCGCGCAGTTAAACAAACGTTTGACAACAAACCGAATTTTTCATTCATTCGTCGTTTCATTTACATTCGATAAAGAAAAAAGAATCTCGTCGTTTTGTCGTTTCTCTGAGCGGCGTCATCTATGGCCAGTCATGTGAAACGAAACAAAATGGATATGTCGAAGCACTTCTAATAAACATCCAGAAAATCGGGCGTTTTCTTCAGAGCTCCAACTCCTCATGCTACTCAGATTTGAAGGAAATCGAAAAACCAATTTCGTAGTTTCAGGAAAACCATTGAACATCAAGTTCTCTCGAGTTTTGCATTTTCTCAAACGGAATGCCCCACATATCATTGGGTTTTTGAATTCGCGAGTAAATTCTAGCCTGAAGTCATGTGTCGCATCGTGGGTCTAGCGCAACCGGTTTACGAGGTCTAAAATTTAGAATGAAAGTGAACTTGAGATAAAACCGCAATGCGACACGTGAATTCAGGCTAGAATTTACTGACGAATTCAAAAATGTAATGAAACGTAGAGCGTCCCGTTGAAAAAACGCTAATTTCAGGTCTTATCTCTGCATTGCGATGGTCTATTGTTTTCTGTTGGACGACAATCCAAAGCTCAGTAAAAAATTTGTCACTTCCAGAAAAACAATCGTACATTACGTTTACAAAATATACGTCAGAGTTGAATTTCTCAAATGGGTCACCCTGTATATTATTGCATTTTTGAATTTGTGAGTAAATTGAAGCCTGAACTCATGTGTCGCATCATGTGTCTGACGCGAATAGTTTGCGAGTTCTAAAATTTAGAGCTCTTGAAACAACCACGCTAGACCCGCAATGCGACACATGAATTCAGGCTAGAATTTACTCACGAATTCAAAAACGTAATAAAATATAGAGCGTTCCATTGAAAAGACGCCCAGGTCATGTCGTATTTCCACGATAAGGTTGCTCGGTGGCTCTCTCATAGCGGACATTCGATGACAGAGAAAAAAATCTGTCATTTCCAGCACTTTCATGTCGCATTTTTAACTGATACGGCAAAGTTGCATTTTTTTAATGGAACACCCTGTATATCATTCCATTATTAAATTCGTGAGTAAATTTTAGCCTGAATTCATGTGTCGCTTCGTGGGTCCGACGCGAATAGTTCGCGAGTTCTAAAATTTAGAGCTCTTAAATTGGTCACGCTAGACCCGCAATGCGACACATGATTTCAGGCTAGAATTTGCCGAGGAATTCAAAAATGGATACGTCGAAGCACTCCTAATAAACATTCGGGATGAAATTCACAAACAAAGAAAAATAACAAGCAAGGACAGAAAAACGGAAACAATCGAAAACCAAAAAGGAATTGAAAACATTCTTGACGTTCAAGAAACACAATAGAAAATTAAATTCCCAAAGAACGTAAGGAATGACGATCATCACAAAAATAAATACACGAAAATTTAAAACGAATTGCAGATTTGTAATTCCATCGCGAGTTTAACGAAAACACTCGGAAATACTTTTTGGCGCGCTTAACGTTGCTTAAAAAATTGAGAAATTTGGCATTTTTCATAGTGAACGCCATCTATGGATGACGAGTAAAAGCTTCTTCAAGTAATCCTTATAGTCGACTAAAAATTAGCATAACTTTTATTGGAGCATTGCACACGAGAATTTCTTGCAGAATATGAAAGAGGGCATTAAAATGTATCGAACTGAGGTAGTCCCGAGTTTTGGCCGGACCGTTCTCTATAGAAAACGGCCGCGGAGTCGATTATAAATGAGCTAAACTTTTTATTGGAGCGTTCCACACTAGAATGTCTTCGACAAAGAAAGCAGTTTTAAAAGGGAATTTTAAGAACTCCCTCTCTTGGCCTATGTGGAAATTTGATTGATCTAAATGTTTCTAAAATAATAGTCACTTTAAAAAATCGCGAGTTTAAGTTCATTTATCTTCGTTCAACAAAGAGGAAACTGCGTATATTAGTTGTGCCATCTATGGACAGCCACCTGCAGCAAAAACGTCGTCTTGCCTCTGTGATTTTCTTAATGGCGCCATCTACGGACACTAACGTGAAGCAAACCTGTGTCTAGCAAATTAATTACGACGTTTCATTTATTGTCGCTTCATTCCTTCAGTGAAATATATGTGACAAGGAACCTCAAAATAAAAGATTGTTACCGAAACAATTTAGTTAATTAAAAAAAAAGCGAGAATGAAAAAGCAATCTGCAGGTTGATTTTGCAGCGCCATGTATTGAGCGATGGGGAAGGTTTCCATAACCAAAAACAGAAGACGAAAAATTTATAAAAATGAGAATTAAAAAAAACAATCAGGTTGATTTTGAAGCGCCATCTATTGAGCGATGGGGAAAGTTTCCATTAATACAAATTTAACCAAAAAATAAAATAACACGAACAATTTATTAAAAAAAACGAAAATTAAAAAAAAGACAAACAGGTTGATTTTGAGGCGACATCTATTGAGCATTGAGCAAACAATCTATGAAAAAACGATAATTAAAAAAAACAGCCCTCAGGTTAATTTTGAAGCGCTATCTGTTGAGCGATTGGGAAAATCTCCATTAATACAAACTTAACCAAAAAAAAAAATTAACAATTTATAGAAAACTAGAATTTTAGAACAAAAACTGTTGATTTCGAAGCGCCATCTATTGAGTGATGAGGAAAGTTTCTATTAATAAAAACTTAAAAAAAAAGAACTAACAAAACACGGGAGTTTAAAAAAATCCCAAGGTTGATTTTGAATTTTTTAAAATTTTTCTTTAAATAGCGACAATTTAGCGACTTTTTTAAGTTTTCGCAACGAAATTAGCGACTTTTGTTTCTAATTGTAGCGATATTTCACTCCAAGCGGTTGGCAACACTGTTTCTTTTGGCGCCAAACCTAACCAAACCAAGCGCTTGTTGTTCGCCGCCCGTTTTCGTCACAGGTTTTCGTTAAAGAAAGAAATGGAAGGTTTCGACGACCCGGGCGTCTTTTTCAGCGACAATTTCTCCGTCGACGAGAACAACGCCGCCCAGATCAACCTTCAAGGCGTCAAGAAGAAATTCAAGGACTTCATAAGGAAATTCCACAACGATAACTTCGACTACAAATACAGGTCGGTAGTAAAATTGTTTTTCGTTTGCTCGCTGTTCATAATTGACGTGTGCTGCGTCGACAGGGACATGCTCAAGAGGAATTACAACCTGGGGCAGTACTACTTGGAAGTCAACATCGAGGATGTCGGCAGTTTCGATGAGACCCTCGCCGATAAACTCTCCAAGCAACCATCGGAGCACCTTCCACTGTTCGAGGAGGCCGCCAGGGAAGTCGCTGACGAGTTGACGGCCCCCCGTCCTGAAGGCGAGGAAGACATCGAGGACGTACAAATAATGCTTTCATCCGATGCTCATCCGGCCAATCTACGAGCCATGAAGGTACTTATTTGCAGTCTCGTGAGAGTGTCATCTCTTGGGTGTCTTTTTCTTTTCTTTTAGTCCGATGTCGTGTCAAAGTTGGTGAAAATACCCGGGATCATAGTGAGCGCTTCGGGGATTAAAGCCAAGGCCACTAAGATTGCCATACAGTGTCGCAGCTGCGCCAATGTCATGCCCAACTTGGCTGTCAAACCCGGACTGGAAGGCTACGTGCTACCTCGGAAATGTAACACGTAAGGGTCCCATGAAAGACGTAGCGAAATCAAAGCGTGCTATGGAAAACAAAAGCCACACGTTCATGCCACAGTATAAGTAATTACCTAGTAGTGTCACTTAAATGTCAGTGTCAAAAGAAAGGCAGCCATATTGTTTGATACCCTTATGGAAGTATCAAACAAAATGGCAAATGTGACAGTTATACTCGAGTGACGCAACTGTGTGATTCTTATACTGTGTTCATGCACTATTGTCAAACATTTTCTTTGCAATTGTTTGTGCATGTCGCTTTGACAGAGAAAGGATACACGATTTGTTCGGTTACAATCGTTGGCTTCAGTTCGAAGGAATCGTACAAAAATCGCCGCTGTTTCAAGCAATTATTCATAGATGGCGCCACGATCAAAAAGAAGTTGTGTTCGTTTACAATCGTTGACTTCTGCTAAAAAAAAATCGTACAAAAATCTCCGGTGCTTCAAGCAATTATTCTTAGATGGCGCCACCGTTAAAAAAAGAACTTAAAAAAAAAAAAGATTGGTCTTCGGACATTTGCGATTATAGCGTTTACAGGAGCTCACAATTTCCAAACGGTTCCGTTGCTCACTTGTTCGCGTTATGCCAATAAATGGACGCCTTTCTACAAAAAAAATTAAAAAAAAACAAGTTCTATACGATTTTCGACAATTCTAGCCTGAAATCATGTGTCGCATCAGGGGTCTAACGCGATTGGTTCTCGAGTTAATACAGCGTGTTCGAGAATAATCGTCGAAAACTGTTCACGTCAGATTCGAGGATGTGCTGCTTAATTGTTTTCCTATTTTTTTTTTTTTGCGGACAATGTTTTAATTTCTGACTAAAACTGCAATATTTGCGCGCTCGGAAGAAACAAAAGAGAACCGCACTTCTGATTGGTGAAGGATACTGTGGTTTTTCATGTGGGACGCGCTGTATATTATTGCATTTTTGAATTCGCGAGACAATTCTAGCGTGAAATCATGTGTCGCACCAGAGGTCCAACGCGATTGATTCTCGAGACATTACAGAGTGTTCGAGAATTGCCAGTCGAAAACTATTCACTTCAGACTCACAGTGCGGCACCTGACTTCAGGGGGGTTATTCTCGAACTGGAGAGACGTGATTGCTCCCGAAAATGACGTCAAAATGACGCATTTCTCGATAGGTTTGTAGAGGTTTATACGAGAGTCTACGTCATTTTGACGTCACTCCCACAAAACGAACCCTCTCCCTCGTTTCGAGAATTCAGGCCCAGGTTGGAATTGTCTCTCGAATTCATCGAAAATGCAATAATACGCAGGATGTGTCATTTAAAAAGTTGGAACTATGTTTTAGAAGTCGAGGATGCGATGTTCAATTGTTTTTTTTTGCGGACGGTATACTGTTTTAATTTCTGACATGGATGCTCGAAAAAACAAAAGTGCACCATGCTTTCGATTTGCGAAGTAAGCTTGTGATTTTTCAGATGGGACACCCTGTATAGTGTTGCATTTTTTAACACTCGCGCGAATTCTAGCCTGAATTGATGCGTTGTTTGTTTTTTTTTTTTTGTGGGCCGTCTTCGAACATTATCGAAACCTGTAACCCTAGCGAATTTGTAAGAAACAATCGAGCATCGCGTTACGAATCAAAAGTTAGGTTTTTTCAAACGAAACGCCTAAATATTTATGCGTTTTTGAATTCGCCAGACAATTCTAGCGTGAATTCATGTGTCGCATCGTAGGTCTAAGGCGATTAGTTTCGGATTTGTACAGGGTGTTGGAAAATTCAAGTCAAATTTAATCGCTTCAGACCCACGGTGCGACACATGATTTCAGACTAGAATTGTCTCCACAATTAAAAAATGCACAAATATACAGGGTGTTCCATAAGAAATGCATTTTGGTTGTATATTTCATGCGATTTCATTTTTAAAAAATCATGTTTGTGGTATATTATTGAATTTTTGACTTCGCGAGCCAATTCTAGTGTGAATTCATGCGTCGCAACGTAGGTCTAAAGCGATTAGCTTCGGACTTATACAGGGTGTTGAAAGGTTCAAGTCAAAATTCAATCCCTCAGACCCACGGTGCGACACATGATTTCAGGCTAGAATTGTCTCCCGAATTAAAAAGTGCGTAAATATACAGGGTGCTTCATAAAAAATACATTTTTGTTGTACTTTTCATGCGATTTCATAAAAAAAATCATTTTATTATTGAATGTTTGACTTCGCGAGACAATTCTAGCCTTATTCGTGCGTCCCACCTTGGGATTCACGCGATTTGTTTCGGACTTATACGGAGTGTTCGAAAGTTCAAAGTCAGATCAGAACATCGCAGATGCACGATGCGACACATGAATTCAGGCTAGAATTTACCGGAGAACTTAAAACTGCAATAATATTCGCAATGTTCAATCGTTTTGCGACGACGGCCTCTAAAAGTCGACCGAAATTTGTATAATTTGCGAGCGAGGACGTCGCGTTTTCAAGTTACGAAGCAAAGTTGCACGTTTTTAAACGAGACACTCTACACTACATTTTTGAATTCGAAGAAATAAATCACTTGCGCTTGTTTTGATTCAAGATAACTTGCCGTGTGAGTAATTAAGCGATGGGGGGAGATACACGAGGGTTAAGGGGTAAATTGGTTTTTAGATGCGTGGATCACCCTGTATATTTGTATTTCAGTGAGCAAGCGGGTAGACCAAAGTGCCCCCTCGATCCGTACTTCATCATACCGGACAAGTGCACGTGCGTCGACTTCCAAGTCTTGAAGCTCCAAGAATTACCCGACGGTGTGCCGCAGGGGGAAGTCCCAAGGCACTTGCACCTCTACTGTGATAGGTACCTGTGCGAAAAGGTCGTTCCCGGCAATCGCGTCTTCATCCTGGGGATTTACTCCATAAAGAAAGTCAGCAAACAATCTAAGGTAGAGGACGCTAAAGACGCTCAGGGGAATCACCTTTGATCTCGCGTTTAATTGAATTGCAGAGGGACTTCCGTGAGAAGGCTATTACGGGCGTGAGGGCCCCCTACATGCGCGTCGTGGGCATCCAGTTCAACGCAGAGGGTGTAAGCGCGCTCGGAGTCGGCTCGGTGTCTTTAGAAGAGGAAGATCTGTTTCGCAGATTGGCCGCATCGCCAAACATCTATGAACGCTTGGCGAATAGCATAGCGCCATCTATCTACGGCGCCTTGGATATTAAAAAGGCCATCGCTTGTTTACTCTTTGGAGGCGAGTCAATCTTTGGCGAGCGTAAACATGAGCTGTCGATTGTTTTTCTTTCTTAGGGTCTCGCAAGAGGCTGCCGGATGGACTGACGCGCAGAGGTGACATCAACGTCCTCCTACTGGGGGATCCCGGAACTGCAAAGTCGCAGCTTCTGAAATTCGTGGAACGCGTCTCGCCCATCGGGGTGTACACCTCGGGTAAAGGAAGCTCTGCAGCGGGGCTCACGGCGTCAGTCATACGAGATCCTGCCACGGTACTACTTTCACTTGTGTGTGTTTTTTTTTGTTCAGCTGAATTTTGTTTCAGCGAAACTTTGTCATGGAAGGCGGGGCGATGGTCCTTGCCGACGGCGGGGTGGTGTGCATAGACGAGTTCGATAAAATGAAGGAGGACGACAGGGTGGCGATTCACGAGGCGATGGAGCAACAAACAATTTCGATCGCGAAGGCGGGGATTACCACGACGCTGAACTCCAGGTGCTCCGTCCTGGCTGCCGCCAACAGCATTTTCGGACGGTGGGACGAAACTAAGGTCTCTTGTTTTTCTGTCATTCCGTGTAATTGGGCGCATTTCGATTACGAAGCGATCATCATACACTAGAGAATTATTACGGTCTTTTGTAGGGGGAAGAAAACATTGATTTCATGCCGACGATCCTGTCCCGTTTCGATATGATCTTCATAGTGAAGGATGAACACGATAAAGAAAGAGACATGGTAAGATTTGTTTCAAATAAACACAGGATGTTAAATGAAATGTAACGAGCGATCGATAATATTTGAAGCTCAATTCAGCGATCGACTGACCTTCGGTTGTAGTCGTTCGCTCTGTCAGTCATTAAAAAAGTTAACATCGCGAAGCAGTTCGCGCACGAATTCAAAAATGTAATAAAAATACGGGGCGTTCTATTACAAAATACAGCATGTTCGGATTGTGTTTTTGCAATGTGATGTTTGATTGAAAAAAAAAAAACAATCGAGCATCGCATTATGGAGTCGCGAAGCGAAGTCGTTCGTCATTTCTCGTATGGTACGCCCTGTAGATTATTGCATTTTTGAATTCGCGAGTCAATTCTAGCCTGAATTCATGTGTCGCACCATGGGTCTAGCGCGATCGCTTCCGAAATTAATACAGGGTGTTCGAAGGTTATAACTCGAAAACTATTCACGTCAGACCCATTGTGCGACACATGAATTCAGGCTAGAATTGACTCGCGATTTCAAAAGTTTTATTATATACGGGGTGTGTCATTTAAAAAGTTGTGACTTTGTTGAAGAACTCGAGAGCGCGATTTTCAGTTGTTTTTTCGCAGATAGTTTTCGATATTTTGATCAAATCTGCAATGTCTGCGTGCTCGAAAAAAAAAAAACAAAAGAGCATCGCGCTTTTAAGTTACGATTCAAACGAACAAACTTACGATTCGTACGGAACGCTCTGTATATTATTACATTGCTGAACTCGCAAGTCAATTCTAGCCTGATTTCATGTGTCGCACCGTAGGTCTAGCAGGATCGGTTCCGAAGTCAATACAGGGTGTTCTAAGATTGTAAGTCGAAAACTGTACGCGTCAGACCCATGATGCGACACATGAATTCAGGCTAGAATTGGCTCGCGATTTCAAAAATGTAATAATACACGGGGTGTGTCATTTAAAATGTTGTGACTTTGTTGCAGAACTCGAGAATGCGATGTTCAGTTGTTTTTTCGCAGGCAATTTTCGAAATTTTGATCAAATCTGCAATGTTTGCGTGCTCGGAAAAAACAGAGGAGCATCGCGCTTTCAAGTAGTAAAGCAAACTTGCAATTTTTTGTATGGAACGCCCTGTATATTATTACATTTTTGAACTCGCGAGTCAATTCTAGCCTGAATTCATGTGTCGCGCTAGGGGTCTAAAGCGATTGGTTCTGGAGACAATACAGGATGTTCGAGAATTGCTAGTCAAGAACTATTCACGTCAGACTGTCGATGTGATGCATGAGTTCCGGCTAGAAGTTATTCGCGAGTCAAACGCATTGATAGGGTGTCATTCTAAAATTTTGTTGCATACAATGTGCAATTGTTTCCTCGCAGACCGTATTCGAATTTTCGACTAAATCTGTAATATTTGCCTGAAACCCGAACAGAGGAGAAAGACAAAAGAGCATCACATTTTCAAGTTGTCGAGCAAACTTGGTACTTTTCGTACGGTCACCCTGTATATTATTACATTTTTGAATCGACGAGTAAATTCTAGCGTGAAATGATGTGCCGCATCGCGGACCTAACGCAATTGGTTTTAGCCGTAACACAGAGTGTTCGAAAATAATCAGTCAAAGTGTTCAAAAATGCATTAATATACAGGGCGTGTTTTCAAAAAAGTGCAAAACAGAATTCAAGAATACAATGTTCAATTGTTTTTTTCGCATTTTTGTATTCGCCTGTAAATTCTAGGCTGAATTCGTGTGTCACATCGTAGATCTAACCCGATTAGTTTTCTACTTACTACAGGATGTTCGAAAATACCAAATTATAAACTAATCACGCTTGACCTATGGTGCGACACATGAATTCGGGCTAGAATTTACTCACGAATTCAAATATAAGAATATACAGAGTGTACCATTAAAAAATGACAACTCTAATGTGGAAATCGATGTTCATTTTTTGCATGTGACCTTTAGCTTGTACAGTTTTTCCATCCAATCAGCTCGCGCTCCTTTGAGCAAATTATTATTAATATTATCTTGTCATAGACTCTCGCCCGCCATATTGTTGGTGTTCACATGAACGCAAACCGAGTCGCGCAGGAAACAAGAGAAGGCGAACTCTCCTTGGACCTCATCAGGAAGTACATCCATTACTGCCGCACGTAAGCGTTGGCGTGACAAACAAACGAGTGCGACAATTGAAGACCGCAATCGTTTTTTAGGCACTGCGGCCCCCGGTTGGACGCCGACGCCGGCGATAAACTCAAGAAGCGCTACGTCATGATGCGCACCGGCGCTCATCAGCACGAGAAGGACGTGGACCGCAAGAATACGATCCCCATCACCGTTCGCCAACTGGAGGCGGTGATAAGAATCTCGGAGAGCCTGGCCAAGATGCAGTTGAGTCCGTTCGCCGCCGAGAAGCACGTCGACGAGGCCCTCAGACTCTTCCAGGTGTCCACGTTAGATGCCGCCATGAGCGGTAGCTTAGTAGGTTGGTATCGTGTATTGATTTGTAACTATCCCGCTAACGTCACCTCATTAAAAAAAAAATTTTATCTTTTTTGGTTAAAAAAGAAATTCGCTCATGTTGAGAGGTTATCTTCTTTAATAAAAAAAATCAATCACCCTGTATTGAGTTCAGAACCAATCGCGTTAGACCTATAGTGCGACACATGAATTCAGGCTAGAATTGGCACGCGAGTTCAAATCTGCAATAATATACAGGGTGTCTCGTATAAAAAAAATGGCGAACGGGATGCTCCTTTGTTTCTTCCGGGCGCGCAGAACATTTGAATAAATAACTTCAGCTTTTAGATAAGTAGAGGTCAAACGGGGTGTTTAATGAATACTTATTTGTTTAGTTTGATAACATTAATTTATTCTGAAGGTGCCGAAGGCTTCACCACGGAAGAAGAGCACGAAATGCTGACCCGAATCGAAAAACAACTCAAGCGCCGCTTCGCGATCGGAACGCAAGTCTCCCAGCACAACATCATCCAGGATTTCGTCCAGCAGCAGTACCCGGAGCGCGCCATCAACAAGGTCATACACACCATGATAAGGCGGGGCCAGTTGCAGCACCGGATGCAGCGCAAGATGCTGTACCGTCTTAGCTAAACTGTTCGTTTTTTTTTTACTTAATAAAATTTACTTCCCCTCATTTGGGGGATGGTGCCTTGAAGGGATACTCGGGGTGCTTCTCGACGCCCTTGAAGAAGGCGAAGTTAATTATGCGTCCGTCCTCGTCCTTGTCGAGCTTGTTGAGCTCGTCTACGTCTTGTTGGTCGAGTTCGAAGTCGAATATGTTGATGTTTTCCCTCAGCCGGACCTCGCTCGTGCTCTTAGGAATGATCACTGCGCCTTTCTGCACTAGATGGCGCAGTAGAATCTGCCCGCTGCTTTTCTTGTGTTTGTCTCCGATCGCCTTCACCGTGGAAAGCCTCAGGAGATTCGGAATATTTTTCACTCTGTAATCAAGCTTAAAATTGGTGCCAAGTAAATAGTTTAAAGCAACCTGCTTACTTGTAGCCGTATTTATCTAAGATATGAGCGTCCGTGCCTGGACTTCCTAGAGGAGCGTAGGCGGTTAAGGTTATGTTTAATTCCTTGCATAGGGCCAGCAAGTCCTTCTGTTGGAAATGGGCGTGCATTTCCACTTGGAGGACGGCAGGTTTTATTTCTGCGCTGTCGTAGATTTTGCGGACTTGCTCCGCGTTGAAATTGGAGAGCCCTATCGTCTTCACCAGCCCTTTCTTCACTTGTTCTTCCATCACCTAAAACAAATTTCGGCGCAAAATTCAAATTTGACAGTTCAATTGCAATCGTAATTTTCGAGGTTAGGAATACGCTGTATGTTATTGCACTTTTGTACTCGCCAGTCAATTCTAGCCTGGATTCATGTGTCGCACCGTGGGTCTAACGCAATTCGTTTTCGTGTTAGTACAGGGTGTTCTAAGATTGTATGTCGAAAACTATTCGCGTCAGACCCATGGTGCGATACATGAATTCAGGCTAGAATTGACTCGCGAGTTCAAATACGCATCGATATGCGGAGTGATATTTCAAAAATATAGTAAAATACGGGATGTGTCATTTGAAGAAGTCGGAATTGTTGCAGAACTTGAGAATGCGATGGTCACTTGTTTTTTCGCAGAAAATTTTCGAAATTCTGACCAAATCTGCAATGTTTGCGTGCTCGGAAGAAACAAAGGAATGTCGCACCATCCAGTTGTGAAAGAAACTTGCAATTTTTCATATGGCACACCCTGTGTATTATTATATTTTTGTAATCGTGAGTTAATTCTAGTGTGAATTCATGTGTCGCACCGTGGGTCTAACGCAATTCGTTTTGGACTCAATACAGGGTGTTCTGAGATTGTAAGACGAAAACTATTCGCGTCAAACCCATAGTGCGACACATGAATTCAGGCTAGAATTGACTCGCAATTTCAAAAATGTAATAATATACGGGGTGTGTCATTTAGAAAGTTGTAACTTTGTTGCAGGACTCGAGAATGCGATGGTCAGTTGTTATTTCGCACGCAATTTTCGAAATTCTGATCAAATCTGCAATGTTTGCGTGCTCGGAAGCAACAAAAGAACATCGCAACATCCACTTGTGTAGCAAAATTTCATTTTCTGTAAGCAACACCCTGTATATTGTGTATTATTACATTTCTGTAATCGTGAGTTAATTCTAGCCTGGATTCACGTATCGCACCGTGAGTTTAACGCAAGTTGTTTTGGAGTCAGTACAGGATGATCTAAAATTGTAAGTCGAAAACTATTCGCGTCAGACCCATGCTGCGACACATGAATTCAGGCTAGAATTGTCTCGCGATTTCAAAAATTTAATAATATACGGGATGTCATTTGAAAAGTTGACTTTGCGATGGTCAGTTGTTTTTTCGCAAAGAATTCTCGAAATTCTGATCAAATCTGCAATATTTTTTCTACAAAGGATAACGTGAAAAGTGAATTTAGGTTGCCTAGTGGGACGTCAAATTTGGCGGGAAATTTAAACGAGTTGTTTTGGCGCGAATATCAAATGTGGATTTATTTGAGGAGCTCGCTAACCTTCCACGTTGCGACGTTATCGTTGGTGAGGTCCATATCGAAGGTGCCGTCTTCGTTTCTCAACGGTTGAAACGTCTTCGGACAATACCGGAACGAGAAGGGCATGTGGATCAAGTATAGGTCGATGTAATCCAGGTCGAGCCTCTGCAGGGACATGTGGAGGAATTTCTCTACGTCTTCGGCCCTGTTCCCTACGTGTGGCAACTAAAACGACATTAAACTTTACACGCGCTTGATTTGTTCGAGACGTTCTACCCTCTGTACCTTGGTTGCTACAAACAAGTCCTCGCGTTTGCCTTTCCCCGAATCGATCCACGACTTCAGGGCTTTGCCTACGTGTTCCTCGTTGTTGTAGTTGAAGGCGGTATCTAAAACGAGGGGCGGGGATTTTAAGTGTTGTAATTAATAAAAAAAATATATAATACCGATGTGCCTGTAACCGATGTCCAGGCTCAGCAGGATTGTCTTTTGTATTTCTTCGGATTTCGTCCGCCAGGTGCCCAGACCCACCACGGGCATCTTCACGCTGGCCAATCCTGTCAGAGTTTTGTACTGCATTATTAAGATGAAAACAAAAAGAGAAACTGAAAGCGTTGTTTTCTTCTCGACTAATAGTGACACATGCCGCAGTGAAATTATATTTAGGACGGACTTGACGGGTATTTTTAGAAAGCCTTCAAAACTCGGCAAAAGCGATTTTGTTTTCGGGTTCGGCGCTCGCTTGATTTTCGAAATCTCCGTTACTTATGTATTTCTTCATCTCTTTCTGTTCCTTTCATCGACAATGCATTACGAACAATAAATAATCTGTTGAAAAAAGAAATTTTTGAAGCGGCAGTTACGTGTTCCGCCGAAATACGTCGGAGTAATTTTAGTTGCCTATTCACAAGGGGCGACCCATAAATAAATAAGTGGAGAGTAACGTTGCAGGCAGCCATTTTTGCTCCAAATCTAATGTTAACTCCTGAACTTAATTATTGTTGCTCGCTCGAAAGGGGGGATCGAAATAAAGCAAGAATGAAAAACAAATGAATGTCGATTGTTTTCCAGAATCGTAAGAACTTCGTTCGTCGAGGAGCGGCTAAATATCACAAGAAATACCAGCGTTGCCAGGTTGTATATTTTTAAATATATATGCAACCTACGACACAGATTTCTTCTTTATAAAATTTAATTGTATTTTCTAGTCGAAACTAATTTTAAGTTTCGTTTTATTCTTGTGGAAACAATTTTCTTCACAATTACTTCTGTTGGATTAAAAAAAAAAACGCTGAATTATGTTCCATTTATGTTTATTTTTTCGTTTGCAAAATTTTATTATGTTACATAATTAATATTAAAATGAAACTTATAAATAAAATAATAAACTTTAAGAGTTTAGGTAAGTGATTTCAAAACTGAAAAAATATTTTAAAAAAAAAGAAAAAAAAAACTGTCTTCATTCGGATTTGAACTCGTGACCTTACGGTTGTGAAAAATGAACAAACTAGCTCAGCCACGAGACTCTGGGTTAATTACCTACTAATCTTGTACGGAAAAAAATAATAACTTTTTTTCTTAATTTCTAAATAATTAACTAAAATTGGACAAATTTAGTATCAAAACACTTTGAATGCAATAATCTTTCCGATTATAACCCAGAATTTCATATACAGCCTGTCCATTTTTCGAGTGCCACTATGGGGATCTCGCTTATCTTAAGAGATACGAAGTTGGTTAAATTAGGGAAAAGTTGCGCATTTTCGTGCTGAATAATAATCTGAAAAGAAATTTGTAATATCTTTAATAGTTCTGAAAATATTGCAAAAAGACGAAAATTTGTGATTTTCGTTTTTAATTTTTTCACGATAAACTAATCGTACTGGACATTTCTAACCAAGACATTATTCAGACACTTTTTTATGGAGAATTCGAATATGGCATCCCTTTTTCAATAATTTTCAAGATGAAGAAACACTTGGCAACTTCATTTTTTCTTATGGACGCCATTTTGAATTTTAACATTTTGAGATAACGTTCTTTTTTCTCTTTACAATGATGTATCACACATGGTGGTCCAATATCACATTGTTGCTAAAAATCCAATATTTCATTTTTTGCGAAGAGTGCTTTGGAAAAACAAAACGTTCTTTTGTTGTGAACAAAAGTTTGACAGTTTGATCCTATTTCAAGTCTTGTCATTTATGTTTGTGCTAAACTAATCGTACTAGACATTTCTAATCAAGACATTATTCAGACACTTTTTTATTGAGAGTTCGAATATGGCATCCCCGAAATACATAATAAGAATAGATAATAATTAACAAATGTAACATCACATGTGTTCAAATTGCCCTCCTCCTAATTCTAAGCACAGTGCAACGCGCAAAAAGCTAACCGTCGTTCATGATCTCGAGGATGAAGCGTTTTAGAAATATGAATTGCCCAAGGCCGATATTTGTGTTTTTTAAGTGTTCTCCAAACAACTTGATGTGACGGCAAATTCAGCTGGGCTGCAACTTCTCTTGAGGAAACAGATGGATTGTCTTGCACCTAATTAAGAATTAAATGATGAATACGTATTTTAGTATTTGTAATCATGTAAAATTTTTACCGCTTGCAAAATTTCCTGCTCATATTCATTGGGCCTATCGCCATATTTTCATCTACGTCTTTTAAATGAACCATATTCGCTCAAGTTTCTGTGCAGCAAAGAAAAATACCTCAAACTAGGTTGTTGCCGCTCTGGATAACGCTGCCGAATATTTTGCCGCATGCTACCTACCTGTATCGATAGGTAGTAGTTTCACATCGGGTTGTACTTCTCCGATGTGGCCAAAGCCAGCTGCAGTGGGACGGGAGGGGTTCTAATCCGAAACGCGAGGCCAAACCAAAAATAGGCGCCACTTAATTTTTAAGAAAAAGGGGGAAATTAAGAAACCCAAATTACCTCCAGAACACGTTAGTTTATTATACAAAACAAAAAAAAAACTTGTCCGAGACAATAAAATATAGAATAACTAAACAATAAGTCGACACCAAAAAAAGAAAATAATAAAAAAAATACTATTCTACATTAACGTTAACATGTGCCTTTAATTTTACACCGGAGTGTACGCAACAAAGTGCATGTCGAACGGCGGCAAAATCAAAGAAAGAATTTCGCGAAATCAAAACGCGAATTAACGCTCAACGCTGCGTAAAAGCAATAAAGTAACGTTCCAACCTCTGTTACGTCGGCGTCTTGTTTACTGGTCGGCCTCTTTATATCAAAGTCGCCGCTACTCCTTTGTTATACGCCGCCAATCATGCCGCCAGTCGGGGAGGGGGAACTCTGCGTCGCAAATCTGTGAACACCTGCACGCTGCGTTAACACGAGAAAGGGTAGCTCTAATCCGAAATGAAATTTGCAGTAAAGAATAAAAGCCTATAAATAAAAGAAATCGAACGTAAGGGTCAATTTTGAAAACTTTGCGCCGTGCAAAACTCACCTCGATTCTTTATCGAAGCTGAAACAAACGCGAACACGCGCTTTTCTGTCTCCACGAGGGCCTGGTTAGAAACGACAATTTACCGTAAGATTCACTTTCATCCTCTTGATGTAGTGATCCGCACAAAATGAATTTGTTTAACGTAAATAAGATATAACCCGGGAGACGACTGACTTCGTTCTGCTGAATCGCGCAATGTTTTCCATTCGATCGAGAAGGAACAATTTCCAAAGGGAGAGAGAGAGACACGTTCCGATTTACCATTGGCAGAATTCATCTCAGCGATTGGGGGGAACCAATCAGCTCAATGTGTACAGTGTCGTGGTTTCCAAGCAACTTTCCGGCACAATTAATTTTCGCCTTATACAGGGCGTGTTCGAAACAGTAATGAAAACGGGGTCGCGACAACGCTTATACGGGGTGTATTCGAAATAGAAAGGAAAAATGAACTGTAACACGCAGTCAAGTGGGCATTTCGATGCGAAGTGTAATAAATTTGTATTATATCTCTTTGTTCTTCACTTGAAAAAGGCATTTTCGCGATAAAATTAGCACAAACGTAAATGACAAGACTTGAAATAGGATCAAACTGTCAAACTTTTGTTCACAACAAAAGAACGTTTTGTTTTTCCAAAGCACTCTGCGCAAAAAATGCAAAATTGGATTTTTAGCAACAATGTGATATTGGACCACCATGTGTGATACATCATTGTAAAGAGAAAAAAGAACGTTATCTCAAAATGTTAAAATTCAAAATGGCGTCCATAAGAAAAAATGAAGTTGCCAAGTGTTTCTTCGTCATCTTGAAAATTATTGAAAAAGGGATGCCATATTCGAATTCTCCATAAAAAAGTGTCTGAATAATGTCTTGGTTAGAAATGTCTAGTACGATTAGTTTATCGTGAAAAAATTAAAAACGAAAATCACAAATTTTCGTCTTTTTGCAATATTTTCAGAACTATTAAAGATATTACAAATTTCTTTTCAGATTATTATTCAGCACGAAAATGCGCAACTTTTCCCTAATTTAACCAACTTCGTATCTCTTAAGATAAGCGAGATCCCCATAGTGGCACTCGAAAAATGGACAGGCTGTATATCTACTCAGGTAGATAATATAAAGCAATTTCTGTTTTCCCATGTTAAATCCCTATGTCTCATTGTCAGATGGACAAACGGTATAAACAATTCAAAGTACAAGAAATATGTATTTTATATAATTACTGCTTACCAATATATAATTTTGGAATTTATATTTAAAAGTTTCTTTAATTGAATAGTAACATAAGATTAACCTTTACAACAAACGGCTTTAGACAATAATATTCATTAAAAGTGACAATATTAATTAGAAGTGAAAAATATTTTTCACTTCTAACGAGGGCTGTCGAACGACGGCGAAACGTTAAGTTTTGTGCGCTATTTAGTGTCCGTTTAAAAATTTTGTGATTTTTTTTATTATGTATATACATATACACCGTGTCCACGGATCGGGTTCACTATAGGAAAAACTTTTTTTATTTTTCATTTTTCGAAAAAAAATCATTCTTTATAAAAGTTTTTGCTTGTCCCAAAGATTCTAAAATTAGAAAATAATAAATTTCCATTAATAACAATAAAATAAAATAAAATCATGTTTACACTTTCACAAAATACGGCAATGTTCAAAAATTCCGTTAGTATAATCAAGTAAACTGGTTAACTCAAGCAATATCAATTACTGTAAATGTAATTTGGGTGATAGTTATGTAGATATAAGAACATAATATAAAATAAACTCTCTTCAAAAATTAAGTTTATTTCATTTTTTAAATTTTAAGAACCTGGGAGGTAATAAAAAAAATGACTTTTGTGAATTAAAACGTAATAAGAAATCAAATTCATAATATTGCCCGATTCTAGTTGACGTGATTTTTAACAGAATTTTAATCTTTGCCACGTTTTGTAAAAGTTAAAAGATAAATTTCCAAACTTTTTCAATTGTTAATGGGAATTTATTATTTTCTGTAATATTTCTTAGGTTTTTAGGTCAAGCAAAACTTTTGTAAAGAATGATTTTTTTTCGAAAAGTGAAAAATAAAAAAGTTTTTCCTATAGTGAACCCTATCCGTGGACACGGTGTATATGTAATATATCCTATACAGTGCTCGCCAAAAAGTCGGCATCAAATGGGAGAAATTTTTATTTCTGATTTTTCGAAAAAACTTTTTACGGCAATAATTTGTGCTTGTCTGAAAACCTATTTAGCCCCTATTAGATATACCGAGTGATTTTTACTTAGTTAGAAAATAGCATTTTCGAAATTGCCAAAATCCTAAAATTGTTATTTCTTGGAAACTAATCAAGATTTCAACGAGATTTTTTTTTATTGTGTATTAGTTTTAGAAAATTTTGCAAATCGGTTATGATTGCAGCGGATTCCCCGGATGTCGCTACTTAAGAGGAATCGTACAAAGTTATCCCTCAGAAGTTCGCATTTTACTATCCCTACTTTGCTACGTTAAGGGGAAATATTTGTGATGTTATGATTGGTTGGTTGGCAGTCGCCTTCCGACCATGCGGCAATTGAAAAACCACCAACATTAGTTGCTTAGAGCTATCTCTGTTCAACACATATTGAGAAAGAACGATAATAACTCTCGCGTGTCGGTAGTTCCGTCATCATGAGCAACTTACTAGGCTGCGTTCGGTCATAATGTTGGTACATTCAACGGGTTCAGAAATACACATACATGTACATAATTATATTCAAATACCTAACACATTTTTTTACGGTAATTTGTAATAAGACGCAATTATCGTTCAAAGTAGACTTTATTTTTAATTGCACATATGCGTCGTATAATAGAAAAGGAACAAGCAGTTACCTATATGTATTTGTAAAAATATTGAAGAGGATTGAAGCTGCAACACCAAAAATTTTACTTATAAATGCTATTTCATGCCCATGCGCAATTTTAATATTACCTGCATTTCAATACTGTAATGAAATTCATTATTTTATTTATTTATATTGTAAACATGGGTAAATTGAACTCCATTAACAAGAAGGTCACATATAGGAAAAGAAAAATCGGCGGTAAATATGTTTCTTTGTAAATATGTATCTACATACATATATTTCTTCGAAAATTGTTAAAAAATGTTGATAATTAAGTACATGACAAACATGATGACGCGAAGTGACTGTTCTTGGTGTCATCAAAACGCCAGTGTCGTTTATTACGTACTATAAGGTAAACGAAATAATTTTTTTTAAAAATTTACGAAGGTATAAACATAGATATAAATCTGCAAGGTTTGGATATTTCAAAATAAATGGTTAAGTATGTAGTAGTCGAAAAAATATTATATACGCCACGGCAGCAAAGTGTCTTTATCGACCTCGTTCGCTTGCTCACCGCGGCTTCGCCTTGGCTCGCAATTTGCAAACTCGTTTGATAAAGTGCTACTTTGCCACCTTGGTACATAAATAACTAGAAATTCAGAATGTAAAAGTATTTCGCATCTTGCAATTTTTGATTGAAGAAAAGGCCACAGTTTAAGAAAATATCATAAAAGTTTATTTCTTTTGAAACTGGTATGAAGTTAGCAATAACTTTCAGCAGTAAAAAAAATTCTAAAATAATACCAAAACAGTTTCAGTATTTATGTATTAGTATAAAAATCTACTAATTAATATTCAATAACTTAAAATGAATATTTTTAGAAACTGATTCGAAATTGACCTATCGAGTAATGTTGCGCGAGGCGTACTCAACTTTTTCAAAAATGACAGCGTTATCCTATTTTTAAATCAAATATTTTTAGACGAAAATAATCTATCGAAAGGCTTTTGATAGTGTAAAAACAAAAAGGGACATATTTTTTGTTCGGCCACAATTAAATCTTAAACTTTAGTTCCGCATACTCCGACGCGCACTTCGTTTTCTCAAAAATGACAGCGTTGTCTTATTTTTAAATCAAATGTTTTTAGACGAAAATAATCTATTAATAACGGGCTTTCGATAGTGTAAAAACAAAAAGGGACATATTTTTGTTCGGCCATAATTAAATGTTAAACTTTAGTTCCGCAGGACGCACGTTTCGTTTTTCTCAAAAATGACATTGTTGCCTTATTTTTTAATTAAATAACTCAATAAGAGGCGTTTAGTACTGTAAAAAAAGCATTGTATATCTTTTTATTTTCAATTACATACTTATTTTGAACAAGTTTTCAAATCACCTTAGATTTTTAAGGTCCTGGAGTATGCGGAATGAAAGTTTAAGATTTTATTGTGGCCGAACAAAAAATATGTCACTTTTTGTTTTTAATAATAATAGATTATTTTCATCTAAAAACATTTGATTTAAAAATAAGACAACGCTGTCATTTTTGAGAAAAACGAAGCGAGAGTCCTACTGTAGCGGAGCTAAAGTTTAAGATTTAATTGTGGCCAAACAAAAAATATGTCCCTTTTTGTTTTCACACTATCGAAAGCCCGTTATTAATAGATTATATTCGTCTAAAAATATTTGATTTAAAAATAAGACAACAACATTTTTGAAGAAATTGAGTACGCCTAACGCAAAATTACTTGATAGGTCAATTTCGAATCAATTTCTAAAAATATTCATTTTAAGTTATTGAACGTTACTTAATTAGTAGATTTCTATACTAATATATAAATAATGAAACTGTTTTGGTATAGTTTTAGAATTTTTTTTATTGCTAACTTCATTTGAACTTTTTTTGAACTCTATTTAAATGTACATTTTTAAATTTTTACTATTTCGCTTCTAATACACATAAGTTGAATCAAACACAAATTTACAAAAAAAAAAGAAAAAAATGTAAGTGTTCCACTTCAAATTTTAAGGAGTGCATTTAAAATAATAACGAGAAAAAGGAGTTCATGCAAAAGTTAGTTACACAAAATAATGTTTTCGAAGTGAAATGCGTCTCAAAATTTTTCTTTTAGGTTTAATCAACGAAGAATGCCAGGACGCGAAAGTTCACACAAAAAAGTTGTACGTCAGAATAGGAAAAATGATAATTCTATAAAAATGTAATTTTCCTAGTGATGTAATTTATCCGGCTAAAAATACCTTTTTCTCCAACCGTGGAAAAGGCCGTACCTTAGAATACTATTTAGAGAAAGTGAAGTTGACCTTTTCTTGTCTAACAAGAAATGTACTTGTTGCTAGACCTCAGTGCATGTATAAATAAACATTAAAATACCAAAAACGTACTGGAAAAAGCAGTGTACAAACTTAAATATGTTTAAATTACCCGCCTTAATCGTATTTGGGATCATGCGCAATAACCCCTAAAAATCGGAACGCAAAATATATTCTCAGGCCGTGAAAAAAGATCACGTGATTGTCTATTTTGTTACCGCCCCCAGCTCTTAAGGTGGGGAGAATATATTCACGCCTTACAGAAATAATTCACTAAAAACATACAAATCGGGCGACTTCATAACTTAATTATGGTTACATATTTTTAAAAGCTGTTTTCACTGATTTGTTAACAAAACTTCAATCTACAAAGTGACCAACGCGTTTTTCAAAATTCCATCTGGAAGTATTTTTACTATCGCTGTAAAGTTCAACTACAATTTTTCAATGTTAATTATTTTTTTCTTAATTACCAGATGATGATAGAGAAATTTCCTATGGTCACTTTGTACTGCTAGTTGTCAGGTATATAAATGAATTAATTATATTCAGAAATAAAGTCTCTATGAATTCGCCCGTTTTAATGGTTTTCGTATATGGAGTTATTTCGTAAGATTGCTCTTAAATGTCTATTAGTTTTAGCTTACTGAACAATCTCAAGTCCAGAAAATAACGTTCTTCTTTAACTTTTAGCGAAAATTGAATTTTTCAATTTTTGAACTTTTCACAAAATTTCACATATCAAAACTTAGTTGTAAATTTCAAATAATTTTGGACGAAAACTTCAAAGATTTGTAATTGAAAAAAAAAAAAAATAGAGAAAGGCATTTGTTGCTTTAGATATTTTATTATTTATCGAAAAGTAATATTTGTACATAATCGCAACGTTTTCATTCATTCATTTGTATCTCAACGGTCCTATCATATTTTTGAAAAGTAAGTCTACCACTAATGTGTTACATAATTTGTAATTAACATACTATTCTTTTTTCAGAGAGAGGATTCATTTGAATAGACGATGCCTCCAAGATATGTATGAATTATTCCAAAGCCAATGTTGAACACAAGGTAAGACATTCGATATTTTATACGTATTGAGTTCGCATTTCATTATTATTGTTTTTGTTTCTAGGATCTTCCCCATTGGTAGAACGTGTAGATGTAAAATGGTTCTTTTTAGAACCACCAAAACCTTCTCCCAAACATTTGCATTCGAGACACAAGCGCTTAATGAGATTAGTATACCTACTGCTAACTGAAATCAACCTCCAGTTTCTAAATTATTCCTATCTATTTATTCTTTTATGTAAACACGCTAATATAAACAATTAACCATCTAAATAAATTGAGGCGGTCAGAAGCAAAGGGGTGTAAGTACAACTTTCGTGATTTGAAGAGAGAGAGGTTCAAAGTTAAATTTCAATAAAATAATTCGCTGTCAAATGATAATTTATAAGATAGGAAAACTACTTTCTAATATCTTTTTATGCCTGTTTCAAAAATTTCGTGAAATCACATAACTCAATTTGTGTTAAAAAGTCACTCTGCTTCTAACCGCTTCATTTGTAAAACAGTATAAATGAATATTTCGCGCCAGATACAGATTGCCGCGGTTTCTTTCGTTTGTGACAGGAGCATCGGGAGTGCGTTCAGGAACAGTACCTAGGTAAGAAAAGTTATCCACGGTCGTTCATAAACTACAAAATGTTATCCACAGTATTTCACCTTAATCGTTCAGAAAGTCCCGCTGATTCACCCACGGGTGCTCCTAACTTCCCAGAGATATTGCGAGCATGCGCAACGCGTCTTAATTCATTTTTCGAATATAACTATACGTTTCTGTACGTGTTATTTGGTGATTGTTTATTTTGCAGAAGACCTAATTGAAGAAAAATTGCAGAATATGAGTGTGTAATTGATAATAACGGCCATTTCATTCATAATGAGAAGGGAGAATTATTATTTACAAATTTAACCAGTAAGTAAATGCAAGCAAATCTAAGTAGACAAGTTGAAAATTAAATTCACTTTCAATTTTGGCAGCAGGTTCACATAACCTAAATTCAACATAATTTACCAATATTTTCTTTGACGTTAGTACTAATACGTTCACCGTTATCGTTCAGAAACTTCGCTTAAATTTTCTACCACGACGTAATTACCCAAGTAGGTAACTCTTACCTGTTGGGTAGGGTATCTGAACGCACTCCGGTAGTTAGACAATCCGCCTTACAAGTCACGCCCACGTAAGACGGAAACTGTTGTGCATCGTCTCAGTTTTCGTGTAATAATTCAAATTTGTAGGGGGTAAAAACTTTTTTGGTTCCATTTTCCTAAAGCTAAAGGTTTCCTCTGTCCACCTCTGAAATGTCGCATTTCTCCGTTGCTTATGAAAAAAGTTATGGAGGTTTATAACACGTAAATTTTCGGATTATGCGCAATTATTCAATTACGTCAATATACTGCATTGTTACTTAGACAATCCGCCTTACAGGTATTACTCATAATTGCCTACATCGTTTCAGATTTCGTGATGTAATTCCAATTTGTAGGGGGTATAAACTTTTTTGATTCCAGTTTCCTAATGCTAAAGATTTCCTTTATCCACCTCTGCATTTTCGATTTTCCACGTCGCTTATTGAAAGAGTTACGCAGGTTTATAACACGTTCTCTGAAATAATTAAGAAGTGTAAGGGGTATAAACTTTTTTGGTACCATTTTCCGAGCGGAAGGTTTCCTCTATCCACTTATGATTTTTCACATTACTGCGTTGCTTATTGGAAAAGTCATGTACGTTTGTATGAACATTGCGCTGACGGGAATTTTCGATTATGCCATATAATTTAAATGTGTAGGGGGTATAAACTTTTTTTACGCCGGATTATCAATACACATGCACAGATGCAAGTACTCATGCAATTAGAAAAGTTTGCGTTACATATTAAAAAAGTACTATTTTTTATAATTCGCCCCACAACATTTGATCGGAGGCGCGACCGATAACTTCAGGGCGAATTCCGTGATGCATATAACTCGATATTTCTTTAATTTTCGTGATCGCTGTGTTATTATATTGGATTGTCTTAAGTCCTTGTGTTGATTTTATATTGCGGGAGGGTGTATTTCATGAAATACGAGTGAAAATCCGAAATCGATGCCAGTTTCTACAGTGTAAACCTGCCTCCGTTTTCACGTCTTACTACGCATTCGGCTGCTGACGGTTGGCTGCCAAGTTCACACAAGTTAACCTAGCAGCCTAATATTAACATTTTTCTACAGTATGAGTGATGATTCCCCTGGAGGGAGTCCCTCCAGGTGTATGTCTCCAGAATATATTACCCCTATTGTAGTTTCTCCTAACACACATACTAAAATTCAAAATGCAATTGATAAAGCTACCCGAGAAAATTTTGATATGGAAACGGTACCATTTGTTTCTCTTTCTGTAAAGAAACTTAACACTTTCAATAATAAGTCCTTAGGGCCATTTACAGTATACCTTCAATATAAAGAAACAATTCCTGGTAAGGGAATTGGAGCCATTCACCCTATGACTATCGGCAAAATTCTTATGGAAGGTCAAGTGTCTGGAATTAAGAATATAGTCAGTAAAGGCAAAAATCGATTAGCTATTACTTTCAGTTGTGGTAAAAGTGCCAATAATTTCTTAGAAAATAAAATTTTAGACAAGCACAATCTACATGCTTTTATTCCGACTCATTTAATTTCTTGTCAAGGGGTCATTCGCGGTGTTCATCCTTCCATACCAGAGGACTTAATCTTAAAAAATTTGCACTCTCCTTGTAAAGTCGTAAAAGTGAGAAGACTCAACAGAAAAGCGGTCAAAAATAACAATTCAACTGATTTATCTGACGAGGAAAACTCTAGATCAATTGAATATGTTCCCACACAATCTGTAGCTATTACTTTTGAAGGCACTGTGTTGCCTAAGAAAGTTTACTTATATTTCACTCCGGTGGATGTTGAGGTATTTCAGTATCCTGTGACTCAATGTTATCAGTGTTTAAGTTATGGTCACACTATAAAGCAATGCAAAGGTAAAGAAAAATGCAGAAATTGTGGTGAGCAACATAGTAGTGTCTCCTGTACCAACACTAGAACAATTTGTGCAAATTGTAAGGGTAACCATTGTGCTACAGATCACGATTGTCCTGTATTCATTAAACAAAAACAAATCAAAGAGATTATGGCATTTCAAAACTTAACCTTCTTTGATGCTGCAAAATTGGTTAATGTCACGAAATCCCAAAATACATTGTCTAAGCCCCAAGATTTTCCACGTTTAAATGTCGATGATGATGACAATTTTGTGCCTTCTCAGGTTAATTCTCGTACTAGAAGAACATTTTCGCAGGTTGCTTCTTCCCCCGTTAAAAGGAAGAAAGTAACCTTAGTTAACACTTTTGACAAACATTCACATAACGAATGTCTTTCGTATGCCAACGGGAACCCCGTGGCTGGCCCTTCTCGTCCAATATATAATTTCAGATCCAATGGCAATCCAGCTTCTTCTTCTTCCTCGTCTTCTCTACCCAGCTTTCAAAATGGAAAAGGTTTTTTGACCCAGCTAGATGAATTAAAATCTAAACTTCAGCTTTCCCTAAAAGGGAGCCCTTTTATGGAACCTCTGATTAATCTTTTACAGTCAGCTATAACTATTCTTACTTCTGCCATACAAGTTAATCTTGGAAACACATCTAGTGATAATGGAGCTTAACGTACTTCAATGGAATATTCGTTCTGTGACCAGTAATAAAGAAGACCTTCTTGCACTTCTAAGCGATACAAATATACATGTGGCATGTTTACAGGAAACTTGGTTCAAGCAAAATCAGAAATGTCATATCAGCAGATATAAGATAGTAAGAAGTGATAGAATTGATGGCAAAGGTGGATGCGCCATTTTGGTACGTCAAGATATTCCTTTTGATACGGTTAATTGTTCCATTAACAATGAATTACTTCAGGTTGTTATAATTAAACTAAAAAACATCTATGTTGGTTGTGTTTACATATCTCCAAGCTGTTCTCCCACATATCAAGAGTTGTCTCATATAATAGAGTGTTGCAAAGGTCCTTTTATCCTATGTGGTGACTTTAATGGGTTGCACCCTTCTTGGGGCTGTCCTATTTCAAATAACAAAGGTGAGATTTTGGCTTCTCTATTAGAGAATTATGGACTCAACCTGCTTAATGATTTTTCTCCCACTCGTGTAGAGTTTCCAGGTAGACGTAGCAACATCATAGATCTGACAATATGTTCTCCTGATATTCACCCAAACTGTTTTTGGCGATTATTAGAGGATTGCCATGGTAGTGACCATCTTCCTATCATCATTAAATTTGTACTGCATGACAGTCCTATGAATGTTGTCAATCGTAGTCATATGAGTTTCTGTCCTGAAAATTTAATAAAATTTAAGGAACTTGTTAAGACATATATAAATAACATACCTGACAACTCTGATACATCGGGTAAGGTGCTTCAGGAATTGATTATGGCTGCTGCTGAAAAGTGTTTAGTTAAAGGTAAAGTCAGTTCTCAAAACAGACCTTCACCTCCTTGGTGGGATAATCAATGTTCTTCTGCTATAAACGAAAGAAAAGCTGCCATTAGGGAGTACAAATCTAATCCTGGTATAGAAAATTTTATTGTTCTGAAGAGAAAATGTGCCGAAGTCAAGAGATTTTTAAAATGTAAAAAAAGGTCCAGCTTTATTGATTACTGCAATTCCCTCAATCCAGATACTCCAGTATCTCTTATTTGGAAAAAGATCAGACAGTTTCGGGGTATTTTCAATGATCCTGAAAATCATAAAACTGCTTCATCTGAATGGGTGGAGAATTTTATGGCCTCACTTACCCCAGATTTTGTGGAACTGCCACTAAATTTTGGTGAGGTTAATTTCAACCGATATGTTTTTTTATCCTCTCCCTTTACTTTGGACGAACTCGCTGGAGTTGTTAATTCTTCTAAAACTTCGGCTCCCGGACCGGATAATATTCATTGGAAGATGATTTCGAACCTTCCCTGGAATGCCAAAGGCTTTTTGACAGTTATCTTTAACAACTTCTTAGAAGGTATAAAGATTCCTCCTAGTTGGAAAGAATGTAAAATTGTACCTCTTTTAAAACCGGGGAAAACTATTGGTGTTGCTTCCTCCTATAGGCCCATTTGTCTATCCTCTTGTTTACTGAAAACACTTGAACATATCGTGAAAAATAGACTTGAATGGTGGCTGGAAAATAAAAAAAATTTACCGGCTAGTCAGTTCGGCTTTAGAAAGGGTTTAAGTTGCAGAGATTGTCTTCTGTACTTGCTTTCGGATATATATAAAGCTTTTAGTGAGAAAAAATTCCTGGTTGCATGTTTTCTGGATATCAAATCAGCATACGATAATGTTAACTGGAACATACTATTGGAACGTATGACGGAGATTGGAATTCCTCTTGAATTGTGTAGATTAATTATGGATATAATTACTCACCGCTCCTTCATCTCTTTTCACAATGATAAGGCTGTAGGCCCCAGAACCTCGAGTAAAGGTCTCCCTCAAGGTTCGGTTTTGAGTCCTCTGTTATATATCATATATACTACTACTTTAGAGAATGTAATTCCTCAACATTCTACAATATTGCAATATGCGGACGATGTCGTTATATATAGTTCGGGCAAGATATTGATTGATACGATTGACCTTCTCAAGGTTTCTGTCATGTCGGTTATGGATTGGATGGACGAAAGCAATTTAGAATTGTCTCCAAGTAAATCACAAGCGATTATTTTCTCAAGAAGAAGGATTCCCAATCGCCTGCAAGATATTTTAATTAATCAAGAAGTCATTCCATTAGTTGGAGTAGTCAAATTCTTGGGAGTAGTGTTGGACAGAAAACTTACATTCAACCCGGAAGTCAACAGTCTAATTAGTAAGTGCTGTAGTAGTATGAGGATTCTTCAGTTTTTGAGAAGAACCTGGTGGGGCGCTCATCCAAGTACTCTTCTCTGTCTATATAAATCTGTAATTAGATCGTATATTGATTACTCAGGTTTCTTGATTTACCCTCTACATAAAACCTCGGATATTAGACTTAGCAGAATTCAATATCAGGCTATTCGTCTGTGTATTGGAGCAATGAAGTCAACTCCCTCTCAGGCCTTATTAGTTGAAGCTGCTGTTCCCCCTATTGAAGTGCGCTGTAAATGGCTTGCTAACAAGTACATATTAAATTTAATGAAAATTGATGGTAATCCTTTATTGAACAAGGTGGAATTATTAAGTGAAATAGTTAGGCGTCCTTCATCTAATCTTTGGAGACGTTTTCCTGCTCCTTTTATGGTGCAGTCCTTCAATGAATTATCTCAGTTGCAAGTGAAGATTCATTCTACTCAACTATTACCTTGTTTTATTTTTGGCTATCACTGCCAAGTCAGGTCGATCCAGACGGATTCAACATTTGGGAGTAAAAATAACCTACATATACTTCCTCCACAATTAACCGAACAGACATTTCAAGCGATTATTAAAGCCAAATGGTCAAACTATGTTTGTATATTTACGGATGCATCTGTTAATTCTGATCCCAACAGCGTTGGAATCGGCATATATATAAAAAACTTCATTTGCGTAAAAAAGAAATTATTTCCTGATACGAACATTTACCGAGCTGAAACTTATGCCATCCTAGAAGCACTTAGACTTGTACTAGAATACAACATTAAAGCTGTCATTATATGCTCTGACTCGCAAAGTGCTTTGTCTGCTATAGGTACATCTAGAATATCTCCTAAAACTGATCCGATCCTATTAGAATTGAAGGAATTATATTTTCAATTGTGGGATTCAGGTGTATCTATTGTTTTCTTGTGGGTTCCAGGTCACCGAGGTATTTTGGGGAATGAGACTGCTGACAAGTTAGCCAAATCAGCATGTTCTTCTAATCTTCAGACTACAAATAGCTCAACTATTTCAAGTGATTTTTTGACAGTTAGTAAAAAAGAATTATTGAGATCTTGGCAGATATTATGGGAAGATTTTACTCAAACTAAGGCAAAATTTTACTTTGGTTTTAATTCCCATGTTGTTAGACAATCTTGGTTTCATAATATGAATCTTCCACGAAGACTTATTACCACTACATGCAGATTACGGTTTAACCATTGTCTTGCTTATACTCATTTGTTGAAGATCAGAATAGTGAATAATCCTAACTGTTCGTGTGGTGCTTTGGGTGATGTTAATCATATCTTATTCGAATGCCCTCTTTATAAGGATAAATCAAATACTCTCTATATAAATCTTACGAAAGTTGGTATAAAAGCCCCCATCAATATTACAAATATTATCTCTTGTCCGGAAAAGAAATCAATAGAAGTATTGGGAAAATTTTTGTCAGAATGTAATATAAAACTCTAGTACTCTGCATGTTATTTTTTATTTTAGTTGCTTAATGCTTTTGTAGTGTAGCTTATTTTGCTGTATTTACAAACTTTTGAATTAACTACTACTTCTCTACTCTTTTATAGCCTTGTGTTAACCTTCCGTGGCCCATTTCTGTGTCGCTGCAAAGGGCCCTGCAGCTAGAAGAGTCCATCCTAATATCTCCATAATACATCCTAAAACTTTTTTCTAAATACTTTTTAAGCAACACAAGATAAGCGAACCAGTGACGTAAAATTGACAATTAAAAAAAAAAAAGTGTATAGTATCTAGTGTTTATTGTACTGTCTTTCGTGTATGTGAGACTGGCTGATATGGAATAACCAAAAGCCAAACAAAATGATTTAGAAGAAGAAGAAGAAGACCAACGCGTTTTTCAAAATTCCATCTGGAAGTATTTTTACTATCGCTGTAAAGTTCAACTACAATTTTTCAATGTTAATTATTTTTTTCTTAATTACCAGATGATGATAGAGAAATTTCCTATGGTCACTTTGTACTGCTAGTTGTCAGGTATATAAATGAATTAATTATATTCAGAAATAAAGTCTCTATGAATTCGCCCGTTTTAATGGTTTTCGTATATGGAGTTATTTCGTAAGATTGCTCTTAAATGTCTATTAGTTTTAGCTTACTGAACAATCTCAAGTCCAGAAAATAACGTTCTTCTTTAACTTTTAGCGAAAATTGAATTTTTCAATTTTTGAACTTTTCACAAAATTTCACATATCAAAACTTAGTTGTAAATTTCAAATAATTTTGGACGAAAACTTCAAAGATTTGTAATTGAAAAAAAAAAAATAGAGAAAGGCATTTATTGCTTTAGATATTTTATTATTTATCGAAAAGTAATATTTGTACATAATCGCAACGTTTTTGATACAATATGCTTTTGAGGAGAAATATTTTTTAATGATAATTAACAGGTGTTGGAATGTCTTCTAAAAACTCTAATCTATTCCTATTCATGAATTCCTGTCACAGAAAACTCCTAAATATTCTTTTACAATGACCTAAATGAGGAGAGTTTTTTTCTTAATTAAGCCACCATTAAACTAACAACACTTACAAAAAATGACAAGTATGAGTGTTACTGAAAAACATAACACATCTCCTAACACATAAACTTTGATACGACCTTCATCTTACTTAATCAGTAAATTTGGCAACGTTGGTATTTCTTAGGATTTTTAGCCGCTCCTACTCATGCATCATTGCATCATAACCTCTATTAATGGCGCCTTGTGATCGGACTTTTTGGACTTTTATTGAGCATTTTTATTTTTGTTAATGCAATTGTTTTATTTCATCACAGCAATTTTTGCTATACAGAAGTTATTTTTATCTGCAATGTAAAGTAATGTAGTTATAAGTTTATTTAAAATATTATTTATTGTTCATACATAAACTTTTTATCCAGAATTTATTTGTTTGGATATAAAAAAAATATTTATTGTTCATATATATATATGTCCAGGTATTTAAATAAAAATAAAAATTAAAATGTGGTTTAATTTTTTGGTTACATTTGCGTCATAATATAATTAAAAATGACGTCAAAAACATACGACATATGACATGCGTTTCGTTTGCACGCTCACACGCTTTAAGCGCTCACGCTTATAAGCGCTGTTTTCTGTTGTTTCCTTTGGCGTTTAGTCGCTTAAGCCGTTATACGCAAAGGTGTTTCTTTTGACTTTTGTTCGCACAACGAATTCATAACCTTAAAAATATAATTTTAGTAGTGAAATTGATCCAATCATAGCTGCTGCAGCTGTTTCTGAAGTGTAATGTTTGTTTATAATCTGACTATGATTAGCTGATCTTCTCATACACGTCTCATACGTTCCGTTAGGGGCATAAGCGCTTACGCTTTTGCTGTCCTACATCCATGGAATAAGCAATCGTGAGCGAAAACTATGACGTCATATGACGTTATCATTGCGTCAGCTGGCGCTTTGTAAGCGTTTGCAAACCCAAACGGAATGGTTTAAGCAACGCTTATTAGCGCTCAAATCATTTAAGCGTGCAAATGAAACGCACCCTATATGATGTTTAAAAATGACGTCGCCAGGCTGTGACATTTGCCGTCTTATTTACGTCTTTAATACGTCGATGACAATGGTCATTTGACGTAAACAATGACCAACTATTAACGTGAAAAAGACGGCACCTTGCTGCCTGGGTACATGTATACAGTGTGGTGATAAAGTAACGCACCAAGCGAGAAAACACCCTTAGCGTTGACTTTTTCTAAAAACGCTCGGACAGGTCGATTTTATTTTAAAAAAAGACATCTTTTACAACCAATTTTAATTTTATGTCAGTTACCACTTTTGCGCCGTGACGTCATCGACATTTTTTTTAAATGACAACCTATTTTTTTTGAAAATGTCATTTGAAAGCACCCATTTTTCTGAGTACAAAAATGTTAATGAATCACTAATGCATGAAAAAATTTTGAAGAAAAAAATTATTGAAAAATGGAGATGTGATTTTTATTCTTTATAAAATTTCGATCTAAAATAATACTTTCTTATAAAAACATAACAAAACAACTTAATAAAATTACAATAAATATTGGAAATGTCCTCCACCAACTACTTGACAGTGACCAGCTCGTGTGTAAACGCTGTTAATGACTCTTGCGATAGTTTCATGGCTAATGTTATTCATTTCCGCTCACCCGACTTAACTCCCGTAGACTTTTTTATGGGGTTATCTAAAAAGTCGAGTTTACGTGAACAAACCTCAAAATTTGAAAGATTTACAAAACAAAATTAGGACAGAAATGAATAACATTAGCCGTGAAACCATCGCAAAAGTAATTAACAACGTTTACACACGAGCTGGTCACTGTCAAGTGGTTGGTGGAGGGCATTTCCAACATTTATTGTAATTTTATTAAGTTGCTTTGTTATGTTTTTACAAGAAAGTATTATTTTAGGTTGAAATTTTATTAAAATTAAAAATCTCATTTGCATTTTTCAATAATTTTTTTCTTCAAAATTTTCTTATGCATTAGTGATTCATTAATATTTTTGTACTCAGAAAAATGGGTGCTTTCAAATGACATTTTCAAAAAAATAGGTTGTCATTTAAAAAAAGTGTCAATGACGTCACAGCGTAAAAGTGGTAACTGACATAAAATTAAAATTGATTGTAAAAGATGTCTTTTTTAAAAATAAAATCGACCTGTCCGAGCGTTTTTCGAAAAAGTCAACGCTAAGGGTGTTTTTTCGCTTGGTGCGTTACTTTATCACCACACTGTATATTTACATGTATAGTTAATGATGGCTTGGTTATATGCTCAACTTCAAGGAATTGCCGAATTGGATAGGGTTGAAAGACAAGCCCAACTGCAAGAACGACGTCTTTTTAGGAGAGTTGTTCGAGATGCCAATGATCCGTTTCAGATTCCTGAAAATGAATTTGTAAGACAGTTTCGCTGAAGTAAGGAAGCATGCCAACAACTCATTGCTAACTTAGAACCCTACATTCTGGCTGGACGGTATATATCTAGAATACCATTAGTATTTAAGGTGTGTTAGGTGTGTAGTAACGTATATATGCAATGCACAGTGTTATTTTAATATTTTAAATAGGTATTAATTACATTGAATTTTTTTGCCATGGGAAGTTATCAGAGAAATATTGGAAACAATGTGCTAGCCTGTTGCAGCCAATCAGTGGTATCCCGTAGCATCAAAGAAATTTCAACTGCTATTGTAACCCATTTATTAAGAAGATGGGTTCGCTTTCCACGAAATGATCCAGAAAGAAATCAAATCAAAGAAAGGTGATAATCTACAGAAATCTATTTCTTCATTAACTGAAATATGGGTTGCAGGTTTGTTACGGATCATCACATGCATCATATTATTGGTGTGGTGGATGGAACCCATATTGCCATTGTTAAACCAACAGACAATGAAAATGTATATGTGAATCGAAAGGGATATCACAGCCTCAATTGTCAAGTGGTAAGTAAAATAAAAATACCTCTGAGTTCCATGGTGTAATGTTGAATTTTGTAGATTTGTGATTCACAACTACGAATTTTAAATGTTGTGGCTCGGTGGCCAGGTAGTACCCATGATGCCTATATTTGGCGTATGAGTCGTATTGGGGAAACAATGAGGGCGAACTACGAATACGGCGATCAAGACACTCGCATCATGGGTATGCTTTTTGTTTAAATTGTGTTGAACATTTTGTTTAATGTAATTGTTCGGTAGGTGATTCAGGATACGCTTGTCTTCCTTGGTTGCTAGTGCCTGTAACCAATCCACTTGAGGAGCATTTCAATGATGTATTTCGTCGATGCCGAAGTGTTGTTGAACTGTGCATTGGATTATTGAAGGGGCGCTTTCGTTGTTTATTGAAAGAACGCACCTTGCATTACCAACCAAGAGTAGCAGTACGCCTCATTTTAGCATGCACAGTGTCACATAATATGGCCATTCACTATAGAGTGTGGAACCCTGTTGCTCGGTGGGACGACATTGATCAGGAACTACAGTTGCCAGCACTGCTACCAGAACCTGATGCTGTCTACCGACAAATAGGACAACATCAACGAAGACAATATATTGAAAGTTATTTTTAAAAGGATACTGCAAATCAATACTTAAGTCTTGTTTATTAATTACAACTGAAAACTAATGAGCAAAACACTACACTTATTAATAAATAAATGAAAAGCCAATTCACACATTTATTATTAATATACCACTTGTTAGTTATTCGTGTTGTTGAGAGCAAGTTATCAATTCTTGCAGAAGGTGATTGGTTTTCCGTTTTTCCTTCACTAATTCTTCTAGCACCTCCACAACACAGTCCACCTTGTTACTTAGTGCTTCCTCAATTTTTCTAAATGTTTCTGTTGCTTCTGCTGCTGCAGATAGGCTTGAGTCCTCTGTCGTTTTCCTAAAACATCACAAAATATAAACATGATTATCAGTGTAAACTGTAAATAGCAGTTTTTACTGTAATCATGTTTATATTATTATATGTAACTGTAAATAGCAGTTACAGTTAACAATAACTATAGTCTGCTTTTTAATTCGGAAGAGTGAATTGGAAATTTTCTTCACACAAAACGAAATTTCTATCAGCTGAATTAAAAAAACAGAGTAAAATTAATACTACATTTTCAATTCAAGTGCACAAATAACAATATTAATACAATATTTGACTACTTACTGAAACTAGGAGTAGTTTGGGCTAATGGAGTGCTTCCTCTATTGGTTTCTTCATCTTCAGATGTGGCAGGTATTGCTTCTTCCCTTGAAGTAGACCGTCTCTGTACAATATATTTAATAATTATCATTTTTAATGAGAAACAAACAAAATTTACCAGCCAGACATCTCATTCTGATTCATCTGTGGTCACTTGTGGGGAAGTGACCGCTGATGAAATTTCAATATGGATTACTTCTACCTCTTTCTTTTGTTCGGGCTCTGCACTATCAAGCGGCAGAGAACAAGGCATCTCCAACCCATGGATTGCTTCTTGCGTTAATATTGCTATCACTTTTTCCTCTAATTCTGTGAAGTCGGTTTTACATTTTGGACCCCCACCTCTGCCGCCACGATGACGGCGTACCTTGCCTGCCTTTTTTTTAATTTTATTTTTTAAATCAATCCACACCTATTATACAAGTGAATGTACTCATAAGCCTTTGGCATTTTATGTGTGATATGGGTACTTACTTTCTGCCATTTTATGGCATTCTTTGAGGGCCCTTCACATGCATTGAGGCGTGCTGTAAGTTCATTCCACAGCTCCATTTTCTTTTTTTTGCCCGCAGAGCCTAATAATTTTCCTTTGGTAAACTCTTCATGGTCTTCCATAAATTCAATCAAGACTACTTTCTGGGCCGCGGTAATTTTTGTTTCCTTGCTCATTTTAAAACCAAAACCACTTACATTGAAACGCTACCGTTGCGAATGCAGCGATGACTTAAACATCGTTTCCTACTTTAATGCTACCTACTTTACCTATAACGTTTAACACCAACCTAAAGGCTACGATTTTCACTATATTTTTCACCGTTTGATACTTTCAGGCCAGTTTCACGCCGATTGTTCTGCCAATATTATAATTTCGATTAAAAATCATCGAAATGAATTAGAATCGGTATCACTTTTTGCGCTGTTGTTCTGACGTCATTATAATTTCGGTTAGAAACGATCGAAATGAACTAGAATTGGTACCCTGGTGAATTTAAAATTTTTCATGTGGCAACACTGCTGCTCTTTCCAATGTGGTTCCAAGCAAAAATGGTGGTGTTGGATCGAGCTCGTTGAATTTGGTGAGATGAAATGCATAATTAATAATTAATTAGTTTATTGAACAAAATGCTTGCCTGAGCTAAGTACAGCTGCACAACACACTGTTAATAAACATACTTATTATCTGTTTACTCCGTTTCTTCGTTAGAATAGGCGAGTTAGGGGTGACATTTTGTTGATAACTCAACAAAACAAAATAAAAATAAATTGTTTGCATTCGTAATTTACATTAGGACACTAATAATTAACAATTAAAGAGTAAAATATGGAGTAATAAAACAACTTTTTGCACCGTTTACACAGACAATTAAAGGGTGCGTTTAGGGAATCCAACCTGCTTCTGTTCTGATGTGGTCCTGACAAAGTGCTGATAACTACCAACAGCTGTTAATCCCTGAACGCTATTTATGCTAGCGTACGAATTTCAAGGATGTTATATTTGTTATTTATTTATAAATTTTATAAGCAACGGGTTCTCCTTTATCTCCTGCTTTAGCTGAAGTTGTTGTGCAGGAACTAGTTAGAAAAAACTGTCATTAACTCTTTACTTTTCAATTTAATTTTGTATTTTCGTTGCGTGGATGATATTTTATTGATTCTACCTTCAGATAAAGTAGATTTTGTTTTAGGTACAATTAACTCTTTCCGTACCGTAGAAAAATAAATTAACAATTCATTTAGTTTCCTTGATAAAGTACAAATGAGCCGGTCCAAGAAACGGAATTTACATTACGTGTCAAAATCTAATTATTTAATAATTATGATGCTGTTATTATTACTTTGTATATTTTTACTGTATGAATGCTTGCTACTAAAATTCTACTGCTTCATACTTAACGTGTAATTTTGTTAGAGATTTTTGTTTAACAAAATATGTACAGTCAGTCTATAAATGATTTCTATAAATGTTTCTATAAATGATTCTAACATCAAAGTAGGCATTGAATATTCCACCTCCTTTTGAATGTGTATTCTACTATCTGAGAAATGTCAGTGTCAACGCTGTCATAAACTTGAAACTTTTAAATACAGTAAAACTCGGATATAACGAGGGCTCAAGGGACCACGCTTATTGCTCGTTATAAATGAAAAAATTAAATGCATATGTGATATGTATTATGAACAGCAAAAGAATCTGGGACAACTATACTCCTGCATTTTTTTGTTTATTTAATAAACTAATAAGTTTGAATACAATTTTAAACAATTTTTTTTGCTTGTTTTATGGTAACGTAAAAAATACGCAAAAGAACAAACGAACAGTTTTTTTTAACAATTAATTCGTCGTATTTAGATTTTTTGTCGGGCATACCTACGTACTTCTACATCTAACAAAAAAATATTTTCAAATTTTTTGCAAGGAAAAACAAAGAAAAAATTACAAAATTGGCCGCTATAAGCAAGTTCTCGTAATAAACGAGCTCGTTTTAAACAAATATTTTTATATGTAATTTACCATATCGAGAAACGGGACTTTTCAATTTCCTCGCTATAACCGAGTTCTCGTTATAACCAGTGCTCGTTATAAGCAAGTTTCACTGTAAACCATTATTGCTAAAACACAATACCAGTATCAAATGTTTCAATTTGAGTTTACAATTTATTCCTTAAATTGATGATGTTGCACCAAATAAGCTTCTGAAAAAGATGTTTGATTATTTAAGAATTAAAAATGATGACTGTGTTCAGTATCGGTGGTTAGTGGCACATGATCATTTATTTATCAGAGGTAATGCGATGTTAGAATCATTTATAGAAACCTTGTACATACAGTTCTTTCGCTCGATCTTTGCAGTCACGTCACACTTTACCGATTCGAGAAACGAAATCAACATATACTTTTATCCTTATCTAATACGTATGCTAAAACAATGATGGAATTTATAAATTTGTCATTTTGAGTCGATAATTTTCTGACGTAACTGCAAAGATCGAGCGAAAGAACTGTAGTTATTTTGTTGCATTTGTTATAGATTATGAGCAGCCCAGTCACAAAACGACTAAAAATGGAAGGAGAAAGTGAAAGTGCTGCCCTTAAGAGAAGTAAGTTTAGCCTTAATATAGGGATCATGCACATGCGAAGCCAGCGCCACCAATGACCATATTCTGCATTAGTGGTATGAAAATACGAGTTGTTTCAAATTATTAGTGTACATTTGAACTTGAATATTGTCAATACCAGGAAGCTCAAGTATTATGTACTACAATCGTAAATTGTCATAAGAGTGATATTATTCCCATGCAGTGGGTCTCAAGAAATATTTTCATATCACTAATTCACAAATCACCACGCCAGGCGGCGCTGAATGCAGAGATGGCGCATGGCGCCTATAATATTCATATAAATGTATATTTATGTGATGTCCTTTTTTTCTTTTGTAGGGCACATCCTCAAAACCGAAAAAATTGTATACGGCTCGTACGCCCAAGTTTGAAAAGGTCATCAAAATGCCCGGATTTGTCGACAAGACGTTATACATTAAGGATTTTCTTGAGATGGGAGAAGGTGTGATAATTGTAGCGGCACCCAGAAGGTTTTTTAAATCGACTAATTTAGACATGGTTAAACAATTCTTATCAGGAAACTACAAACCTTTTAAAGACAACAATTTAAAAATATATAGAGAGGATAGGCAATTTTTCGAAGATAATTGTAAAACAAATCCTGTGCTCTATATAGACATGAAGAGGGTTGATGGCAACACTTGTGAAGACGTTCTTAAATCTCTACAGAGTGTCATTAGAAGAGCATACAATGATCATCGTAAGGTTCTAATAAAACGTGACGGACAAAAGTATGCTTGGTCAAATGACAAATTAGAAGATGTGGATATCACTGTAGAAGAATTTGTAATGTATTGCAAAGGTACTAAAACGCTTGATAGAAATGATGTAATAGATGCACTTAATTACTTATCTCAATGTTTGCATGTGCATGATAACAAACTTGTCTATGTACTCATAGACGAGTATGATGCGCCAATAATGAATATGTTACTGGGGGAGGCAAACGTAAATGAAGGTGTTGTAAATTATACCATTAGTCTAATAAGAAAAATTACGTCTCATTTGTTGAAATCTAATGACCATGTGCAGAGTGGGCTAATTCATACTTGTATCCAATTAGGATCGGTGTTATCTCCAGATGCAAACAATATTATATCGTATGAATTCCTGAAAACATCGACATTTGTGCCATATTTTGGATTAACTGCTGCTGAAGTGGAAGATCTGTTTGCCCGAGATGACTGTGCAGTTTATAGAGATGATGAAAAAATACGAGAATGGTATAACGGGTTTCAAGTTCCAAACGCAAATAAGCCCACTCGCATTTATTCTGGCTGGTCTATTCTACGTTACTTGGAAAGAAGCTCTGAAAACTGTAAAAAAGAGTTCGCAAGTTACTGGATTGAATCGGGAAGCATAACAAATTTGCAAAATCTCTTTGCATCATCTGGAATTCGACAACGAATTGAAGAACTTATAAATGGTGAAGAGGTTGAAATAGAGACGGTCAGAAAAATGTCGGTAGAGAATGTGAAGACATTAAAATCATTACTTCAAAATGATTTTAATCATATAAAAACTGGAGGAGTTAATCTGTTTCTCCAGTTTTTAGCAGAAAACGGGTATTTAAATGTGATCAAGTACTCAGAGAAGTCATGCACTCTAAAGGTACCGAATTTAGAATTGAAAACATGTTTGATATCCAACTGTTATAATGCAGATTTTTTTGAAGAAAAATATAATCTCCAAAATATTCCACAATATTTACAAGCATTAGAAGATGTACTAATTCAGCTAAATAAGGATGCATTTACTAAGTTTGCAAAAAGTGTGTCTAATTTGTTTGAAGTGCAAATGCCTACTAATGAAGCTGAACTTAATGGCATTTTATTCACTTTGGCATATAACTTCAAAAAATATTCTGTGCGCAGTGAGTTAAGTGTCCAAAGAATAAAACCTCTTGGAAGGCCACCTCGTCTTGACATGTTTGTGATGTTCAAGAATGTGGGTATGATTCTTGAGTTGAAATTTAAATCAGAATCTGCACAGCAGGCCCATACTCAAATTAATACGCATGGATATAACACTGTCTTTGATAAAACGGAATATAGGGCCATCACGAAGAAAATCTGTGTGGGCTTACACATGGATGAGCAGAAGAAAGTTAGTGTATGTTACACAGTAAATAATTCAGGTAATTGAGAAATTGTTGAGAGTAAAAATATATCACATTTATTACTATTATTGTAGATCAGGAAATTGTCACCAGCGTTGATTTACAAACAGACCAAAAAGCCTAAATGTTACAGTTGGGATATTTCTTTTCATCCTAGAGAAATCTAATGTAGTGATTATGTTATGTTATTATGTTATTATTTTGTAAAGAATAAATAATTAATTTTTTCTAAGTCGTACTACTTATTGTTCGTTTACTTGACATCCGCACTGTCAAACTAAGGGCCAAATTCAGAAACCTCACTCATACTCAACTCACACTCAAATTTGACGTTTGACATTATTTTAAATTCAGAAATGCTTTTACATTTACTCGTATAATCAAGTTTATGGCCGGTATAGGTATTTCGATCATCTGTGATTTATGATAGAAAGTCAAAAAGTCATTAAAATGAAAATGAAAGCGTTTCTGAGTTTCAAAACTGTGAGTTGAGTATGAGTAACATTTGTGAATTTGGCCCTTAAGGCCGTTTTCCATAAGAGCTGCATAGCGGTAAAGTTGTAAAGCGGTGCGACGTACAGGGTGGATCAATTTCGATGTCTTTTATGGACAGCTCTGTAACTATAAGAGATAGAAAAAAACTAGTGGCCAAGTCTCGATCTCTTTTTAGAGATAAAGTCAATAGAGCAAACCAAAATTGGTCATCTTCTTTTGATTTCGAGTTATAAGCAAAAATTGACGTTTCGTTAATGGCGCATATCTCGTTTATTTTTTATTTTTACAGATATTAAAAAACTGTTTGGACATTATCAGGACACTTTTTGGAATACAATTCAGTGGTGTAGTTGGTTTTTTGATATTTAATTAAATTTTCTAGTTATAAACATATATTTTTTTATGGAAATCATAGTAGGCAATGTCATCATTAAATAGAGATTTTTTTCTGTTTTCAAAAATAATGCATCGAAAATAATAAAAAAAGGCGTTTTATTCTATTAACTGTAAGAAATAAATCCAACACAGTATATATTTTTGAAAACAGAAAAAAACATCCCGTCAACAAATGCTTGACATACCTTGATGTGTTATTATTATTCGTCGACACTCATAACTTTACCGTTATTTTCGTCAACTACACGAAAAAGTAGCATGATCTACACGTCAGAAAAGTGAATTTCCATGTTCGTGTAAATTTGATCCACTCGTGAGCTAACGCTCACTCGTGAATTCGAACATTTATTATACGCTCACTGGAAAACTGTCACTTTTCTAAACTTGTAAATAGGGATGCGTAAAAAGTATCGGTTTTTTGAAAAACCGGTTTTTCCGCTATGAAAAAATCGGTTTTAACCGGTTTTTCAAAAATTAGGTTTAAACCGAAGAACCGGTTTTTCAAAAATTAGGTTTAAACCGAAGAACCGATTTCTGAATCTTGGAACCGGCTATCGGTTTTTTCGTGTTACGACCGTGTGACGTTTCGCCATCTTATTCGAGTGGCAATCTTTTTGTTTGTTGGTGATAAAAGTTGGGAGCAGTGTAATGACTATTTCTCAGTTGGCTACCTTGGTTGAAGTGTTTGTATTGGTGTTTGTTCGTTGTTGTGCTTTTTGTATCAACAAATAAAAAAAATAGTTGATCCTCAGCGAGCTGTGAGTCCTGTCATTACTAGATTCAGGGAATATTTATAACATCGATTTGTGGTCAGCTGGAATTAAATATGTACTTAACGAAATATTTTATTAAACAGATTACTGCAACCTTATAAAATCATCACTAGCGAGTAGCGAGTTATCGCAACCATCACGTTAATTTACGGTAAACGTTAAGGTCATGTGATCCAATGGAAAATGAATGAGGCCACGTAATTTTAACGTTTACCGTAAGTTAACGTGATGGTTGCGATAACTCGCTACTATCATCGGTTAACCGGTAAACCGGTTATTTCAATTCAGTTAAACCTGATCCAGTTAAACCTGTTGAAAAATAAACCGGTAAACCTAAAACCGATTTTTTCTTTAGAACCGAACATCCCTACTTGTAAATCAATATACTATTGCTTCATTTGTCTTTTAAGCAACGATTTATTTAAGCATAAATTTGTTATTAAAGCATCAGGAAACAAACATAACAGAGGTGTATTTTATAAAACAGAATTTATGAATAAAGGAAATGTAAGGTTAGGCATTTCTATTGTTTCACACTGACAGATTACAAATTAAGACCGACTATTGGAATTTGCAGCTAAGCATTCGCCACCTGGTGTCAACTAAACAAACCCTTGTATGCTACACAACAAATCGTGTTTTGGCGTCGATCCTGCGTGTATGATGTATCAGGGTTGTGTTATATGTGATATTTATATTAATTACATTAAATCAACTTGTGTATTTGTATTGGTACGCACTTAAACACGTGCATTACAAAAATGCCGAATAGCTTACAGAGGTTCAGATTTATCCGCGGTAGCGCTGCGATCTTAAAATCAAACGCCTGTACCCAAATATTGAAATATATGAACACATTGGACAGCATAAGTGCTGACGTCAAAACCTTTCCAAATAGCAACGGTTGCTAGGGTAAATAGTAAATTTCGAAGCATATGTCTACGATTCTTGACGTTTGAGGTTAGGTTTGTGAACACGGTGGCACAGTACGCTTAAAATAAGATAAAAAAGCATACCTAATTCATTCGTAGTATATTAATTAAATTAATTAAATTAGAATCTTAACATGACCAAGTCAATCCATTTCTGCTTTATTTTATTGTTACGTGAGAATGAAAACAAATGTCAAATCCACGTGTTTTTGTTTGTTTGGAAAAGTTCCCCACTCCAAATACGTCACACTTATGTAGTCCATTCAATATATCGTCTTAGTTTAACCTATTGAAAATGCATAAATTATAGGTGTGTTTGTTACCCTGCACTAGTGCAAACCAGTGTACACTTTTTTCTTAATACCTGTTTGGTATTATTCATTGCAGTTACACTATCTTGTTTGTTATGTTAGTGTAGTGTATTTCGTGTTACACAAACCACACCAGCACGGGAGAAAGAGTAACAAGTGTAGATAGGTTAGACATGCGCAATAGATTATTAATAGTATATTATTATACAAGTTTCACAAGAAGGCTTATTGTAACACGAGTGGGGTTGGGGTACGACTAGCGAAGCGTAGCGAGCTAGGAGTGGCCCAACGGAACGAGTGTTACAATGCCTCTTGTGAAACGTGTATAATATACTATTTTTTCTACTTTGCGTCACTATTGAACAAAAATATGAAAAATATTGGATCTTCTTAGTGTATGGGGAATTTTAGTTGTAATGCGTGGCAACACTGAAAACCTTTCGTTTTAATCAAAAGTCACATTAACAAGTTATTAATTTTTCTTATCCAGCTTCATTGTGAGTATATTGTTAAGTAACAAATAAATACTGAGCTATTTTGTAAAATCTATTAAATATTTTCAATTAAAAATGACTAAAATTTCCCCAAAAACAGTGTCACAATGAGCTTCATTGTGAAACTGTTTTTGGTGTCACAATGAATCCATTGTGAACGCAAAGTAGAAAAAATAAGTTAAATTAAATAAGGTGATTAAATAAGGACGTAGAATAATTATGTTTAAAGTGATAAAACAAATTAGTTTAAATGAAAATATAATTTAAAGGGACATAGAATAATTATGGTTAAAATAATTGTGATTATTAAATTAAAATAATTTATTTAAATAAAAATTAATTTAAGGACATTCTCGTAATTTTAATCTCGTAAAATAATTCGTTAATCAATAACATAAATTTAATTCTTTCCTTTTTCAACGCGACATTATTTTTCAAAAAAATGATTTAAATGTGGGAAAGGCTTATGATGATTTAAGCAACTTAATATTCTTTTTGGCTAGAAAAGTTTCTAGACCTGTTTTTTTACAAAATAACGTGGACCTAATAAAACAAAATTTAGAAAATCACTTAGCGTTTAAGGAAACTACTGATTGTGATTTTGGTGTAGAGTATTATCAAACATTGTCTAATAGAAAGGTAAATGTAAGTTCACAAGATAAATTTTTTGTGGAGCACAGAGCTTTTAACTATATAAAATCACTGTGTATTCAACTAACAGAGAGACTACCTAGTAATTTAACTCACTTTCAAGAATTAAAAGCTTTTTCTCCAGAAAATTGTTTAACTCAGTTACGAAGCAGATTTATAGATTTGCCTTTCCTAAAAGAATTTTCTGATGAAAAGCAACTAGGACAACTGGAATAACAGTGGTGCAAATTAAGAGAATATGAGTGGGTGCAGAATTACGGAGAAGATGTTGTAAAAAATATTAATTCATTCTGGTGCACTGTATATGCTTTTCAAGACGCTGGTGAATTCTATTGTTACAGAAAAATTGCCTCGTTTGTATTATCACTGTTGTCGTTACCTACAAGTAATGCATTAGTAGAACGAATATTTTCAGTAATGAATACTATTAAATCTAAACTTAGAAACAGGCTGTTCTTTTGAATTACTTGATGCCCTACTCCGAGTTCGAATGTACTGATATGCTAGAAATATTTGTTGTGATACTTTTGTAGTGCCACCCGAAATATTAAAAAAATTTGGGTCGAATATAGTTTATAGTGCTGTGTATAATTCAAGTCTGCTCCTGATTGTTCTTTTAAACATGAGTTCAGCAGGACTTACTCCTGTTGTAGCATGTGGAGTTTTCCTATATTGTAATAAAAATCTTGCCAATTTTAATTTCAAATCTCCAGGTTCTTCCATCATTGCTCGAAGACTTCGTTTTACAGTTTGCACATACCGTTCAGCCTGTCCCTTGGTGGATGGGTGATAGGGGGCTGTAACCTTATGATGTATCTTGAAATTCTTTCGATTTGAAAGTAGAACCATTATCAGTGACAATAATTCGTGGCAGACCAAATCTAACAAAAATATCTCTTAATTTAATGATTGTGCTTCTCGTGTCGATTGACTGAGCTGGAACATTTCGTATACGAATCTGTTACTATGAGTAAAAACGCTTTCATAAACGGCCCTGCGTAATCGATGTACACCCTTTGCCATGGCGAAGTTGCAAAATCCCAAGGATGTACTATTTTTGGCGGGTTATTTCTTACTTTTGAACAGCCGACACAGCTTTTAGCCATCTCTTCAATATCTTTGTCACGTAACTCCGTGCTAAGGATTTCATCCTAACAATTCCTGTATGTCTAGTGTGAAGTTCTTGTAGAATTTGTCGTCGAAAAACTTCTGGAATTACTACTCGAATACCTCGGAAAATACAGCCATCTTGAATTGTAAATTCTGAAAATTTTAAGCCACCTGGTAAATTTTCTTTGCCTTGTTGCAAAGCTAGGTACATTTGACATAATTCTGGTAAGAATTCCAATTGCTTTAATTGAAATATTTAATCCGCAACAAGATTATCTTCTTCACTTCCGTTTAACTGAATTGGCTATCTAGATAAAAATCTACGTTGGCATGTCCATTAGTTTTACGATATTGAATTTCATAATTAAAATCAGATAGAAAATTCGCATAATATACACAGGAAAAAATTAGTGAAAAGTTTAAACACTAAAACCGGTGTGTTTAAGTCCAATCAGTTTAGAGTTAAATATTTACTAGGTCCAATTTATGAAATCGTAGAGTTCGTTTTAATAACCGTAGTGTACAACACTCTGTGTTAGAGAACTTATAGATAAATTAGTTATCTCTATTGGTAAATCTTTCATACAAATTTATAAGAATTTAATACTTTGTAGTGAATATTTAGAGTAATTTTGTAAATAGATTATTTTTTCTACGGCAATTAGAGTAATTAGAGAAAATAATTTTTGCATTTTATAGTAGTGTAAAATATAGTGTTTGCTGTACTCTAGAAATTTCATCAAAAATTTTTACCAGGTACACTACACATTTTACACGACTCATATTTTTTGCTGTGTAGCAGTCGTATCGCTGAAGTTGCTGGTAAATTCTTCTCTGGATGAAATATTGCAGTAAGAGGTTTATTGTCCGTAACCAGAATAAATTTTCGTCTATAACAATACTGAAAAGCTTTCTTAAGTAGGATGTAAAATGTTACTTCTGGACCAGGGCATTTGGCGTCTTCAAAAAACAAGGCAGTACCCTAAAAATTTAGCTGTTCTCCCAAAGGTAAATATCCGAAAAAGACCTAAAACCCTTCAGAAAGCATTAATTTTTATGAACCCCAAAAGTACTCAAATAACCGTAGACCACTAAAAATTGGGCATATGAAAAAACCGTTGAAAATCACCCAAAATCATGCAAAATTATCTCAAGAGCATTCTAAAAACATACAACATACCGTGTTTTTAGACACTCCAAAATGGCTTCTTATTTCTGGACCAGACCAATTGGCGCATGCAAAAAAAAGGAAAAACAACACCAAATCAAAGAGGTATATTTGGCGCCTTACAAAACAAGACAGAATTCTAAAAATTTATGTTCTTCTTCTTATGATTTACAGAGTCAATCTATTCTTATAGCATCTCCTCTTTGACGACAGCTTATACCGTTTATTGGTACGTCTATCGAGGAAAATCATCGGCACAACCATCAATCCTGAATTCGTCTTCGACTCATGAGCCTTTGGCGAATTAACAGAACAGGTCATTATTGTGTTAAATTAACATTTCTCAACAGCATTATTTGTGATACAATTAAGTATCTATTACTTTTATATAAAATCTATCAGTTGGCTAGACAACTTAGTGAAAAGTTGATTTTGTGACATTTTATTTTAAATGTTTTACCAAAATATTTTATTATTAATAAAATATACAATTATTATTAATTATTATTTATTAATATAAAATATACAAAGATTCTTAGATTATTTTATCAACTAACTGAAATGAAAATACATACACCTAGTAAACAAAAAAAAGAAAAAATATAAAAAAACTTATTTGTTTCTACATACAATTTTTGCTTTGTTTATATCAATATTGTCGACTAAGTAATGCGCTGCCACATCCAAGTTTGTTTTAAAACACAGACCAACATAGATTTTGGTTCTAACATGCTTATACTCGTCTTTGTCAAAAAGCGTATAATAATTTTTGTCAATAATTTGTTGAAGCGCAGCTCTTGAATTTTCGTTTGCTTCACTTTTATTGAGTAATTTTAATTCCAATATGACTCCACCTGTTCCACAAGTCACACATATGTCACACTCGTTTTTTCTTCCACGTTTCTCTTTTCCCTTACTTTGAGAACTTGTCTTAGCCCGGTGTGGATAAAGCTTCTTAAGTTTGTCGGTATCTCGCAACTCTTCTGATACTTTCACAACTGGCCTACTAGACTGTGTTGTGTAAAGCGTATCATTATACGTTAAATAAAACAGTATGTGATGTAACTCTGACTCATTAACTGGAATTGCCGCATCATCTGAGAAAAGAAGTGAAACTGCATTAACTAGGTTGCCCATTGCTTCTTCACATTTTTCAGTTGTCCCTTCCTCAGATTCCTCTATTTCACCTTTTTCTTCATTACTACTTGTTAGTAGCAGTCGATTCAGTGCTTGTATGTATTTCTCTATATTCTCAGGTTTGAGCTTATATTTGGTTTCAAAAAGCGATCGAGTGTAAAATTTACGTTGCATTTCCTCCTTAATCTCAAAGTTTGGTATCTTTAGTACTACAGTATTCCCATTCATTTCAATTGCATTCAACAAACCATCATCCCACAGTAGTTGGAAGAAGAAATCTACTTGTTTATCATTTAACACATGCTGTGGATAAGAAATCGTATTTTTCAATTTCAATATATTATCAACTGTTGGCACAGCTACTACTATTGAAATATTCTCGCCTTTAAAAAGTTTGTCGATTCTACTTTCTATCTTATCATTCACAAGCATGCTTTCTAAAATATCCAGTAAGCCTGACTTAGCCCAATAACTGCCAAACATTTTTTCTTCTTCTTCAATACTGTTGCTCAAATAACTTATAACAGACCAGCCACTGTAAATCGGTGCCCCATCTTTATTTAACGTTTGGTATCCATTATACCACTTTTTAATACCATCAAAATCATTCACTGCTTGAAATGCAGCATTCTCTAACAGATTATGTACTTCTTGTTCTGTGAATCCATATGTTTCAGAAAAATGTTTTTTTTGGAGGAACAGAGCTAGATATTGATTGTTTATGTCCCAGGAATATACGCCTGATAAGCGAACACAGGAACTAACTAATGAACGTTCCAAAAACTCGTTGCCCTTCAAGCCTGCTGACAACATACCCCTAAGAACACGCATGAGGTATTTCAGGGTTTCATCGGCCAAATTGTCTGTAATAGCTTTCATAATGGGCGCGTCGGCCTCGTCTACAAGTATAATAACTTTCTTGTTAAAGTGAGTGTACAAGATTTCAGACAAGAATTTCAAAGCATATTTTACATCCGTTTCAGACAGTTCGTTCAACCTATCATTTTTACTATACTTCAAAAATGTTTGGATGGCGTCTATTTTCTTATTTTTAAAGCTCATAGAACCATCAAGCAAGTAAAGATGCTGCTTGTATGTCTCACAAATAGTTTTCTTTAGGCTATCTAAAACATCTGTTTCTGTTTTACCTTCCACAAATTTAAGACTCATCGAAATCACAGGATATTGACTGCAATGTTTCTTAACAAAATCACCATGCTTTTGACCTAGCTTTAAATTCATAAACATCTTGTAATTATCAGAACTTTCTGGATTTGAAATTGGCTTTGCATCTTCATCCACTATTATGCTCAAAAATATCTTTAGCATATTCATAAATGTTGATTTTCCAAAACGCCTTGGGGCTGTTATCTGGACCCCAGATCCTGGGCAGTTAAAAAATTCTTTTATACACTCGCTCTTATCTACGAAGGTGAGTTTTGTTTGGACAATCTTAAAATCTTCTGTAGTTAAATCGGCGATGTCTGATCCTAATATATTCAGTTCCTATAAACAAAATAAAAAAAATCATTAATTTAACTAGCTATTAACCACACTTAAATATGCATGAAAAACAATAAATCAGCAAAACGAATCAAAGCATAAAAGAGAACGCATATGTAAAACAAAGACAAAAAACTACATTACCATAATTATGTTGGTCAATCAATTCGTTCTTACCTTTGGTGGTCTATTATCGATAGCAACAATTTGGGCACCATCAGTTTTTTCGTTGTCATGATCCCGGTTGACAGATTCACCCTCCGTATTCATTCTTCTTCTTTTCTTGTCTCTCTCATCCATAAGATGTCTATAATAGAGGTATTAGTAATGAATAAATAAATTAATAAATATTAATGGGACTATAGCGAATTTTATTGGATTATTAATACATGTAATAATAAAACACATAACTATACTGAAACTAAACCGTTTTGGAAAGATTGCTTGAAATCTCATGTTTTACCCTGTAATTGCGTGTGTTCAATGAACTGGCGCAGCGGATGCATTGTTGGTTGTAAATACTGGTTATATTTCTAAAATTAGTCTTCTATTTTTAGTAATCATATTTCGTAAATGTGTGAATTTCCTTTTTTAAGTTTTTTCTTTTCAATTCTGGTTTTCAATCCTAACACATACAATTTCACCTAATCACAATTATTTTGTACTTGGACGCAATTTTATAAACAACTTTGAAAGTTTCAACTAGCAATAAAACAATTACTTCTATCAGGTGAGAATCTTTGTCACTTATCAAAAGCCTAATAAATTTAATGATTAAATAATTTTTTTACAATAAATTAAAAAAATGACCAATACTAGAGAAAACAAAATAGTGGCAGAATATTACACACCATTAAAAACAAGACAACCATCTGAACTCCAGCAATTTAAAAATAGTTACAAATCTTTTACTCAAGATAAAAAACTAAATATACCAAAAAATATCAATAAGTAACTCAAATGAGAAATCGTAATTTAGCCATTGAATATCTCAATTCGACCGTAAATAAAAAACTAACAAAAACAGATTTTTGCAAATCTAAAAGTATTTCCAGAAATTCCCTAAATACGGGACTAAATTCAGTTGGAATTAAGATTGCATGTAAAACGAGGACAAATGAGAACAAACGGGAACAATCCGGAACAAAAGAGAACAAATCGGAACAATTGGGAACAAAAGAGAGAAAAAATAAAATAAAAAAATATTCGATAATGTAGAACATAAAGCAGGTAGTCGTAAACATATAAGTTTAGATGACGAAGCAGATGAATTAATTAGTAAATCTTTAGAAACTTTTCAGTCATAAATGGACAAACTAGTTTCATACATTCCCAACGATGAGAAAGAAAAATGGAAAAAAGATTTTTAAAACCTATTATTACTGAAATAGACAGATTAGAAGATGGAGCAAAAATAGTTGGTTTCAAACAAGAAGTTATAGATAAATATATTGCAAGAAAAACAGCTAATTTATTCCTTGAACAATTAATTATGACTGACTGTGAACTAGAGTCCGCTAATAATAAAATAGTTGAATTGGAATATAAGTTAGATAACTACAATAATTACGATCCTAAGAAACTAGCAGAATTAAGAAACAAAACGGTAGTAATACCATCAAACATCGATGATGTAAAGAAAAGAACTCTGAAAATATTTGAAAGACATACTAAAAATATGAGAGCAATAAATGAAAAGATTCAAAAATTGTAAATTAAATGGAAAGTACTGTATTCAGGAATTTAAATGTATTCAATGAAATTTCGAAAAAAGTTTTCAAGTTAATAAATTAAAAATTATTATTTTTGTTCTTGCGTTTATTATAGTAATTGTTATTATTGTTTTCTTAATTTATTACTTCAACACTAATAAAAAAAGCGATTTATTCATTCAACAATGTCCATGAAGTAATACGTGTCCATATGCTAATGTATCTGTAGAATTGGGTAAAAGGTGTCTCTTATCATCTTTCCAACTTAGAGTATTTTTCTTTACTTCTTCAGTAAAAATATCATGTTTATGACTCCTGATCACTTTTTGTCTATGAAAGTATTCTTTTTGATTAAATAAGCAATTTTTGTAATCTTCAAAACTTATTTCTTTTTTCAATACTGCTTTCTTAATACCTTTTAATTTTTTCGAAACAGAATTTTCGGTTCTGTAACTGTACATTTTTGATCTTAAACCTATGTACTCTAATAGCTTAATACCATTCAATTCATCTTTGAATTTTCCTATTACTTTCTTATTTTTATCAGAATATAATGGATGATCTTTTGGATAATCAGATGTATCAAAATAGTCGGGATTGTTTTTCATAAATTCATAGAAATCTGCCTTTTTAATCTCATCTCATATATGAAACTATCAGTATCTCCATAAAGAACTTTTATGCTTTTATTAAATTCTTTTTTAATTACAATGTAATGGAAGTTATACATTAACAATTTCGATAAATCTAATATAGCTTGCCCAATGTAAATTGGTTTATTAAACAATACTTTGGTTTTATAATTATGAACTGCTGCCAGGTGTTTGCTAAATATAGTTCTGTGTTTAAAATTAGGTTTGTTTATCGCTTTTTGTTAATTTAACTTCATCACAATATAATTTAATATTTTGTTGATTTCTAACAGACTGCATTGACTTACCATATGGGGCATTAACCATTAGTTTCCAGAAATAGTTTTCAAAATCATTCATCAAAATTCTTTTGCAGAAAAAGAAAGAAATATTAGTCACAAATAACTTGTTAGAATTCGCCTTCGCCTCATGAGTGGACTATGTCCACGAATTTATGGGATTTATAGATGAAACAACGCGTGGGAAACTTTCCCACGCGTTAGAGAGAGAGATAGAAGACGCGATTTTAAGAATTTAAGATAAAAGATAACGAAATTACATATGAAGAAATAGATTATAAACATGAAAAAGGAAATTTATATGAATATATACAAAATGATTAAAAATTTTAAAGAATTAATAATGATGTTGAATACCAATAAGGCAAAAAAAAGTTAGGAAATATTATTTTCAATTAGAAGAGTTGGTAGATAAATATGAAAATTACGTTAACGAATATAATCTTTCAAAGCAATATAAAATAAATCCTAATCCATTAAACATATTTGATTTTATAAATGAAAATAACTATAAAATTAATTTGAGTACGTGGTTTACCGATCTATGGTTTCCGTTATTTAAAAGAGAAATATAATAATAACAAATGATCTTTTTTGCTTTATACAATATGGAATTTCAGTGGGGGATGGCCATCCCCCATTGAATTTACGCGATATTAAGAAAGATTTAAAGAAAATTTTAGAAAACTATAAAATTGAATACCAAATAATAAGTTATGATAATATATGAATTATCATATTACAAGAAAAAATGAATAACAAAAGATATTATAAATGTTTCGCCAAATAATTTAAATAAAACAATATGGATTTTATTGAGCATTCGTAATTTTAAATCCCTAATAATGAGATTAAATACAAAAAACGGGTCAAGAAATTAGAGAATACTATATTACTTTGGAAGAAATATTTTATTCATATTTGGAATACACTAGACTTTTATTTGAATATAGAGAAATCACTCGATAAAGATAATCAGATAAAGCAAATTGAAAATAAAAATAAAGAAATTCAACAATTGAAGAACGATAATCTGAAATTAAGAGAGATGGTCAAAAATATTATCAAGTTAACCAAAGACCATATAATAGTTTTATAGCAAAGAATCGGTAATAAACAATATTTTTAGTCTGCATAAATCCAATTGTGGTAAAGACATGTTTTCATGATAATTTAATCGATGATGACAACGTAAACAGATAACTCATCTTTGATAACCTAAGCAAAACAAATTGTCCTAAAATAAAAACATTCAACTTTTTCAGACGTGCTCGAGGACACTTGTATAAAATCACCAACAGAGCAATTTAGCAAATTATTTTTAAATAACGTTGTCAAAAAATTGTCATTATTAGTTCTGTGATTGAAACTATAAATTAATTAGGTTACTTAAATATTTTTTTATTTTGGAATGCAACTAACTTTGAGAGAAATTGTGGTGTTGATAGAATGAGTAAGTTTATCTACGGTCAAGTTTATTTGCCTGTAAAGTATGCTATTATAAAGTAACTGCGAAAGGCAATTATTAAGGATCTGCTGTGATTTATTTTCTATCCTAGCTACTTATACCGTCAAAATACTGTTAACTTTAACAAATAAGTTGAGTTTAATGAATTGGTTCTGGATTCTGAATTTGGTGTGGGGGGTGAATGAGAATCCACATGCACTTAGGCCATAATTTGGGCCCATTGTACTACCCCCGTGTTCAGCAGTATTTAACTGTCAGCGTTCCTCGAGCCATCCCACTCTTTCGATGAAGCCGAGAACGTCTGACGGAGGGGCACTGCGAATTCCAGCCATGTTAGGCCAGAAATCCCCTAACATGGAACCTCTGATTGAGGCAAGTGCTGGGCAATCACAAAGGATATGCTCAACCGTTTCTTCCTCTAGATTACAACCTCTACAGATTGGGCTGTCTGTTAGTCCTATGAATTGGTATTCTCTGGATTATGATACTAGCAAACTAAGAATAGACACAACTTACAGTACGAGTCAGTTTTAAGCAGATATTTCCTCTGCGATATTTAAAAGCCTTTACAAAAACATAAATTCAGAAAATTGCCTAACCTGTACCTAATTTTAGGTTAAGTACAACACATGTTACAACTTCCCAGTAATAGTATAATAAATATAATTATTCTAGTTATTAATAATGACTACCATGTTTTGGACGTGAAAGCAATGTTTTTCGGTATTTTACGACATTGAAAAACGATAACAATGTACCACGTTCGTGGGTCAGGTTTCAGTTATTTGATTTACTTTTAATTTTAGACACAACCGTTGAAAATGAACAGAATGTCAAAGGAATTATATTTTACTTATAACGTTTAATAAATATCAAGACATTTTGCTTACCTCGTAAGAACAATTAAAAACACAAAATTAAAATACACACCAACGGACAACGCACTGTGTATCAACTGTCAATGTCAGTAGTGTCAAGTCAATTATGTTAAAATCCAAGCTGTATTATCGACCGAAACAGCGTCGCGTGCGTAGCGCACTGCAATATGCGATACGTTCATCCTGCTCCAGATGGCGCTATTTGCGTTCTATAAACTGGCCCAATTTAAACTTCATTATTTACAAAATATAAAAAAGTGTAACGATTTAATATCACAAAATAAAAAAAATCAATTTTAGTAAGTAGTTGTGTTACAAAAACAAATTATAAAACAAAACTAATTTTACGTTCGCATCGTTACTTAGGTGTAATAATATTTTTTTTAGACAATGTAAAATTGTAATATTTAGGATGTGAATGAGGTTGCGATAATATTATGTCTAGTATTCAGTTAGATATGCAAACTAAATAATTAGCTAAAAATTATTAAGTTTGGTTAAGCAGAATAAGAACAATTTCTATAACAGAAAAAATTGTTTTTCATAGTAAATTCGTTTTTTTAAAAGAGTAAGCTGATGTTTCAGCGTATCTTTTGAGGGATGTTTATAGACCATACCAACGCTCGACCATCCACCGTCTTCTGTTTAATAAAAACGCTCAAAAGTCAAAATGCGCTGGACGATCGAGCGTACGTATTACCTGCGTAAGAAATAAATTTAGATACAATTGTTATGTACACTATAATTAAATTTCATTTTTTAATCAATAAGAAAATTAGCATAAACAATATAATACATTCAATCCGAAAGCGTCTGTATAAAATCCATTATAGACGTAATAGTAAAGCTGGATTTACATGGAGCGTTGACCGCGTAAAAACGCCGGGCGTACTGTACTCTTATTGGCTACTGGTCTTTACGTAACGAGTATTAACCAATGGGAGTAAAGTACGCCCGGCGTTTTGTCGCGCTCAACGCTCCATGTAAATCCAGCTTAAAACAGAACCGTGTTAGCGAAGAAGTTTAAACGTCGTGCTCTGGACATGTGCATTCATTTGCTGCGTGTTCGAATCCTGATAAAGCGCAAAACCTAGATAGCAATAGAATATTTTCTTAAATAAAAATTTCAAGTTGTAAAATAAAATTTCAAAACGAATCCCAAAATTCAAAAAAAATTTCAAGGGCCTATGTTTACAAAGTTGTAATGCTTTAATCGACCTTCGGCCCTCAGCTGGTTTCACCAGATTATATTATTTTTCGCTAGATGGCAGGTTTGTATTAACTAATATAGGTACTATTAAGAGAGATCATGCGATAGGTTTCAGCGTACGTAGTAAAATGTAGGCGAGTGGAAAACAACGTGAAGAGAGTTTGTATGTAAAATGCTGCCGCTGTCGGACAGTTTTGAACTGCTATGTTTGGGTTTGATGCATCACTTGTTGGATGACGAGAATCACGAGTATCACATTTCACCGATAGATGATACGCGTCTCTGAGGGGCTAAAGGGTGAGGGGAAGGAACTGTCAGTAGGCGTGTCGCTGATGAACCCTCACCAAAAATTTTTACGAAGACAAATGCATGTATTATGTCGCCGTTGAAATTTTCCGTGTGCATTCAGTGTTGACTAACGAGTTAAGAATAACAGGAGAGCTATACTAACAGTAGTTTCTCGTCCAAACTGGTCATAGGGCCAGTTCTACGTATAAAACGAGTCAACCACTCGATCAAACTTAAAGTTTTCAGTAGTTTCTCGTCCAAACTGGTCACTAAATATAGTCGCTGTATATCATAGGGCCAGTTGTATAAAATGAGTTAACCATTCGATCAACTTTCCTCCACAATTAACTTGACCGAGTGATGATCTCGTTTTATACAACTGGCTGAAAAGCGCACACAGTCGTTTTACAAAATTCTGGAACGTCCACAAAACCCATAGTTCAACATTGTTTATAAAACACTTACTATATTAAGTTTAACTAAATAAGATGCGAGAAATGTCAATTGTATTCCTATGTTGTTATGGTCGCAAATTACACCTCCTAGAGCGTCTTGGGCATATAATCACATCTCTCACTCACGATTTTTAATATATTTTGTGTCTCTCTCATCTGTTTTAAGAAGTCTTGTGTTTACATATTTCCTTGACGACAGGAGCATTTTTCACACTTTACTATCGCGGCCTTATAATTTCGCACGGTTTAATTTTCCGCTCTAAATATGGCTTTCTTTGACGGCTTGTCAAAAATAACAATTTTAAACGTCAGATTTCAAATGTAATGCTAAAGTTGTAACAACACAATGTCAAATAACGTGCTTTCTGAAGGAGAGAAGGCTTTTGCAATTTGCAAAATTAGAAGATGATTGGTCGCTACTTTTATTCTATTATTTCAGTTTTAATACCTTTATTATCTTGCTGTTCTTAAAATATAACCAAACAATCTGACTTTTGGTTAAATGTCTTTAGTGTCAAAATTGAGGAAAGAGCCTGTTCTACAAAACTATAATTTAGAAAAATTCTGGCTACTTGATAATAAATCGTGCGAAATTTTAAGGCCGCGATAGTACCACGAAATATGTTTTGCTGAGTCAGAGTTCCGCTTTTTAAAAATTATTTATTTTGTATAAAACTTGAAATAATGAAAATTACATGAAATTACTAATAGCAACTATGCTCTACAACGGACTGGTATGCAGTATCCGCTTGATCCTGGGAACCGCGCTGCGTTAGAAGATTCTCCGGCGTTATCTTCTTCTTGTCAGCATTTTTATATTATAGTATCACCTTGGCGGTGATATAATTCACGCGATCATTTAAATTTATAATTAGAGTAGGCTATGAATTTTGAATTCGTTTGGCAACACTAATTATTGACAGCTTTATTTGAGTTTGAATTGTTAAAGTGATGCTTCAAAATGTTTAATTAATTGCCGGGGGCGAACACTTTGAACATTTTCTATGGTTGTCACTAAAACGGTTTCACTTCCTTTAAATTAAAGCGATTGAACCCGATGAGAATCCTATAAACGTCAAAACATTTACATAACCTCTAATCTACACAGCGAGTCGATTGGCAAGGTGCACAACCGTATAAAAAAATCCCGCCTACTTTAATTATTAATTTAAATGATCGCGTGGTACTTACAAGTGGGATGTGAAAAGTGCGTCGTTTTTGATACAAAAATTCTCTTTTACGCTTTTTCCCTGAAATATAATTATAAATAAACAGTATGCCTTAAATAAAGGAATGTGATTCGTCATGCGTTACGCGCATGCCTATAACTTTTCGATTCTCTTATTGTCTAACGTAAACTTATTGTAAAAGCAAAATTATATGACATGGGGCTGTCGTCATTATTTATAAAAGGATTCAATTTATTTAGAAAAACAATGTTGAATTCCTGTCAAATTTTGCTACAAATGCTGCAGTCCCGTGTGGATTACGATGTTTACTATACGTAGAAAAAAATTTGAATTAATACAATGAATATTAATTCTGTTATATTGATTGTTTATTGAGTATGTTTTAGGGCTTTTAGGCGTATATCGGGAAGGAAGTCGGGCCCCTTAATCTCAAAATACTATTTTACTGTCATATGATCTGAATATAAGGACCTGTGGGCGGAGCTTATTTGCGCAGCCTTATGTGGCAATAGGTTTGATTTGATTATTTCGACTTTTGTTCACCTAATTCTACAGTTTCGCAAACCGTGCATCAGTTACTTTATTTACGGCTACGGCATTTACTGGGCATGTACGCCAATAATTAATTTATAATCATTTTTAATAACTAACATTTTTACGTTTGACACTAGAGGGCACCACGCATAATAGTAATCTGTAATCACCAACTGTACTAGACTCTTACAGACTCTCATAGCGACATGCCATCTATATAAGCAATGATTATAAGAGTATTAAGATACCTAACCCAATATAAAAATGCGTGACTCTACCTATTCCGCACCCCTTCGCGTCTTGCCCACACTTTGCCGGTAAGCTGATGGCTCCCTCTAACGATATAAAAAAACGATATGCTAGATAAGAACCGTACCTACTTTGTAAGGAAAATTATATGTAAATGAGACCACAAATATAACGAGCGGCTAAAATCGTAGATTGTACATGACTTCGTGTGATGGGAGGGCGTTGGCGCTTAATTTGAATTGTGCGCTAGAGGGATGGCTATGTAAAAATGTTCCTGAATGCATATTTAATGGTAATATTAATTAGAAATTAAGATATCGAAATATAAATCTGTGTTCATAAAAATAAAAAATTTAAAAAAACTAAAACAAACAAAATAAGGCTGATAGAATATTCCAACGCTTTAAGGAAAAATGGAGTCTGAAAAAATGTCAAAAGTAAAAAAAAATGTGATGGGCTGGGTTTGATCTCACAACCCTACGGTTACAAAATTTGAACTTAAACACCTTGACCACGAGAATTATTAATTTTGGTTGCTAAAATATGCTATTAAGTACAATTAAAAATTTTAATTAGTTTTTCTTTAATTTATAAATAATTAACACTTAAAATGTCATAAGTTTAATACCAAAATGCTTTAATAATCAAAATCTTTCCGATTACGACCTACAAATTCATATGAATTTAGGCAGATAAAATAAAATAATTTCTGTTTTCTCATGTTAAATCTCTATGTATGTCCAGTGGCGTAGCTATCATATGGCAAAGTGGTGCAGTGCACCGGGGCCCTCAGGCTCAAGGGAGCCCTCGAGCAACCCTGAAGTTCCGAAGCGAAGTGTGTTTCTGTTCAACCATTTTAAACTATAAAATTATGTAATAAGTATATTCATTCATAAGTATACATTATGTTCAAACTTAAGTCCGTACTATTACTAACTTTGTTATTACAAAAGCTACAAATTCGGTTAAATTAACAAACTAGCAGTAGTTTTCGCAGTGATTACACTGACGCAGTCAGAAAAACAATTGAAAGTCGCGTTTATGAGATAAAGTCAAAAAGACACTTTTTTAGATGGAATAGCGTTTATATTTCAGTGAAACTTGTTAATAACGAGCACTGGTTATAACGAGAACTCGGTTATAACGAGGAAATTAAAAACTCCTGTTTCTAGATATGGTAAATTACATATATAGGTAAATATTTGTTTAAATCGAGTACTTAAAGTTGGTTCTTCTCCGATGAAAATTGTATCACAAAATCTTTAAACCGGACACTAAATAGCGCACAAAATACTTAACGTTTCGCCGTCATTCGACAGCTTCGTCAGAAGTGAAAAATATAAACCTACGGCATTTTTATTTTACACATTTCTATAAAACGTCTTTTGAAAATATTAGACTCTTAATATAAAATATTAGTATTTGCAAAATCAAAGTTTTGGTCATTTTCTACATTTTCTATACTTTTCACTTCTGACGAAGCTGTCGAACGACGGCAAAACGTTAAGTGTTTTATGCGCTATTTAGTGTCCGGTTTAAAGATTTTGTGATAAAACGAGTACGTTTATTACGAGAACTTGCTTATAACGGCCTATTTTGTAATTTTTTTTTGTTTTACCTTGCATATAGCGAGCTTAATTTCAAAAAATTTTAAAATATTTTTGTTTGATGTAGAAGTACGTACTATGCCCAACAAAAAACCTAAATACGATGAATTAATTCTTAATTTTTTTTTGTTTTTTGCGTATTTTTTACGTTACCATAAAACAAGCAAAATAAATTGTATAAAATTGTATTCAAACTTACTAGTTTATTAAATAAACACAAAAATGCAGGAGTACAGTTATCCCAGATTCTTTTGGTGTTCATAGAACATATCACATATGCATATATTTTTTTCATTTATAACGAGCACTTGCATATAATGAGCAATAAGAGTGGTCCCTTGAGCCCTCGTTATATCCGAGTTTTACTGTACTTTACCAATCGATAGAAATAAAATTCTTAATTAAAATTGTCCTTTGTTATTTTCTCGTAAACTAATAAATAAAGAAGCTATTTTGATTTTTACAAAATCATCATAAGTGTGCTTTGGAAACAAAACATTTGTAAATCGCCGTAATCTGTTAGCAGAGTATTGTTTTAGAAGTTTGTGGTTTATTTCTAGCTAAAAAAATGGTTTTTACGCATCTAGAAAAAAATACAAAAATTGTTATAATTTGTGTTCATTTTTCTAGATGCGTGTAAAAACCACAAACAAATGTACGAAAAGAGTCATAATTTTTGTTCATTTTTCTAGTTGCATGTAAAAATCACGAAAAATTGTTCAAAAATTGTCAATTTTACTTATTTTTCTAGATAGTAGATACGTGTAAAAACCTTAAAAAATTATTTTGGTTAGGAGCCCAGATTTCTTTTTGCACCGGGGCCCTTGGTCACCTAGCTACGCCACTGTGTATGTCTCATTGTCAAGTGCACAACCGGTATGTGCCTATGTATGTAATTAATAGATTTAAAAATTTTAATTTTATACGTCTATTGTATTATTAGAATTAATTGTAATCTGATAAAAATAAAAAATTGGTTCACAATAAATAATAAAATAAGAAGTAATCAACATAGCTTCTTGCTCGAATTCAACTGTCTATTTCAACTTGATTTTGAAGAATACTGTGACGGAAATGAGTGCAAAGAGAGAGAAAGATAGACTGAGCATCCTCTAAGAGTGACAAAGGTGGCACAATACCGATACCACGTGGTTTGGTTCAAATTAATTACATAACTTGATTTAATAGTTCAGTTTAAAACACATTTTCTTTATCAAATATGCTTCTCAAGGGATAACTAAATTACATGTATAAATTAAAACCATCTTAAAAATTAGAAATGAAAAGTGCAAAATTAAAAAATATTGAAATGTAAAATGAAATTATTTAATAACATTCGCTATAAATTACCGACCATACCTAACATCTCTAAATTGGACTCGTCTGTCTCGAATTCGTCTACTGCACTTAGCCACGCCTACATCTATCTTATTGTGAAAGTACTCTACGTCGGCATATTTAATAATTTAGCGACACGTACCACGTAAGCAATATAAGGCGCTATCAATGATTATAAGAGTTATAAGGTTTGTAATATATTTTGCTTCAAATAAAAGAGATTATTTATTTTGGTTAAATACACGGTGTATCAAAATGTTAAACATAAAAATACAATCAATAGTAATTTTCTTTAATTGTTTGATCGCATTAGAAGGAAAATACACGATTCATAGCTTTCTAGATTGAAAGACAAAAAAGTTTATTTCTCGTTGTCATGGAAACCAAAATTACCAAATGATACCTATTCGGATTCGCAATGATCTGCAGATTTCAAATTTATAAAAATATATAGGGTGTTCCATTTAAAATAAGAAAGTTGACGTCACATACGACGGAACCGGAAGTCCTACGGTGCTCAATAGTGTGTCGGAAAATGCATTTCTTTACTTAATTTTTATTTTCCAAATTTCATTGCAATAGATTAAAAAATAAAAATTCTAAAGGGTGGGCATATAGCGTGGGACACCGATATATATCTATTAAATCTAAACGAAATATTCCTTTTTAATCAGCGTGTTGGAGACTGTTGAATATCTGCTAATGTTTTCTGGCTGATTTTTGCAAGCGATTGTCTCATTTTATTTTTTAAATATGTATTTAGTCATATTTGGTTGGATTTTATTATTTTATTTTATTAATTTCAGTTAATTGGGCAGTTTTTTCTTTTACAGGCTAATTATTTAAAATTTTGGAGTTATTTTTTAAACTTTTGTTTTAAGAGTTATAATTTTTTTTAATTACACTATTTATGCAGTGAAATTTTTCTGTTAAATTATTTTTTCGAAATTCTAAGAATAAAACAAACATTTAAAAATTCGGAAACTTTTTCTAGTCATTTTCATAAAATACTTCATGAATTACCTAATGCAATCACTTTTGGACTACATGACATAATACGAAACACATTTAGGTATAGGTATCAGATATGTAACTATTGTGTAAAGTATAGTTTTTATTCGGTATTTTAAACGCGACGTTTTAAGTTTTCTAATCCAATTGAATGTAATAAACTAATAAATTTTTAAAAAATTGTCTGCGCAGGTCCCACAATCCACAATCGTCTGGAGCTTTTGGCCGCTCACCTCTTGTACAAGTTCCATTTTCAAGAGAGATTACAGATCGCCACATTTTAGCTAAAGTTTCACGCCATCTATCCCTCAATTGTAAAATACCGGTAGTGCCATCTATATCTCTCTTGCATCGGCGGTCACGCTTTAAGGCGTAAGGCTGGGTATCTTAATATACTCTTATAATCAATGATATAAGTATATATAAAAAAATTAACAAATACATGAAAACAACCTTTTTCAACTTGTCAAACTGCATCTATTTATGATTCATTTGTTCTTTTATTCAGCGTAATCAGTGATTGATTTGACATTCATCAATGACGTCACACCGCTGAATCGATGGAATAAATCAGATGAAAAAAGAACATGCTTCGGGTCTGGTAAAGAATATGTCCATAAACGTACAACATTTTCTGTGACATAAATAGTTAATTTACCTTATATTGAACGTATTTCTGCAATAAAATTTGCGGATTATCCGTAAATTTTGAAATTATCACCTTTTAAACGTTACGATTTCTAGGTTATGTTTGATGTTCCATATCAATATTTTGGAATGTTATTTTTAAAAAATGCTGTTCAAGAGAAGGAAAGCCTTTTTCATGTATACACATTTGAAGGGAAGACAAAGTTTTGTATAAATACATTTTATTATATTATGTTGCCCATTATACCCGGCAAATTATGAGACTCTATTGCAATAACCGGTAACGCATGATAAATCTATTCTAGATTTACAGATTTTATTTTGCAATTTTCTATTTTCTATTTTTCCGAAATTGAAACTGTTGCGAAGTAGAGAAATTAAATTTGAACCTTCGTAAAAACTTCAAAATTTCATGCCAGCACTAATCATAAAATTTCAGGCGCTATTTCTTCTTGAAGGGGCTACAGTGGCACATTTGGTAATGGATGGATTTGGGATCTGTATATGTTAGTTAAATTGAGCTGCCCCATCGGGTGTTGGTTATGAAAATGGACCTATAGTTCTAGTTATTTGGGCATTACACAAATAATTTTTATGAGATTGGCTTTCAGGGGTAGTGTGTTAGGTGTATTTAAATGAGCAGCGAATTTTAAGGTAAGGGAAACCTTTATGTGTAAATATATTTTAAGGGAAGGGAAACTTTTGTGGGTAAATTTTAAGGGAACGGAAACTTTTGTGGGTAAATTTCAAGGGAAGGGAAACTTTTGTATGTAAGTTTTAAGGGAAGGGAAATTTTGTGTGTAAGTTTTAAGGGAAGGGAAACTTTTGTGTGTGTTCTAAAAAGGAATAGAAACTTATGTGTGTAAATTTTAAGGGAAATAAAACCCTTGTTATAAATTTACACCTAAATGCTAAATTTGAAACGACAAACTGGTACACTATCCCTGAAAGTCTATCGCACAAAAATTATTTGTTTATTGCTCGTCAAGTAGTAGGTGCTATTAAAAAATATTTATGTGCAATGGTTTCTCTCCCTTTTTTTTTTTTTTTATTTTTTCAATTCAATCTTTATTTATACAACGCCATTTACATGGATGTACATGTCAACCAACTAAACTAGGTTAGTATTCTAAACTTAAAGACTAGAAGGAATAACGTTGATGTTATCCTGCAGGTATTCGCTTACAGAATAATAGCATCTCTCAATGAGCAGTTTGCGAATTTTTTTCTTAAAAATAATATACGTGCTGGAGGCAATTTCGCCAGGAAGCTTATTGAAAAGTTTCGTACCTAGGAGTGAAATAGTATTTCCAAATTTGGTCGTTTTGTGTTTTTCCATACGAAATAAGTTTTTTGATCGGGTGTCATACCCGTGATAGTCTGAGTGCTTCTGGAATTTTTCCTTATTGCGATGGAAATACAGTAGAGATTTGTATATAAATAAGGACGGAAGGGACAAAATTCCGCTTTCTTTAAAGGTAGGTTTACAAGACTCTCTGTATTCTAAATTGAATAAAAGACGAATTATACGTTTTTGTGCCACAAAAACTCTGTGGCTATCACGGGCATTACCCCATAGTATTATATTGTAGGATAATTTACTGTGAACCAAAGCATAGTAAACTGAAGTTAATTCATTAATCGACAGCATGTTTTTCAGTTGTCGTAGGGCGAAGTAGGATCTATTTATACAGGTACTTACATAGTCTATATGTTTACACCAGGTTAGACCCTCATCGATGCATACTCCCAAAAGTTTTGTTGCCTCTACAGCCTGTATGTCTGTTCCATTAATTTTATAAGTTTCTTTGTCAGTATTTTTTCTGTTAAAAAATTTTACTATTATGGTTTTATCTGCATTAAGGATTAATTTATTTTTGAAACACCATATACCAAACTGTGTGGTAACCTCTGTTATCTTCTGGTGAAGCTCCTCGAGGGTCCCAGCTGACACCATCATGGAAGTATCATCCGCAAACATGGTGATTTTCTCAGCTGTTACGTACTTCGTTAAATCATTAACAAAAAGTAAGAAAATTAATGGTCCCAGCACAAACCCCTGGGGAACTCCACTGTTTATGTCATATTCAGAAGAGACGGTGTTTTTAACCTTTACACATAATTTGCGTGCAGATAAGTAAGACTCTATCCAGTCTAAGACTGGTCCTCTTATACCTAGTGCACTTAACTTATCACAGACAAACGAGATATCTAAGCAGTCAAAAGCTCGGGATAGGTCGAAGAAGATGCCGACTACGTGTCGCCCCTTGTCAATTTGTTCGTAAATAGAGTGTAGAAAGTTAGTCACTGCCTCCTCTGTTGACCTACCCGCGCGAAAACCAAACTGGCAATCATTCAAAAGGTCGCAGACATCGGCAAACTTCCTCAGTCTATCACAAATTATAGATTCAAAGATTTTAGATAGAGTACAAAGAACCGATATAGGACGATAGTTATTCACATCTAGAGGATCATTCTTTTTATAGACGGGTGTGATTACTGCCGTTTTCAGTGATAGAGGGAATTTACCCGACATAATTGAGCAATTGATTATTTGGGCTAGAGGTTCAGCGAGAATGTCTTTGGTCGCTTTTATAATTTTTATAGAAATGTTGTCAGTGCCTGAGCTCTTAGTATTTTTAAAATTTTGTATAATTTTTTTAATTTCTGAAGCGTCTGTCGGCAGGAAGGCGAAAGACCTAGGATTAACATCATCTAGAGTACACGCGTGTGAGTAGTTATGACTGTATGCCTTTTTTAAGGAAGCCTCTGCAACACTGGAGAAGTGTTGCGCAAAAATTTCAGCTACTTCAAATGAATGACTGTAAGTTGCGTTATTGAGAGTTAGTTGTATGTCTTTGGAAGTGCTTATCCTGTGTAATTTTGTATTTACTAATTTCCACACGGTTTTTTGTTTATTAGAGGAAGTATCAATTAAATTGGCAAAGTATTGTTTTTTGGTATCATTAATTAGTTTGGTGTAAAGTTTTTTTTTGTATTTTATAATTGTTTGCAACATTATCATCTTTTGTTTGGCACATTAACCAGTACAAATCTTTTAACTTTCGGCCAGTTGATATGATATTATCGTCTAACCATATTTTATTGTCAATATTCACTTTAGGTTTGTGGTATTTTTTGGGGCAATGTAGTTCAATGCCCCAGAGTAGGGTGTTTGAAAATTGGGTGAATAGAGAATCAATATCATTAGTAGCATCAGATGTATTTATGTAATTAAAATTAATTGATATTAGCTATTCATTCAGTTTTTTAAGTGTTGTTGTATTAATTTTTCTATGTAACCGAAAGTCCTCTTTTTTCTCTTTAATGACCTTATTACTCTCCTGTATAGAAATGTCTAAGAGTAATGCAAGATGATCGCTCAGATTCGGTTGGATAACCACCGTCCTACACAAATCAAAATTCACTTCATCAACAATGATATAATCGAGTTTTGATGTGGAGTAACTACTAGTACTATTATTATTAAAATTTAATATAGTAGGTAATTCAGATGTACATTTCAAATCAAAGCATGTTAATATGTCACTGAATAATTGCTTAATTATTGTATTACCTAAATAGTTGATATTTAGGTCTCCACATAAAAATATATTGTTAGTGATTTCTTTACAATACAGTAATACCTGGGTTAGTCTATGAAAAAAATATTCGTGGTTGCCATTTGGCGGCCTGTAAATATTTACAATACAACATAGAAATGTACCCGCTTCCAATTTTAGAACACTGGGCTCGAAATGCATTTCATCCAATTCGTCGTTCCTATGGGGTATATCCGTTGTTTTTAGAAGATCGTCATTCTTCACATATATAAGTGAACTCTCATAGCGACACGCCATCTATATAACGACTCAACTAACAGAAGAGTTCACGAAGAGCCATCTATCCAGCGACTCACTTTTAGGTATACGCATTTTTAACCCGTCGTGATCTCTCTTATTAGTACTTATATACTCACTGGCGTAGCTTGCAGAGGTTCAGATTTATCCGCGGTAGCGCTGCGATCTTAAAATCAAACGCCCATAACCATCAACTAATCGTCAAATGAAACAGTTTGCAACATTTTGATTGAACTTTAACCCTTTGTCTACCAATTGGGCTACCAATGGTACTTGAAAGTACCCGCATTTAAAAACCTCTAAAATACAAACATTTGCAAGAAAAAGATGTACCATTGCGAGATAAATATTTGGTACGGCAGATTTTCCCTATTTAAATAGGACTTTCTGGCTTATGCGATATAAAATATAAAAATATAAAATTATTATAAAATTTGATCAAAAGTCGGTGTAAGTTATTAAGATGCCTTACAAGATTCTTTCAGAGACTGAAAAACCAACCGCCATTGCTAATTTTAGCATTTAAGATCATTGCAATATGCTAAAATTTTGAAAATTCAGCCTACTTTACAAAGCAACCGTACCAATTATTTATCTCGCAATAGTACTAAGGTACAAGGTACTAAATCAACACTCCGTACAGGTAACGCAATCCCATTCCTCTCGTGAGAGGATTGAGAAACAAAGATAACAAATATAATTGTCGCAAGTGCAATAAGGAAGACAACAGTTTTAGGGAATTCTGTTGACCGCAATGCCACTGGTTTCAATTTAAAAGTGTGTTAGGTTATGTTAGTTAGTTATTTACCAATCAAAAAGTTGTTATTTTGAGAAATGCAGAATGTTTCTTTTACGAAAAGGGCGGAATCATTAAATGTCATGCGATAAAAGTTTGGGATGCGATATTTAAGCTCAATTTTCTTAACCACTGACAGTAACTTTGACAAACGTCACTTCAAATAATATTTCCAACTGTTTTCTATCCTAGATGAGAAGAATGTGCGACAAGGATAGATATAAAAAAATCACTAAATGCGTTACCTCTATACGAAGTATGTTGATTTAGTACCTTAAGATGAACGTATACATATCGCTTAAGTTGGAAAACTGCGGGTGGCTACAGTTTTCTGTAATCGAAAAGTACTCTGCCAGATTTGGGGCATTTTAACTGGGTGGCCCGTTTTCTGTGCCTGCCGCAGTAGTTTTAATTAAATTAAAATTAAAAGTTGGTAGGTGAAATACATATTTGATTAAATACAAGTGTATATACGTCAGACAATATTTGATAATTCCAGTGAGTTGACGCGCGTGCGCATTTGACGTGATTCAAGCGAACGAGTGCGCGCGATGGAACAGCCCGACCAGCTGTTTTGTTCGTGTTCGCAGAAGAGAGCGGAGGTCGTTGTTTGTTGTCGCGGTGGAGTTTATGAGTAGAAGCGCCGTCGTGGCAAAGTTTCCGCGTCGCTTTGTCGCCAGTGTTTCGCCGCCGCGAGGCCAGAGACTCCGTGAAAACCGAAAGGCTGACGTTTCGTGCGTGCAACATTCTCGATGCTAATGGCGTCATAGTCTTCGCGGAAAGAACGACAGTCTGCCTCTTGGTGTGCACGTATTCCCTTCCGGACGATCTTAGTGATTGTGCGTGTTTTGACAGGAGCAAAAATGGCAGCGCTCAGAACGAACAGCAGTGCCCTTCGTGCCCTGGCCGTCGAGTACAAGTCCCTGCAGGAGGAGCCCGTGGAGGGTTTTTGTGTGAAACTCGTGAACGAAGACAATCTTTTCGAATGGGAAGTGGCAATTTTTGGACCCCCCGACACGCTCTACATGGGCGGCTGCTTTAAGGTAAATACGTGCCGAACTTATTTTGACGACCTACCTCATACCAAGAAGGGATACATGCCTATACATACAACCTAGGCTAAAAATAGCACTAAAGTCAAACACCAAGACTCAATTTATTATTGCAAGCAGATGCCTAATTAATTTCGAATCTCGTTTATGTTAGGGGGAGGGGGAGCTATTTTTAAAACGAGAAATACAAGTGCGTACTTTCATTCAACTTGATATAATTCATAGGTGGATGCACGTCCTGTCCATTAATTTTTTAAACGCAGTGTCGTACTTGATTCAATGACCAACGACCGCATAGAAGGGTGATGCAATTAACTTTATTTTTAGAGAAAAACACAAAGATAAAATAAGTCTGCTTCTTGGTGAACCTTGATGGGACCATTACATTAAATCGTGAACGGTCTTAGGCCGGTATTACACTATAAAAGATCGCTGTCAAATACCGCCTGTAATAAGCCTGTTTTACATTGTCATAGAAAGTGATACTAAAAAAATAGTAGACAAAGCAGTTTCCTGTAATATTGTTCTTTCTCATTTCTTCATTTATAAAGGGCTTTTTAAATGAGTTTACAAAAGTATTAAGCTTATCAAAGCTTTCTCATGCAATTTGTTTTAATGTTTAAAACAGATTTCTTAAATTTCAAAATGATACTCCTGACATCTATTGAGCACAATGCGAAATGTCGAAAAGTAATCTACACGATGTACATATATTGACAGGTGTCAAACTACTATTTATTATTGGTAGCTGTCAAACGATAGCGAAGCGTTGATTTTACAACCTATCCGACCGTTTGTAATTGTTTCAAACTTATTGGCGAGACATTTTAATCCTCGTTCGTTTTCGCGGACACAAAAGTAAAACGTAAATCAAGAAATTCCGACATTTCCGGACGTCACGACTATTAAAAGAAATCTGCGTTTTTCGAACTCCACCTGTGAACGACTCTCGAGTAGATTCGAGGATGAGATCGAGTTGGCGTATTTTTGGCGGATCGTCGTTGGAAATTCGAACAAAGCCGAGTTTTCCAGAAAAACTGGGTCGATTTAAGTAAATCTAGAGTGTCTATTAATAAAGCTCCTGGAATTCGGCGGCGGCGCTTTATTTTTGTTACCGATCAATGAAAGACGCGCTCTCGTTGCTTCCGGTTTAACCGGAAGTTAATGTTTTTTTTACAGTTTTATTTAAATAAAAGTTCGGCCTGAGGAAAATTCTAGATTTTATTGACAAAGACGCACGCGAATAACACGTTGTTTACGTTCTCAATTAATTATCTATGTATAGTGAATAGGATGTTTGTAACCGTTCAAGTAAGCAACCTCTGAATTTTTCGTAGCTACCTTGAAAAATTAGATCAACGCGATGTGTCATCAGGTCATAGGTCGTAAACAACTGTTTGACAGCTGTCATCCGTCGAGCGTCAATCGGTAGAAAGTCGTCCCCATATTGTTCCTTTGTTCTCAATTATCTGTGTACATTAAGTTGCACGTTCGTAACCATTGAAGTAAGTAACCTTTTCAACAGCAGACCTTGAAAATTAGATCAACGCGATATGTCACAACGCGATTGTCAGCAGTGCGAAGTACCCTCTCGATTTCTTTGATTTTATCTCTTGACTATTTTATCGTCAAGGTTTTTCTTCGACAAACTTTTAATAGATGGCGCCACGTCGTTACCTGAGAAAGACCGTTTGAGGCGTGGTATTAACGATGGCGGTGATTGCTTAAAATTTCGAAACGATGGCGCTGAGTGGAGGAATTTGTTAAATACATTCAGTCGATTTAATTCGGAGGGAAATTCACAGATGGCGGGTGATTTTTTTTAAATCTAATCGGGTTTGGTGATGTTTCAACAAAGTCTGTAAAAATAAAATTTTGCATTTTGAAAATACACGCATTTTTAAATTGTTAACGCCTGTCATTATAATTTCGGGGGGTGGGGTCGTACGGAACCCCAAAAGTACAAAGTCAAATGATTAATAATATAAAAATTCGGGACTAGGCTTGGACAAGCATTAAACAATGGTTACAAGTGCAGGGGTGACGATTTAAAAAATCCGGTAATCAGAGTCCCGTAAACATTCATCTCCAGGCGGTTTCAGCCAAAAGCACAAAACCACCACCACTCGTGCACACTCTACAACAAGCCACGGCTCGGACAAGCATTAAACAATGCTTACAAGTGCAGGGGTGACGATTTAAAAATCCGGTAATCAAAGTACCCGTAAACATTCATCTCCAGGCGATTTCAGCCAAATGAATTGCGAAGCACAAAACCACAACAGTGGCACCATTGTGCACATCCTACAACGAGCCATGAACGACTGGCTAAGGTGTAAGCGTTTTCAGTGCATGTAAGATCTCAAGGGGGTTGATAGAAGGACAGAATTAACTCACTTCAGGACAGAGGGAGACGGCAACAATTCCGTATTGCAGGCCATCGTTTAACGGCGTATAAATGAAACGCAGAAAGGCAGAATAAAGGAATGTTCATGTTATTTCACAATACAGGGCAACTGTCAATACTAGAATGATTTTAACGGGATTTTCACCCGTAACAGTTTTTAAGCAGAATTCGTTTAAAATTCGCTAGGTGGCTCTGAAATATTTTACAATCAAAACTGAATTAGATATCTACCTTGGAATAGCCTCAGCAGACATTCATTTAAAACTCGCTAGATGGCTCTCAAGAATTTTATAATAGAAACCAAACTATCTACGTTGGAATAGTTACAGCAAATGTTCGTTTAAAATTCGCTAGGTGGCTCTGAAGTATTTTTATAATCAAAACCAAATTGTCTACGTACTTTGGAATAGTTTTAGAAGAGATTCGTATAAAATACGCTAGATGGCTCTGAAGTATTTTATAATAAAAACTGCTTTGAAATAGTCTCAGCAGATATTCATTTAAAACTCGCCAGATGGCTCTGAAGTATTTTATAATAAAAATACCTACTTATGTGAAAATGCGTACATTTTTGGTTTCGGATTTTCCATCTACATACTTTGGGGTACAGTGACGTTTCAGTAGGACGGGAGGGGGGTAATATAAAGTCATATAAACTTTTTGTATTGTTATTTACAAATGATACCTACACCTTTTTAACACCTTTTTAAATTAGCCAATACTCATTTTTGCAAACGGTTAGAACGGGAAAAGAGAACCTTGCCGTCTCCATTTTTTTTTTTTTTTTATTTTGTTTGCAAGTAACTGTCAAACGCGGGCGTTTTACCGTTTTCATTAAATTCATTCACGCTCCAACGGCCCGGCCCATTCAATTTCTGTTTTTAATTGGCGCGCGCAGTTTCTGGATCGTGTCGACATTACGGTTTCTCCGCGCATACAATTTCCCGTCCGATAACTTTCTTCTGCTCACTTTCGTTTTTTTTTTTTTGGATACAGAATTGCTCCATTTTGCAAGCGCTAATTATTGTTCGTAGTTACGCAGCCTTTGCTCATTGTTAACAATTGGAACAATGAAATGCAGAGAAGGAAAGAAAGAGCGTAAGCAAACAGAGGGCGAGAGAGAGAGCACTTACACAATACGTGTATGCAATTTAATAAAACTTTTAATGACGAAATGATTAAAGTGTAACTTACACTTGATTAATTATACCTAGTTGTTTTTTTTTTTGCAAATTAATGTACCAAATTTTTGTACGTAAAAATTTAATTCATAAAAAATATTTACCTACTGTCAATGTATTTTTGTGTGAATTGCTTTTGTTTTTCTGTTTCAGGCCCGCATGAAGTTTCCACAGGATTATCCATATTCACCCCCCACGATACGTTTTCTAACTAAAGTGTGGCACCCCAACGTATACGAGGTGAGTCGTAAAGGCGAATTGACGCCGCGCCGGTTATGAATTTCAAAGTTCACGAACGCGCCGCCGGTTTTTATTACCCCGAAGAAGGCGCGAGTAAATTTTCATTTGTGAAGACGTGGTGTGTGTGTGAGAGCCAGAGAGAGAGAGAGAGATATATATAGAGAAGGGCGGCATTTTTATTTATATTTGCATAAATAAGCGCAGGTCGGAAAACATGATTCGTTTAAGATGCTCTTCAATGCAGTAAGAGTAAATAAATGTTAAATAATAACGTAAGTCGAAAAATCCAAAAAAAAAAAAGAAATTAAGCTGAGAGTAAATAGCGCCATCTAGTGTTGGTAACGCCAAGTCCAACAATTTATTAATTTTTTTAATTTTTAAACAAGTTTATTGCATTTTAGCGAGTTAGCAATTTCTCAAGTTGAAATGGTTTCTTCGACAACAGATGGCGCTGACAATCAGACTTTGTTGGCTTTTATTGTTGTAACGTTGTAATTCATTAGAGTTTTATTTTTGACGATGTCGCGGCGTAGTTAACTGAAAGCGAGAAAAATATGAAAGGGCGAGTTTTTAATTTCTTGCATTGAAATTGTCTCTCGTGACATAGATGGTGACAACCACGTTTATTTGTTTTTTTTTTCTTTAGTAACGACAATTTACTTGGTCTTAAGTTTCTTTTATGGAATTTCGCTTTGAGAAAGAAGATTCAATTGTCTGAAAAAATTAAAAACCCCGACTTTCAGATTTCCGTAACTGAATTGCATCTCCAACGCTAGATGGCACTGATTATCAGAATTTTTCGTTTTTATTTTCATTTTTAACAATATCGCAACGTCGAAGACGTATGCGAAAAAAAAGGATTATAAACCGCGAGTTTTGAATTTCTTACGTCAAACTTGTTCCTCGGACCATAGATGGCGCTGAAGATCAAATTTATTATTTTCTTTCTCCTCGTAACGCTACACTTTATTTTCAAATTTCTCTGTTAGAATTCTGTCGCTTTTGTAGCATCGATTATTTAGAGCGAGAGAAAAAAATAATTTTCTCTAAAAAATGACTGTCAGTGATTATCAGAATTTTTCTTTTTTCTTTTTGTTTTTAAACAATATCGCAAGGTCGAACACGTAAATGAAAAAAAGGAGTTATTAGACACCGCGAGTTTTGAATTTTTTACGTCAAACTTGTTCCTCGGACCATAGATGGCGCTTATGATCAGATTTTTCTTTTCTTCTCGTAACGCTACAGTTTATTTTTAAATTTCTTTGTTAGAATTCTGTCGCTTTTGTAGCATCAATTATTTAGAGCGAGAAAAAAATTAATTTACCCTAAAACGCTAGATGGCGCTGATTATCAGAGTTTTTAGTTTTTATATTTCATATCGCAACGTCGATGGCGTAAACGAAAAAAGAAAAAAATTAGAAACCGCGAGTTTCGAATTTCTTACGTCAAACTTGTCCCTCGGACCCATAGATGGCGCTGATGATCAAATTTATTCTTTTCTTTCTCCTCGTAATGCTGCAGTTTATTTTTAAGTTTCTTCGTAGAATTCTGTCTCTTTTGTAGCATCGATTATTTAGAGCGAAAAAAAAATTTCCTAAAACGCTAGATGGCGCTGATTATCACAATTTTTCTTTTTGTTTTTAAGCAATATCGCAATGTCCAACACGTAAACGAAAAGTTATTAGACACCGCGAGTTTTGAATTTTTTACGTCGAACTTGTCCCTCGGACCCATAGATGGCGCTGATGATCAAATTTACTCTTTTCTTTCTTCTCGTAACGCTGCACTTTGTTTTTAAGTTTCCTTGTAGAATTCTGTCGCTTTTGTAGCATCGATTATTTAGAGCGAGAAACAAAATTAATTTTCCCTAAAACACTAGATGGCGCTGATTATCAGAATTTTTCGTTTTTATTTTTGCTTTTAACAATATCGCAACGTCGAAGACGTAAACGAAAAAAAAAAAAAAAAAAAAGATTTGAAACCGCGAGTTTTGAATTTCTTACGTCAAACTTGTCCCTCGGACCCGTAGATGACGCTGATGATCAAATTTATTCTTTTCTTTCTCCTCGTAACGCTACAGTTTATTTTTAAGTTTCTTTGTAGAATTCTGTCGCTTTTGTAGCATCTATTATTTAGAGCGAGAAAAAAATTCCCGGAAACTTGAAACTCAGACTTTTTTCGGATTTCGATAGATGGCGTTGATTGTCACATTCGTTCATATTTTTATACGACATGGTGTACACAAGATATAAAACTTTTGATGTTCAGTTTTTGAAAACACCATCAGACTTGAGAATAATTTGTTTGAAAGTGGCGCCATCTAGTCTTGGGAAGCTTCAACTCTTTCATAAATTCTACTGCTAGAAAAGCACGTCGCCCGTGTTGAACTTGAAACACGAATTAAAACGATCGACTTACCAGGCATTAGGTTAGTCACTTTTAATTGCTTGCTGCGACTGCGAAAGTGGTGCCATCTAGTTTTGGGAGGCTGCAACTCTTTCATGGATCAACTTACGAGGCATTAGGTTAGTCGTCTGTATATTGCTTGCTGCGACTGCGACCGACTTGAGTTTACGTTTTTCTCTTTCGGCATTCACCTTAGAAATTGGAGAACCGTTTTCATATTGGTTAAAGCTTCTGTTGACAGGAGAGAGCGCCATCTAAGCGTGAAAACTGAATAGAGCCAAGCAAAAACTCACGATTTTTTTTTGTTTCTTACAACATACGAGCCCCTAACTCTACGAGCCTGTTGGGGGAGGCGCTAGGCTTGCATTGTTTGCTGCGACTGCGACCGACTTAACTAGGCGTTTTTATCCTTCGGCATTCGCCTTAGAAACTGGGGAGTTGTTTTCCTATTGGTTACAATCTTTGTCAATCAAATGTCAATTTAAAGTTTGTGTCATTTTTTTCTGTAAATTGACTGTCGGTAGTTTTAAAAGAGAAATGTGAGATTTGATCTTTTTTTAATGAGGTGCTTTTTAGGTGGCCTTTGCGTTGTTGCATTATACAGGGTCTACAGCGACTGACAGTAGTAATTATTTTTACTGAAAATTGATTGGGTGCTGTGTCTGCGATGTTTAATCGTTTGAATGAATTGCCTTATACAGGGTCTATAGTAACTCGGTCGTATTTTTTTCCGTAAATTGAATATATGCCGCTTTTTTTTAGTAGCCTTCTTATTTTGGCAATTGAAAACATGCACGCCATGCTAATTATCCGTGAGAGGGCGCGTTAATCCAAATGATTTTGTCGACTTGTTATGAGCATTGATGATTTGACGTTTTTCGTTTATCTTCGTGTGCGCGCTCAAAGAGCACAGGTATCCGATAACGCTATTTGCACTGTCCTTTATCTATCGTAATATGAGAGATCTCGACGTTAATCTCAAATGAGTTATTCGCGAGCTATAAAAAAAAAAACAAAAGGTAATGCGGAATTGAATTTAATCCAGAAGTAATACCTGTTTTAAGGCAAGTCCGAGTCCATTTTTAATTTACGATTGCTCGCGCGTCATAACATGACCGAGCAAAAGCGGCCGCTTGAAGGTCTTCCTACCGTTTGTACTAGTCGTATCGTATAATTAACTTCCAGCTTAAGGACGTTGCCTTTTATAGTCGATCGAAACTCCCTCGTGGCCGTGATGATGGTATTTCCGAGGTCCTCGCTCGTTCCGGATGGTTAACAACAAGCGGAAGTCGCCGAACGTCGGATGAACCGAAGCAATTACAACTTTTTAAGCGGAATTTCGAGTTGACGCCGTGTTTTTGTTAGTTTTGTCGACAATAGATGGCGCTAACGTCGCATCATTCAAATGGTCACAGCGTAGATCTTATCAGTAACTAATTACTAATCCATAGTTTCATAACCACGTACAAATCTAGAGAATTACAAGAATAATGATAGTTAAATCACTGATTTAAATAAAAAAAATCAAGATTTGCGACGCTAAAGTGTCATTGCGCACTTTGAAATAAACAATATAACCTAAAAGGGAAGAAAACAAAAAGCAAAGGCAAACAAAGAATAAACAAAAGACAATCGAATGTAAAACTAACAAAAAAAATATTTTCGTTAGATTTTTTGTTTGCAAATCGATTTTCACGCGCGATTCTTTTTTTTTTTCGCATTTACACATGAAAATGTGCTTTTGGACGAGTCGTCATAAGTAATTAAAATATAAAAAAAATGACGGACGCGAACATTTTCATCCCGTTTGTCGCCTTTTCTCGAAATCAGGAAAAAATTTAACGCGGAAGCTTCAGCTATCTCCTACTCGTTTCAACGTTTACAAAAAAAAAATTCGAAATTTACATAAAAAATCATGATTTTTTAAAGGAATGTCTTAATATTATTGCGGATTCGTATTCGCCGGTCAATTTTAGCCTGAAACGATGGGTCGCATGATCGGGTTTTAAGTTCATTTCAAAAAATAGCGGTGGAAAATTTAAAGTAAAAAAAAAAAAACGAAAGTTATTTCCACCACGGTCTAATTCCTTACTTAATTAACAAGAAAGTAAGCAGCCCAGTGAATGCGATCTCTTATTTAATTTCGAATAATAAATTGGCGTAATTAATTAATAAATTATCAGCCCCCCCCCCCTCTCCCAAAGGCGGAATTCTTAAACGTTACCGTAAATCATAAACTTTTCCTTTAAGTTCTGAGATAATCCTGGTTTGTAGAAACTTCATCAATTGATTTTGTTAGCAAGTTCATTCCACCAAGAAAAAATAAAAATCGATGACAATCGAATTAATGACGTGTAAATAATGGTGGGGGGGCAACGCACCGATAGAGCTTTGTGCTAATTCGAGTCAAAATGGTGCTATTTTGCAAATCACCGACCTTGAACGCGACCGAGGAGAAACGCGCACATTGTAAGGACGTACGCGGATTTTGCAATTCCCCTAAAATCGCTCGGCGAAACTCGTAGGAGGCAAGGACGTCGCGGTTTAATTATTTCGTCCGCGAGGTATAAATAAATTTCGAAAAAGAGAAAAAAAAAAATGCCGAGTCGTAATTTGCGTTGGACGTCTCAAAATAAAATTTCGCGTGTGACGGGAGGAAAAGTTTTAATTGCACAAAAAAAATGTAATTAATAAATTTGTAAATTAGAGTCATCTGTTGGCCGAAACTGATCGGCCTTTTGTAAGCAACTCGCTGCGATTTCGTCAAAATTAACAAAATTTTAAACACTGCAGTGTGACGAAGAAACCCAGACAAAAGTAGTTAACGCGCCATCTATTAGCGGTGAGACAAATTAAAGAAAATCTCACTTCGTACTGTAAAAGGCGTCGCCAATATCATCAAAATGATTAAAACTTTAAAAGAGTTAACTTCACAAACTTTGCAGTTGACAAGGACAAATAAATTTTTTGATCAGCGCCATCTCTAATCTTAGGGAATTGTGATCAGCGCCATCTATGGTCAGAGGGAACAGTTCAGCAAAGAAATAATAAATCGCAGTTCCAATCTCTTTGTACAATTAAAAGGCTTTTGGAGAAACTATTAAAGCAATAGTTATACGTAGTTGGAAATAATCAGCGCCACCTAGAGTCAAAGGGATAGTTTGAACAAGAGAAAATCGGCTCAGCTCGAGGTTTTAATCCGTTTGTAAAATTAAAATCCTTTTCCCCCAGGTTGGGCCATCGGCAAAATTTTCAGAAACTTATAACGATGCGAAAATTCAACGAAGAAGTTCGGTTGACTGCGCCATCTAAGGTCGGAGAGACAAATAAATTAAAAAAAAACCATTCGAAACTCCGAAGCCTAGGTTTTGAGATTTAACCAAACTTGTTAAGTGAATCACAGACACTTTTTTGTCACAACATAAGCAATTTCGAAATACCGTTCAAATTGTGTTATTTTGCCAACGCTACAGGAAAGATGAAGAAATCCTGGTAATCAGCGCCATCTATTATTATTATTATTCAAAACTTGAGGTTTTAATTACTTTATAAATTGAATCTATGTTTGCAATGTTATCAAAATAAACAAAATTCTAAATATTTAAAAGTAAATCGGAGTGTGCCACCAAAAATAGAAAGAAAAAAAATTGTTGTCAGTGCCATCTGTGGTAATTTGTAGTCATTTTCTAAATATTGCACTTAAAAAGAAAGATCCTTTGACATCTGTCAAATTAAATACGATTTTATGATGGACATATTTTTGATTTATTACTAACAAACACAATGACGGAGCTGTAATTAATTTGACAGCTGTCAAAATTGTAAAGAAAATTTTTACAAAGTATTCTAAACATTGCACGGCTAATGTGTAAATTCAGAGAAAAAAAAACATCTTTTGACAGTTGTCAAAATTGCAAAGAAAATGTAGAGCTCAAAGTACTCTAAATATAACACTTTAGAGAAAAAAAAGGATCTTTTGACACCTGTCAAATTAATGACGATTTTATGATGGACTTGTTTTTCATTTATCATTAACAAACAGAATGACAGAGCTGTAATTAATTTGATAGTTGTCAAAATTGTGAAGAAAATTTTTACAAAGTATGTATTCTAAACATTGCACGGTTAAAGTGTGAATTCAGAGAAAAAAAAAGATCCTTTGACATCTCTCAAATTAATTACGAATTTATGAAAAACATGTTTTTTTTATACGTCACCAACGAAAAGAATGAGCGCCAGAGCTGTAATTAAAGACACTTGTCAGAATTGTAAAGAAAATTTTTACACAAAAACTCAAAGTATTCTAAATATTGCACTTTATGGAGAAAAAAAGATATTTTGACATCTGTCAAATTAACTACGATTTTATGAACATATTTTTTCATTCACCACTGACAAACAAAATGACATAGTTTGACAGTTGTCAAAATTGTAAAGAAAATTTATACAGAGTATTCTAAATATTGCACGGTTAATGTTCAGAGAAAAAGAGAGATCTTTTGACATCTGTCGAAGTAATTACGATTTTACGATGGACATGTTTTTCATTCAACACTAGCAAACAGAATGACGGTGCTGTAATTAATTTGACAGTTGTCGAAATTCTAAAGAAAATTTTTACAAAGTATTCTAAATATTGCACGGTTAATGTGAGTTCAGAAAAAAAAAGATCTTTTGACACCTGTCAAATTAATTACGAGTTTATGAAAGACATGTTTTTTTATTCATCACCAACGAAAAGAATGAGCACCAGAGCTGTAATTGACTTGACAGTTGTCAAAATTGTAAAGAAAATTTTTACAAAGTATTCTGAACATTGCACGGTTAATGTATGAGTTCAGAGAAAGAGAAAGATGTTTTGACATCTGTCAAACTAGTTATGATTTTATGAAAGACACATTTTTTATTCATGACCAACGAAAGGAATGAGCGTCAGAGCTATAACTAATTTGAAAGTTGTCAAAGTTGTAAAGAAAATTTTTACACAAGAACTCAAAGTATTCTAAACATTGCACTTTAGAGAGAAAGATCTTTAGACGTCTGTCAAATTAATTACGATTTTATGAAGAACATATTTTTCATTCATCACTAAACAGAGTGACAGTTGTCAAAATTGTAAAGAAAATGTTTACAAAGTATTCTAAACATTGCACGGTTAATGTGTGAGATCAGAGAAAAAGAAGATCTTTTGACATCTATCAAATTAATTACGAATTTATGAAAGACATATTTTTTATTCATTACCAATAAAAAGAATGGGTACCAGAGCTGTACTAATTAATTTGACAGTTGTCGAAATTGCAAAGAAAATTTTGACACAAGAACTCAAAGTTAGTATTCTAAACATTGCACTGTAGAAAAAAAGAGATCTTTTGACATTTGTCAAATTAATTACAATTACAAATTTATGAAAGACAGAAGTACTAAGCGACAAGTATTCAATCAGCTATTTTTTTTTTAATTGATAATAAAAGAAAATATGAATATATGATTCACTTGACAGGTTTGCTCATTTGTTTTTAATCACTTTAGTATTGTCGGTAAACTAGAACTTGTCGTTGGTACGAAGCGAGATTTCGTAACTTCCACGTAACGTTTACTCATTCGCTTTCATATCTCAGCTTTCTATTATTATATCCTCCTTTTATTTTGTATAAAAGTAATAATAAAACATTTGAAACTTTCTTGACCTGAATCATGGTAAACCAGCTATATATTTTTTTTCTCTGGTCTAAGTGCGCAGAGAGAGGTCATCATATACATACATAACTGTCAACCGGACAGGATACAAGAGCAGCGTATATGTAAAAGTAAAACGAAACAAAAGACGGCGCAAGTTAATAACCTTGTCTATTCTCTCCCGCGTGCTCGTACTTTTTTATTTTAACCTTGGCTCAGGCGTCCAGACAAAGTGGATACGAAAGTTCGACGTCACGCGCACCGAGTTTGCAAACAAAAGCGCTGTCATCGTGTTTACGCTTTTGTTTTTATCCTTTATCTGCCCCTGATACTGTCGCAAAAACAAGTGCTTCCACATCTTTGAATTGGTGGCCTCGCTCGGCGAAAGCCTTGGCGGAATTCAGAAGTCGGGACAAGCCCAAAAGTGGTGACACTCGCTCGAAATGGTCAACGGTTGCATCTCAGTGTCATACGTATAAACAAAAATAAAACGAATTAGTTATATTCATTTTTTTTATTGTTTGTTTTTGCTGTAAGTGTGTATCAAGAAAGAGAATTGATTTTGACCGAATCGAAGTCATCAGTGGCCCTTGTAAGTCGTGGATGTTTTGGTTACTACGTTGTTTTCAATGATAGACCTAGATTGTTAATAATGGGTCGTGTATTTGGACCCTTAATTCGTGGACACCTACCGAAGTATCATAACTTAGTGTCTAAATATACGGAGCAATTATAGCCATCGGCTTGAAGCCATGAAATACCTATGTATGTTGTGTATGTATGACATTAGAACGTTGGTCCTTGGATAATTTTTAATTCGAATAATTTTTTTAATTTTTTCTTATAAGTGAACGTACAGGGTCTCCCAAATCTATTTTGATTAGGCAACATCGACACATTTTGTTTAATGCGTCGAGGAAATTAAGAAAATATTTTCAAGCTAAACACTGCTCGCTAAATTCTGAAAGAATTTTTTGTCAAAGAAAAACAAAAATACAGGGTGTCCCGAATTTATTTGGGTAAGCAATTTCAAGGTACTTGAAAAGGAAATATAGAACTACGGCTGAGAAACTGGTCGTTATTAACTTTTAATTCCATTTTTTTTTTTAATAATTGTACAGAGTGTCCCAAGAAATATTGTAGATGTAGATAGAAATATATTGAAGATATTTTTTACGCTAAGGAGGCTTTGCTAGATAGAAATATATTGAAGATATTTTTTACGCTAAGGAGGCTTTGCTCGTTATATTTTGAATATTTTTCTCAATGACTAACAAAAATGTACAGGGTGTGCCAATCTTTAGCCAAACAATATCGATAAATACCTTTGTGTTTTGTTGAAAAAAATCAAGATTGTTTTAGCAATTGTTTTTTGAGTTTAAGAAACTCTAGTCGTTATATAATTTTTAATTCCAACTTTATTTTTGTTTTTATAATTTTTAATGCACAGGATGTCCCAGATCTAGGAAATCGAATCGAGGAAACCATAGGAAATATCCTTTATACTCGTTATGCACATTTTTAGTATTTTTATCACAGACAAACGAAAATAATAATAAATGTACGGGGTGTCCCGTGAGTGTGGAATTCGAAATCTGCCGATCGTGTTTTGTTTTTGGTTTATTTTAAATCGAAATCTTTAGTTTTCGCGTCACTTTTTTCTCTAATAGGTATTTTTTTTGTTTCGAATTGAATTTCGTTCTTTCGTTCGAGGTGCTACCTACCTGAAGGACAGCAAATTTGTGCGAGTGACTTTGAAGTTTCTCCAGCACCGCCGACTAAACCCCTGGAGACGGGAGGGTTCAGCGAAACCCCAAAAGCAAAGGGTGGACCAGTTGAATAAAATAAAAGTCACCAGCTGTTATTATTTAAAACGTTAGAAAATAGGTAACGAATAAGAAAATAAATAATTTACAAGTATCGAATACGACCTAGAAAGGGTTTCAGTGAATCGAACAAGATATGAAAACTAAGTAATCTTTAACCGATAAGCAGATCTGCTCTTCGTTCACAAATAAAACTTAAAGTAATTAAAACGAATCAATCTTGTTATGCAGATTTTTAATATTTTTATCACTGACAAACGAAAACAAATACATGTGCAGGGTGTCTCGTGGGCGTTTAATTCGAAATCTGGCGATCGTGTTTTGTTTTATTTTAAATCGAAATTTTTCGTTTTCGCGTCACTTTTTTCTCTATTATTACTTTTCTTTGTTCCCAATTGAATTTCGCTCCTTCGTTCGAGGTTCGTCGATCGTCTTTTGTTTTTGCAATTTATTTTTGTTGTTAACTAATATTCTTCGTGCTGAATTTATAAGTATTATGATTTTTTTTTCGGAACTGAATCTCTCTTTTTAATTTGAGGAAATCTTGGAAATTTTCCTAAATAAAATATGTTTGTAGTATAAACAAGACGCGATCGTGTTTTGTTTTATCTTGTTTTCATGTACACATTTTCTTTCTATTATTTTGTAACGGTACGTCATTTTTCGGGGTGGGCTGATCGTTGCTCTGCTTGATGTCGGTCCGGGGCGGTTCGGGCTTGCTCGTCGGTGTCCGGGTTCAGCGGAAATAAAAGCGTCGATCACTTAGCAACACAACTTTACTTACAAACTTAGTCTATATTTACAGGTGTTTACAAAATGGAATGTTTATATTCCGGCAGGAGAAAATCACAGGACGGTAAACGAAAGTTAAAGTTCCTGACGGTAGTTTCGGGAACGGTAATATACGGTGTGTCTTACGGACACTAATCACAGGACGGTAGTTTCGGAAACGGTAAATATACGGTGCGTCTCACGGACACTAATCACAAGACGGTAGTTTCGGAAACGGTGATACACGGTGTGTCTCACGGACACTAATGTCCAACAAAAGACAACGCGCTGTACATATGTTCCGGTAGAGGCTCCGGGAATTGGATCGGTGGTATGGTTGTGAGTGAAACTCCCACTCAGGATCAGAATGTGCGAGACGCCCGCACGAGGTAAGGAGTGAAACTCCCACTCTAATATCAGAATGTGCGAAACGCCCGCACCAGGTAAGAAAGAGTGCAAGGCTGTTTCACGAAAGTTAGAAGGAGATAGCTACATAACAGTTCCTTGACTTATCTATCGATCGATCGATCGGCATATAGAGGAAAAATTAACTGTGTAGAAAATATTTTTTAGACTCGTTATACATATTTTTAATATTTTTCTCAATGATGAAAACGAGAAGTAATAAATGTACAGGGTGTCCCGAATTTATTTAGATAAGTCATGTCGATGTGTTTTGTTGAGAAAATCAGGGAAATTTTTCGTTATTTATAAATATGTATAGTATAAATCGTCGCATTAAAAAAGATGTTTTGAGTCTTCGTACTTTATAAAGAAATTTAATTTCGTTGTTTACAAAGAGATAGTCGCCCACGTAAACGGCGGCGCGGCGGAACCAAATCGCAAACGTGCTGCGACTTTAATGTTACCCATACACTCAAAATAACTTGGCGCCAGAATCGAAGCTAATTTCGGACAGGTACCTGCGTCCGATCCGATCGCAGGAAGCTTTCACTTTGTAATTTTTTTTTAAGTAAATAAATTTCCACTATTGGGCTAGTTTTTCTTTTCTTTGTGTTAAACATGACAAACATAAATATAACATAAACTGATAACAATGTCAGAGGACCGAGTTACAATAAACATTCACTCACTCTTTGGTTAGATCTCTCTTTCTCGTCCACTGCGGAGCTGAGGGTAAACGTCTTAACATCTGGGTTTCGCTTTTCGATTCGACAAGGACGTCATGCAAAATTACAATTAACCATTTACGAGCATCTACTCAATAATATAGGACTTATTTACTCACCGGGGCCCTCTCCCGGCCCCGCACCCCTCCAGCGGTGCCTCTAGATGCGGACGCTCCCTGCTGGGATGCGAATTCACGGAGAAGGTGTCCTCGAATGTCCATCTTCGTACTTCGCATGCATAAAGACAAGCCCCAGGTGGATATTAGCATACCTTGCCTTCTGAGCGTACGTTCTCAGAATCATTGGTGCCACCGCCTCCTTCAATGTTGCCACCGGCCCGAGCGCAGTCAACACCAAGTCATGACCGTTTTGAAAGCACAAGGCAATCACCTGGTCAGGCATACAACTAGTTGTTTTTCCGACATCACCGGTCGCCTAACAGTGTTCCCTGTGACCGCTCTCCAGCAATGTCGTACTGCTGGTGAAGTGATCCCCCAGTCTCTCCGTTTAAGGCGACTGAAGGGCGATCACCCTTCATGATAAAATGCCCAATCTCTCTGCCCGAGCCATCAGCGGACATCACATGTCCTTGCAATTTATTATAACACTCGCGAGCCCGTTCGCGTAATTAGCGTAACTTTACCAAGACGTTAGCCCTCAAAGAAGCGCAGCCCGAGACTGAAGTGCTTTCGTTTCATCCCTCTACTTGAGACGTACCCACGTATCGCATTGCAACCATAAGATAAAATAAACAAACCTGCTCGTGTTTTACGGATACATTGAAAATGCGTAAACTTTCCTAAATTCTAAACTTGATAAAATATACAACGACAACACCACATAAAATATTTATTAAAAAACAGAAAAACTAGTCTTCCATTTTTTTTTAATAATCTAGATTACCAAATTGTTTTTTTTATAGCGAAAATAATTAACTTAGCGGCCTTGCATCGGCGACGTTTCGAATTGTGCAACTTCAGACGGGCAGGCGGTGGCGTTTGATTTACGCAAGGCCGACACATCCTTGTAATTATGCAGAGTCGGACTCGCACGTCCCAAGCCTTGCCCAATCATTTTACAGCGTGAAATTATGAAACCGTTATTGGAACGATTAATTCCTTTTACGCGATTGCATACGGGGGCATGCATCGGGTGTCCCACGCGAAACGGTCCGACCTCATCACCAGAAGAATGTTTTTTTTTTTTTCATCGAGCTTTATTGAATATATCGGGTGTCCCATTACATTGTTGAACTTTTTCATTTCAGAATGGTGATTTGTGCATCAGCATTCTACACCCCCCGGTGGACGATCCGCAATCAGGCGAACTCCCCTGCGAGCGTTGGAACCCCACGCAGAACGTACGCACCATCCTCTTAAGCGTCATCTCGCTGCTTAACGAACCCAACACATTCAGTCCTGCCAACGTCGACGCCTCGGTGATGTACAGGCGTTGGAGGGAGTCGAAAGGGCGCGACAAGGAATACGAGAACATCATCAGGTGAGCTCCTTAACTATCTATTAAACCGGAAGGGAGGCGGTTCGATGGGGAAACGGATTGTGGCGATCAATTTACATCGTTTTAAACGGCCCGCGCGTTATTTTATTTTAATGTGTTACATACAGGGTGTCCCCAGAAGATCAGAAATGCTGGCTAGTAAAATTTCCTCAAAAATCTCATTTTGTTGTTGTCTTTCATCGTTTCCAACCAGTGAAAATGCAACAATTCCTTAATATTCGTTGACTTTGCAAATTAACCTTTTCATTGGACTTCATCCGAACACATTTATATTTAAAAAGGGCACGGTGGCGCCGCCATCTGGTGGAGGTATCCGTTTTAAACCTTGTGTGTAACTCAACGTCAAAATGCGACGCGACGCGACGTGTCGCTTATAAAACTTGTTCGTGCGATTTTAAGAAGTTGAAAGTAAAAAAAAATTGAGGAAAGCCCTGTACTTACCTTCGCTCTGGCGAAGATCCGAAGAGACTCTCAAAAAAAAAAAAAAGAAATGAATATACGGCAAAAGACGTACAAGAACAAAATTTTTGAGGAAAAAGGGTGGGACCAAAAGTTTGAGCGGTGAGCAGGAAACGAAAGAAGAAATTGGAAAAGAAGTGCAAGAGCAGAAAACAATTGGGGAAACAGGAAATTGAGGGATTGACAGGAAAACGGAAGAACAAATTCTACGTCCCGATTTTACAATCGCCTGATAAACTAGGTATAACACTATCCTTGGAATAACGTGACGTAGATATGGAAGAATGTTAAAGGATATTCGGCGAATGAAGCTTATTCCACGATTGTCAAAGTGGGCCTAAGAGACGCATGCAAACAAAATTCTTTGAAGAAAAAGGAAATGTACCAAAAATTTGAGGGACTGACAGGAAAACAAAAGATGAAAAAATACGCGAACACGACACCAAACGCTAGGGATCCCACGCGTCCGTTTTACAGGACATGACTGTGAAGCAGTCGAAACTACGTAAAATAAGCCTTAACATAAATCACCTAAAGTATACTAAATTTTTCGACACGACAAAAAAAAAATTAATAAATAAATCAGTAAATGAATGAATCAACGTTCGTAACCGACGTACGCTACGAAATTCCGAAGGCAAACCGGTGCCAGATGGCGTCAAACATTCGCCATAAAACACTAGCGACCGAGAGTGTAGCAAAAAAAATATAGAGGCACGAAAACTGTACGCTCAAAAAAATGCGATACCCAGGGGGGGCCTTTGATGTGACTCGGCCACAGCTCCTCGTAGGAGGGAATCAGTAGGACCACCTCTCGTCCGTGGAATTTTCCGCCACCATCAATTCGTCCCACGAAGAAAACGGGCCGACTCGGCTTCAAGTTCAAAGAGCGAGAGTCCAAAGGAGATTCGCCTCCAAGAGTATTTTGCTACTACACTCGACGCAGAATCCCGACGGAGGAGGAGGCAGGAGAGATTAACTATCCTCTAAACCCCGGAAACCACTCGTAACTGCTCGCCCTGCCTGGAAAAGCCGGGCGCCTCAAAAAAGGCACGCCGCGCGGCACGTGTGAAGCTCCGGTAAAGCACAGGTCCAAAAACCTCTACCAAACCGTGTTTTCTTGGGTGCTAACCATAAATCCCCAACAGGGTGCGGAAAGACCAAAAACCGCAGGTAGACCCAAGGGAGCTCACGCACGCTGCCAAATCAAAACGAAAAAACCAACACTCGAGACCGCGCCCTAGCTTGTGCGTGAAAATTTATTAATGCGCCCGCGCGACCACGTGTTACTTGACTTAAAACAAAAGCGCAACATCAACTCAACAGGAAAAATATCCAAACCGATCGGAACAAAGAAAAGCATTCAACCACGCGGACCGCTAGACAATGAATTAGCGAGGGCGGAGCAGAAACAATTGTAACAAATTATATGATCAATCATAAGATTAATAAAAACAAAAGAGAACTGTAATAGGTCCTGATGTAACACGAAAAAGTAATGCGAACGAAAAAAAATGTCACCTAATTTAATTTTAAATGACTTGACCGATGACAAGCTCTGCTGACTAACGTATCAGCTGTTCCCCTCGACTAGCAATCAGTGAAGATGGGGGTGAGTTAATTACGATGGTAAAACAACGAAAGGGCGCCAGGTCAGACTTGAATAAACAAACTGAACGTAAACGATCTTGTCGACGTCTTCGAATCGACTAAATCGGCAGAAAATCAAAAGCAAACAGAGTCTTTATTTAACTCACTGGTATGTTAAGGTGTAAACACAAACGCAATAGTAAAAGTTAACTTAAACTTTAATTAAATACCATTAACTATGTTGTCGCCAGGACAGACTTGAATAAGCAAACTGAACGTAAACAATTTTTGTCGACGTTTCCGAATCGACTAAATCGGCAGAAAATCAAAAGCAAACAGAGACTTTATTTAACTCACTGGTACGTTAAGGAGTAAACACAAACGCAATAGCAAAAGTTAACTTAAACTTTAATTAAATACCATTAACTATGTTGGACAAAGGTACAATACATAAAAGTGTACACGATAATTTGACTTTTTAACAATAATGTGTTTTACCCACAAATTCAAGGGCCGTAATTCGCTCTCACAACTCGGTTATGCAAGAAAGAAAATAAACAAACCGATCCACGATATGTCAAAATAAATTAAGTTGGAAATACCTTAACCTTATTGACAGCGTATGGTCGGTAACGTCAGGTCAAAATTACCAACCGAAGTGCAGTGGATAGTTACGACGCCCTCTGTCGATCGCGTTCAGCGTCGATAATCCGGTTCAAACTGGATTCACAGGGCCCGTCAAGATGGCTGGTCAGGACCGGTAAGCTCGAGAAATGCTACGAGTTGACTCGGTTTGAGCCCAACTCACGACGGTACAATGTAAGAAGGCTGAAGTGCAGCAGAAGATCCGTGCGTACAACTAAAAACCTGGGTTTTTGGAGTATTCCAGGCTTGGTATGGGGCTTAAAATACCCCAAACTCGTTCGGTGGTGTAGTCAGGAATTCCGGCAGCGCCGCAGATGAATTCTCCTCATATAAAAACCCCGAGATTACATCAATACAAGTCAACACCTTACGTTTTCTTTCGTTTAATTTGAAAGGCAAGGGCGAAAGAAAGTATTTTTTTATTTTATTTTTTTGAACGCCTCGTATAAACAAAAAAGATCGTTTGCGCCGCTTTCTTTCCTTCGGGATCAGCGCACGATCGTTTTATTTTGTACGCACTGATATCCTTGACATTTCACTTCGTCTCAACTCAACCCAGAAGAAAAATGCAGGCGGCGACTGGCGGCGCGGCAAACAAAGCCAATCACTTGCACTTATTTCTGCGTCGCCGAAGGAAAGGCGATTAATTGTTATTATCTGAGACTGGCTCTGGTGTTCTCATTCATCGGCAAAGTTCACTGCATACAAAAGGAAAGTTTTTTTTTTAATAATCTGTATCTTAGGGCGTGATTCCACTGAGGCAGCATGTGTCAAGCGAATGATGAATTTTTTTTATTCCTAAGTAGATTTTGGAAATCAAAATTGGGGTGGGGCGGTCTAGGGGGAAAGTTCATTGACGCAAGCGCGTTCCAAAAAAAGAAACCGATGCAGGTGTCTTCCGTTCATGCGAAGATCGGGCTAGAAGCCTCCGCGTCGCTCGCTTTGCGCCAAGGTTTTGTTTATATGTAATTTTTTCTCTAGTTCTGTTACATGGTAGTTCTTGTTTTAGAAAGCAAGCCATGGCCGCAAGGGCCGAGGCCGAACGCGACGGCATCCAAGTACCCCTAACGCTAGAAGACTACTGTATAAAGACTCAGGTGAAACCGAACACGTCCGAATCGCAGGTCGAGATGACGGACTTTTACGATGACGACTACGACGAAGAGTACGACGACCCGTCGGACGGCTCCGACTACGAGGAGGACGAGAACGACAGCGGAAACGGGGAGTCGTGATCGCTCGAAGACCGAAGCCGTCGCCCCCCTGTACATTTACACGATCATTGACGATTGATTTCTGTCCGAGTTCAGCCTAAATTTTGCTCGTAACCACCACCACCACCACCACCAGTAAAGTGATCCATCTTCATTTAAACTTGGTCTTATCGATCGGTACTTCTTTTTTTAATTTTTAATTCATAATTTAATTTAATCGTTTATGTTGCGTTGTCGTAGATGTAATACTACTGCGCGTTAAATTAGATAGAGGCGTGCGTGTCGTTTGGTTTTTTTTAAAAAATTAATAAATGCACACGGTCATCCGGAGGGATGCTCCTGTCAGTGTGATATTCTTGCGCTTCTTCATAAGCGGAGATTCAGGCAAGTTTATCAACAAATGAAAACAAAATTTTATTTCAGATCTCAATGAAGCTTTCTATACTATTATAATTATATTTATCGTTTTTTGTTTCGTCGTAATTGCGTTTTTCTTTTTTTTGTGAGAAAGATCCAGCCGACTGTGTTAAACTTTGCTAAAACAATTCACCGCGAAACTTCTTTAAAAAAAGTAATAATAATAAAAAACAACAATACTTGTATATAAATAAGCATATGATAAGAAAAGTAATAAGGCGCAGTTGATGGTATGTATGTAGGTGTTAAAAGTTACAACAAGTTCTTTAGAATGTAAGTGGTATAATATAAGTTCACTTATTTGTACATATGTTTTGTAGAGTTTGTGTATTATTTATTTAGGGTTAGTTTCTCCCTCACCTTCGTCGATCATTTAGCGAGACAAACGTGAATGTGAAAAAAGTATTAGATACGTGTCTGCAGATAAAGCGCCGCGCCGCCGCCGGTTAATCCAACAAAGTGTGCTTCGCCGATCGTTTTTATTTTATTTTCATTTTTCGCTCGGTTTTGGGAGCATTGTGTTTCGGGCCCTTTTTTGGATTAGCATTGCCGAGGCTGGCTGGCATTTCGACTTGAGTCGCAGCAATTCAAAAAAAAAAGTTTTCGCCTTATGGACTTTTCGCCTGTGTTACTATTGTTCTGTGGGATTTATTATGTAAACTCGTCTATTCCATAAATAAATGGTTTAAAAACTAACATTCTTTTTTTTTAATTGCTCCTACAATATTTCATTGATCGTTGTTCATTCGTTTTCACTACAGCAAGGTATTTTATCGTCTCTAAAAATAAATTTGAACAAATCTGCAGCAGTTCTAAAATGTTGAAATATTGTGTTTTGTTCATGTTTAAAAATATAAATCATGGCTATTAAACCAAACGTGTAGGTCTTCTAGAAGTAAATTGCATTTTATTTCTGTTGCTTCTTGGGATATATCTTAGACGACAACAGTGGTATCGTCAGCATATATTGTAAAGTTAACATCTTCAGACACCAAGGATGAGATGTCTTACGTATATCAGAAAAAGTATAGGACCCAGTGTCGACCCTTGAGGGACACCTATATAAATAGTTTTTGCTTCAAGACGAACAGTAAAAATTTCAGTTTCATTAGAATCTCTCACCTCAATAAATTGCCTTCTATTGCTTAAGAAACTTTGAATTCATTTGACATGTTGACAATCATTAATTATTCGATTTTTTTAATAAAAACTCTAAAAGTCGACTTAGGAAAGCATATTCAAAGATGTTTGAAAAAATGGACGTAATTGAAATTGTCCATAAACTGTGGATTTCCTTTTTTTGTAAACAGGCAGAATTTTACTGATTTTTAAAACATCTGGAAAAGAGGCTGTTTGAAACGAAAGATTAATTAATTAAGTAAGTAAGAGGAGCTGTTATAATATGTAGTTTTTTCAGAATAACAGGGGGAATACTATCACGACCTGATGACCATTTATTTTTTAATTTCTTTTGCTAGTAGGATATAAAAACATACACTTGTCATGTACAATGTTTTGTCCTGATCCAACATTACATTCAAAGGGGGTACATTTTCAATTAATTTATATGGAGCATTTTTAAAATATAATCTGAAAATAAATTTGCAACTCTATGAGGATCACGTTCGATACAGTCGTCGTTATTTATTTATTTATTTATTTATTTATATTCTTGATCACAATCCAAGCCATTTTACTAGGGTTGTCGGAATTAAAATTAAAACTGAGTTATTATTAATCACGTTAAGTATCATTAGACAGGACAAACGTATACGGCCCTTATCAATTAACTAATTAAAAAAAATTATACCGTAGGAGCAAATATGTTTGCAAGACAATAATAAAAATTAATCCTACTTTAAAGTTGCTAACAAAATAGAAAAGACCCACGCAAATCGCCGTAAATAAACGCGCAGTACTTAAAAATGAAATTGTGAAACGGTGTGAGTCAAAGGTTGCGTTCATAAACTGCATAATGAATACATTCAGAAAACTCCCGTGACGTTTACACGTTTACAGCAAGTTTATACAGTGACACTAATTGCCATTGTATTTAATAGTCAACGGCGTCAGACGTAAATTATAATTACAATTATAACTTTAAGACGAATCATGAATCTTAATTTTAACCAGAGAAAAGAAATACAAGAACGGACAGTCAATAGGTCTGTTCCTGCAACGGTCTGGACTAGTTTGAAACTGTCAAATATATTCGCCCATCGAATTAATCACCGCTTTCAAGAACTGCCTTAAATGTGAAACATTGATCGGCGCATGCTTCTGACGGTTTCGAACCGGTCAGGGACTGCTGCAGGAACAGACCTAATGTATTTCATTTTAATCCAGCGCGGGCGCGCCATCTTACGACAACCCTCCAGAAATAGCCTGGTTTTAATGTCTGCTTAAAAATAGATGGCACGTTCCTTTATTAGCTATAAAAACATTTTTTTTTTAGTTATATTACATGGAAAGTAAATAAAAGACATAAAACGAATGTAAATATAACATTTTTTTTTACGAAATATCAAATTGACATAAATTCTGTACAAATTCTGGATTAAATCTTAATACTGCCATCTGACGGCCACTCGCTGTCGAAAAATAACTGTAACTTCTTAGAAGTGACCGTCAGATGGCGCCACTACGATTCGACTTTTTACTTCCCAATTAACTGTCCAGGCCCAGAACGAGTTATTCCATGAGTAGCTATGTGTAATCTGACATACAGGCGGACATTTTATTAGAAGTAATTAATTCAATCCCTCACTGTATGTGTCAAAGTGGCAAATTAAACAAAAGCTTAAATTTGAATTTAAATAGTCACCAATATTGAATATAAAAGTTACAGATGGGGATTTTTATATTGTTAATTATTAACCAACTGAACGTCACCTTGACATGTCGAGAATTATTTGAACGAATTATATTTACCAATTTAATTACATTTGCATAGCAACGGGCGCGAAAAGCCGTGAGAAACCAAAACATACGAGAGTAGAGAGTGTAAATCAAAAATATGAAAGCAGGAGTCAAAATGGCTGCCGGTGGCGGTACTTCAAAAACCTTGAGTTGTTAAATCTGCGCCATTTAGTTCAAAAGACATCCGATAGATGCCGCCGTAGTTTTTCCAATAATTAAAGGCATAATTTTCGCGTTGAAAACAATTCATACTTACGTCATAATTTGAAAGAGTCGCGAGAACGTATCTAATGTTTTCCACACCTTTCTGAAAATTTCAGTCAGCACTGTATAAAACACTCGTTTTCACTGAAAGAAGTGGATGTTGAGTTGCTAATATCAGAAGTCGTAAATATAACGATTTAGAAATTCAATTGCAACACCACTTGCTTTACATTGGTGGTTGAAAGAGAATGTTGAGGATGAAGAACTAATAGGTCTGTTCCATTTGACAGAATTTCAAATTCTGAACAGTTCGAATCATGCGCAGCATGAAATTTATATCCAATTTTGTGCACTGCTCATGCTCAGTACGATTTTGAACGGTTCAGAACTCGAAATCCTGACGAGTGGAACAGACCTAATAACACCTTTTGTTGTAACATCTAACATACCTCACATGAGAATACAAGATTATTATGAAGAATGGATTGAAGATGATTTTTTTAGACAAAAGAGACATTTGCAAAACTGTTGCATGCATTAAATTGTGAATATAAGTTTTATACCGGAGGTGAAAGTCCTATCCCAGTGGAAAAAGCATTGTTAATGACACTTTGGTGGTTAGGGAAACAAGAGGTTCTTGTTTCAGTACCTAACGGATAGATTTAATGTAGCACAATCAACAACTTTTAAATTAACGCAATTAAATGTTACAAAAAATAATAAATTAAAAAAATTCTTATATTGTATGGCCTGAGACAGTGGAAATAAGAAAGACTGAGACCGACTTCAGAAATAGATGTGGGTAAATTATCTAATATAATTATGACAAAAATTAATTTATCACAATATGTTCCATTATTATTAGGAGTTGTTTTAATATTTACAAACGATGCTTTATGACTGCAATTTTTATAACCAGGTTTTTAAAAATTCGCAAATATATTTAAATATTGAAGAACATGGCCTGTATCAAAATTATTTTCGTGATACGGAATATCACATTTTGATCACAGAAGATCAAATCCAAGTGAGGACAGTATTTGTTTTTCTTTTTTTAACATTTCTTTAGATTCGAAATCATTCTCTCAACCCTTTCATAGCTCTTAAGCTATATACTTCAGACTACACACAGCAGGAATTTTAATATCTTGAAACATTTCCATCAATGTTGCATGAATTTGACGATAACTGCTTTCTTGAAAGTCTACTTCCTAAACCGAGGCTTCCTATCACTAGAATTACCAAGAAAAACTAAAAGATACCTGATAATAAATAAGAATAATAAATGATGAATTTGATCTCGTATATAGGGACCATGCACATGCGAAGCCAGCGCCACCAATTACCATATTCTGCATTAGTGGTATGAAAATACGAGTTGTTTCAAATTATTAGTGTACATTTGAACTTGAATATTGTAATGTATTTCAATACCAAGAAGCTCAAGTATTATGTACTACAATCGTAAATTGTCATAAGAGTGATATCATTCCCATGCAATGAGTCTCATGAAATGTTTTCATATCACTAATTCACAAATCACCACGCCAGGCGGCGCTGAACGCAGAGATGTGCATGGCGCCTATAAGCTGATATAATAAAGTTATTTGAATATTAAGAGGCAACTTAAATATAAAATTTAAAAAAAACTAAAACTAACAAAAGCTGATAGAATATTCCTACGTTTTAAAGAAAGCATAAAGAAAGACTTAAGTCTGAAGAAAATGTTGGCTGGGTTTGATCTCGCAACCCTACGGTTACGAAATCTGCCCCGGGATTCTGAATGCTCGAATCGATGCGAGTCATACTCGCTATTATATCCGATACTAAATTCGATATCGAGAAGCTGCGATTCTTAAGCGATGTCGTGTATACTATCGTCGTAGCAGACGTAGCGCGGATGTCTGCATAGTTATTTTCAGGAATCTTTGAATTATAAAATTGGCAGACATTGAAAAGAAAGTACAAACGTTTTGTTTAATGGTTTGAACAACTAATAATTACTTATGAATGAAATAATCTATTTCTATTATTCTATTTTGGATTTGGAAGTTAGTATTTGTTTCGTTTTTTTTTTTTTATTTTAAGAAAGTAACTATGCCATTTTGCAAATTTTGAAAATATGTACTTCAAAATTGAATGTTTTGGATTTTGTTTTATATTTTTATACATTTGCATAAATAAATAACAGAAAAGAGTTTTGTTAATTAAATTAATAAATGCAGGTCAGAAGTCTACACCTGGAGGTCAATTATGCTGCCAATTTTGGATTTTTACATTAGACAACAAAATAACCGAAATGAAAATGATGCTCAACATACACTAAGGTTGCAGCGCCGTGTACTGAGAAATACAAGTGACCCGTTTGCATTGCCTGAAAATAGATTTATGGAACTTTTTCGATTAAATAAACTTCTTGTCAGAAATTTAATTATAAATTTAAGACCACATCTAAATCTGCCAAGGTATCGATCTGGTTTAAGTATTGAGACAAAAGTGCTCACAGCTCTACGGTTCTACGCAACAGGTTGTTATCAAAGAGCTGTGGGTGAGGATTACTGTTTAATTGTAGCGTGATTAGATCTGAATATATGTTGCGACCAAATCACTAAGTTCACCATCCACGATTTTTACACCGTATAGATATAGTTTGTAAGTTTATCGGTGAGAGTTATTTTGAAACAAAGAGATTTATTTTGCACAATTTATTACACTAAATAAGCAAACACTTAATAACAATTACTAATAATAAATTACACTAAAATATCTTTGTCGGCAAACGGCGGCGCGTTATTGTGCAGTCTGCGGCAGAAACCTTAGGACACTGTCGTTCTGAGACAAGCGATTATTTTTATATTATTTCTGATGGGGCAAGTTTGAGATACCTTTCTTAGAAGGGTTGAATTTGAAAATGCCGTTCGTTCCAGCTACGTTTACTTGGAAAGTTACATCATTCATGACTTTAGGTGCACAAATTTAAACTGAGAATTTCTGAGTATTAAGCGGAGGTAAAATGAAATGGAATTTCTAAAACTGCCTTTGTGATATGTTTCTTGTGAACGTATTAATTTGTAAATAGAAAATGTGTTCATGTATTGAACAACTACCATTTAGGCCTAAGTCAAACTTCTGTGCATAGGTGAGTACTTTATGTTACTGCTGTTTTCTATTTTTGTCTAACTAATTTCTTTTTAGATGCATTCATGAGGTGACGGAGTGTATTGATATAAATTTATCAGAGCAACACATTCATTTTCCAACTACAATGAGAGAATTTAATATAAATAAAGAGACTTTCATGCGACAATTTCATTTTCCAGGAGTCATCGGAGCTATCGATTGTACCCACATTGCTATTTTAAAAACTGCAGTTGAAGAACATAACTTTATTAATCGTAAGGGCTTTCATTCTTTGAATGTACAGTTAATATGCAATAGCAATCTAAAAATATTAAATGTCAACGCTAATTTTCCTGGGTCATCACATGACTGATTTATTTGGAGGCAGTCTCAGATAAGACAGCAACTGCAGCAGTTTTATGAAAATGGTACTCGTGGTTACTGGTTAATTGGTGATTCTGGATACCCACTAGAACCATTCTTGATGACACCATTCCTTAATCCTCAGGAAGATTCACCTGAAGCCAGATATAATTTCAGACATGCTAGTGCTCGAAACTGCATTGAAAGATGCATTGGTTTACTGAAAACACGGTTTCGATGCATTTTAAAGGAACGCACAGCAAGATACGCACCACAGTTTGTGGGCTCACTTGTAAATACATGTGCAACATTACACAACATTTGCATAGACAATAATGTACCAGTTATTGCTGAAATAGAAGGGCCTCTAGAAGAAGTAGCTGTTATTCAAGACAATTTAATAAATAATAATATGGGTGTATTACATGAAGGGCGTAATGTAAGACAAACAATTGTAAATAGATATTTTAACTGAAAGTAATTTATTATTATGTTTCAATATTCGTTTATGTACAGTTGCCGCTGGAAAAAACTAGGACAATAAATTTGTAATGTAAAAGTATTTTCTTTAGTTTTCATTAGTATGTAGAAAGAGATATGTTACCTAATGAAATGCGGTAGGAAAATAAGAAAACAATTAAAGATATCAAAATTTTAATATTAAAAATAAACATTTAAACATTTCGTATATTGCACAGTATTAAAAAGTCTACGTAAAACTACTTTAACGAATTTTCAGATTGGGCAGCTATTACATTAACCAATTTTAAAATGCTATTATTTACATTTGAAAGCCTATTATCTATAGAATTTCCAATTTTTATCATGCTGTTAGCAATTGCTATATTGGTGTCGGTACTTGCAGATATAGTATTAGATAGCTTTTCTAAAGCTTTATCAATTTTTAGTAACTTATTATCTAATGTGTTATTAATATCTCCTAATAATTCAATAGTTTTAGCGTACATTTCATCACATTTTGCCTCAGGATTTGTTCTTTTTGCCTTTTTTGTTGGTGGTGGTGGTGGTGTAGTATTTGGTAAATATTCATGATCATCCATCTCTGCATCATAGGTATTCTGTTGTGAAATAGCTTTGGTAGTTTCAGGTGCTTTACTTTCTTTATTTATTGAAGAGTTTAACTAAAATAAAGAATTATATAAAATTAGATTATCTCATAAGTTAAAGCCATATATGTGTCCTTACACCACGTTCAGAAGTACCACAGCCTTGATAAAATGTGTTTCCCAAGATTGACAGTACTCGTAGCTCTACTCGTGTTAATCTTTTTTCCATGTTTGGTCCACCCCCAGTAGCCTCTTGTAGCTTCTTAACGTCACAAGCCTTTTTTTTTAAGGCACACTTATAATCTGTCCAACTCTGTAAATATTTTTATCTTTCTAAAAGGTATTTAACTTGGGAAATGTATGTTTATACCTTCTGCCATTTTTCAACAGATCTTGACCCAAATCCGGCGCTATTTAATTTTAGAGTCAACTCTGTCCATAATTTTTTATAATTTTCTTTCCCAAATTGACTGTCTATTCTCCCTACTGCAAAATCTTTATGATTTTCCATAAAATCAATTAATATCTCCCAATGTTCTGGTTTTTATTTTAAAAGCCCTAAAATTTAAATATAATAAAATAAAGCAAACATTAAAATGAAACAATTTAAACTGGATATTGTTCTGAAATATACAAACCAAAAATTAACGCACGTGCACGTAAAGCAATCGCTTGCTTAGAAGGCATTACAAGGTCCCGAAACAGCAAGATCACAGGAAATTATTATAATTAAATTATTACTTACATGTTTTTATTCAGCTGCTCGTGCATAAAAATAATGTCTTCTCGGAAAATCTTATTCGAGAAAATGGAGAGCCGGAAAGGTTAAATACGAATTCTGCATGTTTTCTGGGTTTTACAGATGAGTGAGAAACATTATATATGAGAATGAGATACACATATCTAGTGGGTAACTCGACACCTTAAGAGATATTGAGTAAAAGTGACAGTTATATTCGATATCGTTTCTATTCGATATTGCTTCAGAATCACAAAAATGGCGTACTCGCATCGAGTCGAGCATTCAGAATCCCGGGGCTGAACTTAAACACTTTGACAACAAGAATTATAAATTGTGGTTGCTAAAATATGCTGTTAAGTACAATCAAAGAATTTTAATTACTTTTTCTATAATTTGTAAACAATGAATGATTAGAATATCATAAGTTCACTCCCAAAATGCTTTAGAAATCAAAATCTTTTCGATTACGACCTACGAATTCATATGAATTTACTCAGGCAGATAAAGTAAAATAATTTCTGTTTTCCCATGTTAAATCCCTACGTCTCATTGTCAAATGGACAAAGTTTGGAAATACAAAATCTATAAATACAGTTTGAACGTTGATAGATGTCAAACTCCCACCACAAATACGTTTTGAAAGTATCACAACAAAACGTTTCAAAACAGAATGAATGCGGTTCAAAACATTCGTCATTTGACGTCACCGTTTCAATGCGAAAATGGCCGCGTTCAGGTAACCGCAGCGCTGCAATGCTTAATAAAGCGTCAAGCTGAACGAGGTGCATGTGACGTCATTGTTTGCAGCGCTTTCTTCAAGCGGCCGCCATTTATCAAGCGGGGTATTTATATGCTGCATTACAGCGTGAGGAATTCATAACATCTACAACTGAATCAAGTTCAGGTAATTTAAAGCGCTACAACTTTACGCTGTGCTGCAACGCTGAAACTAATTTTTTACTTGAACGCGAGCAATGGCCGCGTTCAGGTAACAGCAGCATTGTAGTGCTTTATTAAAGCGTAAATCTGAACGAGGTGCATGTGACGTCATCGTTTGCAGCGCTTTCTTCAAGCGGTCGCCATTAATCAAGCGCCGTCTGTATACGCTACGTTTCAGCGCTGCATTGCAGCGTAATGAGTTCATAACCTCTACAACTGAAAACTAGTTCAGGTAATTTAAAGCGCCGTAACTTTACGCTGTGCTGCAACGCTGCAACTAATTTTCTACCTGAACGCGACCAACGTAAATTTTTCAAAATTCAAAACAGTCGAAACTGCTTCAAACCGCTGCATCGCGAAAATATGGCTTTAATCTTTCCTGGCCCCGGAGTTTAATTTAGTTTTCGCCTTGACAAATTGACTTATATGATTTATAATGCGCATTAATTATGGTAAATACTTGCGCATGGCATGCAATTACTTGATTCCTATCGATAATAGTTATAAACTCATTTATACGAGAGCGCAAACCGGAGTCAAAATGGCTGCCGTTGGAGGTACATACCAGTGTTGCCAGGTTGCAGGGAAAATCCCGTTTTGCAGGGAAAAATCGAACAAAAAGGGATGCAGGGAATACCTTTAGAAAAGAGGGACATTCACTCAATCGAAACATCATAGCAATGATTTTAAAGTTGCAACTAAAATGCTGCAGCCGTGAATATGGAGACGAACCAATCCAATCACGGTTTCGTTCGTCGTTCTTATGGTTTGTTGGTTACTCGTTTCCTAGACAACATGCCTGCCACGTGCGATCTTGCGAGATAGCTTTAAGGCTGGTTTATACAACAAGAATAAGAAATAAGGTTTAAGGCGTAACGCTTAAGATAAAAGTTAATCTTACGGGTCTGTGTGTTTGCGTTTATAAACCGACTAAGGAATAAGGTATACCGCGTAAGATAACAAAAGTTGGTTAACATTGAACTTTTAGGCCTTATTCTTAGGCGATATGTCATGCGCGCATGCGTACAAAGCATTTCTTTCTAAAATTATTTATAAAAAATATTACTATTTAATTTTACCTGCTAATTTCTAAAACCACTTATTTTGTACGTTTATTTTTCACGAAATAACCGATATACCCAACTCGCTATTTTGGCGATTGACAATAACAAACCTAACCACGCATGCGTGCTTTGGAGGAGCACTAAACTTTATTGGTCAGTTTTAAAACGTATCTTATTCTTATTCTGTTGAATAAACACGTACATTCTTATTCCTTAAGCTTTACCTATCTATTAGGCGTTAGTCCTTATTTCTTATTCTTGTTGTATAAACCAGCCTTTAGAGTGAAAATTATGTGGCAAGCTAAGATTGACAAGTGACAAGTTATAAAAAGTAAACAGTAACACAAAAGAAACGTGCAAAGTATTGATTATATTTTTGCCTATTTTTTACCCTTACAAGGAAAATTTTGCAATGAAAAGGTGTAAGTACCGAGTGACTTTTAATGATTGAGACTTATTTTATTAGATTGGCAACACTTTTCAATTTTTATGTTGGTGTGCTGGATTTTCAAATTCAAAATATAGATTTAGGTTAGTGCACTAGATTGTCAAACTCAAATAAATTCGTTTATTGTCGAATCAAGAAAACCAAATAAATAAGATATTTAATTATCACAATTTATTACCAAAATGGTTTTGAGCACAGAATAAAATACATTTTTAGTAATGGCTTATTTTCGAAGCGGAGTACAAAATGAAAATGGGCACATTCAGCAGACCCGAAAGTTGTGTAACTGTTGAACAAATTTCTGCTGAATGCGACCTCATGAGGTTGATGAGTTGGAGGGTTCGCCATTTTTTGTAGTGTAACTTCTCCGCTACCTGACTGGAACATGTTATTATGAGTGAACTTCATTCAGCAGAAATAAGTGTTCAGTCTCAACTGTTGGATCAGGAACTGTTACTGATATGTTCTGCTGAATCAGCCCAATAGTAATTGAATTTATTCACAGCAGCATGCCTATGACGATTTCATTGAAATATACCCTGAACAACAAATTGAGTTTAGTCTTTTTTCACAACACTGTTTTATAGTGATGAGCAAAGTAGCGATTTTTTAATAACGCAGCTATCCGCGATTGCTATTTTGAAATAGCGGTGATTTTAAACCGTTATTGCGATCGCGGGTTGAAAGCTTAACGTCTATACGAATAACAAGTAAATACGAGCATGTGCGATAAGGTTCCTTTGTTGCTGGATGGCGGGAATAGCCACCAGCTTTGACTTGAATCAATTAACTGTGTTTGGATCTAGGACCTGTTAAAAAAACTACCAAGAAAACAGTAAATAAAAAAACTAATAACGCTTAAAATCCAGTTAAAAATCACTGCGGTAAGATGAACGTGAAGAAATCGATCAAGCGATATTTACTAGCAGTGTTCCGATCCGCTTTAAATCGCGGTTTTGTAATCGCCGTTATTTCAATAACAGTGCAGCTGCCGTTATCAGCGATTTGGTAATAGCGGCGATTAAATAACCGGTAGCGATATATGGCTCATCATTACTGTTTTAGAATAGCCGTCCTCCATTTACAACAAACACGAATCGATTCAAATTCACTTAAAAATCATTGATTGCATTCCATTTAGTTATTCAGTTGGCGACCAGTGATAAGGAAGTGATTGAATTTCCCCTCCCGCACACCGTACTGATCAAGCTGGTTTTCTAAATCAGTTATCAGTTTCATGTGATTTCATACGTATTTTGAGGTTATGTTAATTTTAGTTCCAAAACATCATTCCTTTTATGAGTCTCTCTATTCACTTTAAAGTCAGTTCAGTTCAAAATCGGTTAATAAATGAACGTTTCTTGCAAACCGGTAATGTAAAAAAAGGAAAATTCACTGATCGCCCCACTATAATAACACTCGATATTGTACAAAATGTTAATGATACTGCATAACAGAATCCTCATGTTTCCTATACGAATCCACTCGGAAGATCTTGAAAAAACACCTTCATTTCCAATCATACAAATTTTCAATGGTTCGACAACTTCACCCACTCGATTTTCTTCAATAAATTCAGTTTTGTCAGTGGTATAACAATAATCTGCTAAATAATAGTGACCAACAAGATACAACTTTCTTTGCTGATAAAGCCTGGTTTCATCTCTCTGGGTTTATCAATTCACAAAATTTCAGGACTTGGTCGGAACATAACCCTTTAATGTGATTGATGTAAAGGCACTACATCCACTTAAAATTGGTGTTTGGGTGGCAATGTCTTGGAGAATTATTGGACCAATATTCTTCCGGGAAACAACCCCTATAGATATCAGAGACTTATATTGGATACATTTATAAACCAGTTAGACGACACTGAATTAGCAAATGGCTACTTTCAACAAGATTCCGCCACTGCTCACACAGCACGAACCACAATAAATTATTTAGAGGAGTTTTTCCCAGGTTGTTTAATCAGTGCTGGTTGGTGGCCTAATTGCTCTAATATTCAATTAAATCCGGACTTCTTACTTCCTTATTTCAATAATTTGGTATTCAGAATACGTATTAAACAATTTGGAAGAATTGCAGCAGGCAACTGCAAATATCGGACAACCTAAAACGTTAATAATGTCTTCAATAACATATCTCAAAGGATTCGGTACTGCTTACGCAAATGGGGCTTGATGATTTGCTCTAATATTCAATTAAATTTGAACTTCTTATTTCCTCATTTCAATAATGTGATGTTCAGAATACGTATTAAACAATTTGGATGAATTGTGCAGCTGGCAATTGAAGAGGCAATTGCAAATATCAGACAACCTAAAACGTTAATAATGTCTTCAATAACTTATCTCAAAGGATTCGGTGCTGCTTACGCAAAGGGGGCTAACATTTCCAGGTCTTGAATAATCATCATCAATGTAAACATCAACTCTAACCTATAGCTACGCATTCCCGCAAAATTAACGAACTTTCAAGTAATGCCAATTCCTCAGTGTTCCCAACATACTAATTTGCTTCAATCATTAAAAGTCACTCGGTATATAAAAAGGGAAATGAAGTTACAAAAAGGGAAAATTCAACATTTCATTAGGGAATTTTTGTGGTAGACACCTGGCAACACTGGCACATACTTCAAGACACGGCTTCCTCGATTAATGAAGCCCAGTGTGCTTCATCCGGCTAGCCGCATTCTTAGTTCAAAGCTTTTTTTCTGTGCTTAGAGGGAGCTACAGTACAGTAAAACATCTTATGACATTTCTTATTTGTCAAGGCACGATTTCAAAGTTGATTTTGGATGATGTTGAAGTAAGTCATGATCATAAGTTTATTAGTGCTCTTAAATAAATTGTGTAATGGCAGCAGTATCAACACGATCAGCAATGACAAAGCAATGATCGTTTATTAAGCTTTGGTCTGGCTGGCTTCGGCAATGGTTATTATGATGGGTGTTTGCATAACGATGAAATCTTCAATTCTGACTATGAATTTTGATGTGATTGAAGCATAAAATTTAATTCTAAGTGGAAGACACCTTTAAGCATTGCAAGTTATGTGTATTTTGTACATTTGAAAATAATTTATTATTAGTTTGCAACTTCAGATCTGACACATTGGAACTGTTGCTGAAACTAAAAAAACTAAAAAACTGTCGTGGGAGAAATGTTTACTGCAAACTACCGCATACTCCGATAAAGGTGCAAAATCTAAAGAAACGTAACGACTTTTAACATAAAGTAATTTTACAGCATTAATGTTGTACCTGTATGATTTAACAAAATCTCTTTCCACTTTAAATTTACTTCCATATTTGCTGGTATGCAATGGAAAGAAACATTGTCTTCCGAATTGCAATTGCTTACGCAACATCTCTGCCGTAGAGGCATTTTTTTAAATAACGAAATCAAATTTAAAACGAATTATTTGAATTATCCGTCAAATCGTATAAATATTTCAAATTGACGTGTACACATAGTTACTTGAAAATTGTCCAGAGGGCGATACAGTACAGTGCGTCAAGGTCATTTTTCCAGGAACAACTTTTTTTGAAATGCGGCTAGCCGGGTAAAGCACACTGGGCTTTACTAATCTAGGAAGCCGTGCTTCAAGAAATCGAAGTTATATCTGGGGTCGCCGATTGGCGCAGCGGTAGCCTAGCCGACTTTGCAAGTCGTGTCTCTCGGCGGCGCAGGTTCGAATCCTGCTATTAACCATGGATGTTTGTGTTTAATGACTTTGACCCAGCTATAAAAATCTTCGTGAATGTCTGGAATGGCTTATATGCCGAAAGACAATAATTGCAGCATTGCTGCGCAAAGCAAAACAAACAAGTTATATCTGCGCCGTTTAACGGCACGACGGCGACGGCACTAAGGGCAGGCGCGCACTGGCGACTTTTTATTGCGCAACTATTTTGTCTCTCGTACGAAGTCTATACAATCATATGTAGGTGCGCGCACATAGCGACGCGACAGCAAAGCGACATTTTAGTTCCCTCGGACGCCGACAGCAGACCGACGAAACTGTCTTCGTACCTGTTGTTTAGTAGTACAATGCGCAGACGGGCGACATTTTAGTTGCCGGTTTGCTGCCCTCTCATTTTGCTCGCTAGTCTGTTGAAGCTTATATCTGTAGAAAAAATGGCTGTAGCGAGGGATGAGGATATTGATAACGAGATATTGATACAAGAAGTGGAAACGAGGCCAGGATTGTATAATAAAATTTTAAAGGAGTACTCAGACGTGAATTTGAAAGGAAAATTGTGGGAAGAAGTGTGTGTGAATTTTTCAGGATAACATCGTAGCTCTTCAAACATCAAAGCAAATTTCCCTTTATTTAATCTTTCCGAATTTAGTGGGTGAACCCAATATTTTTTTTTACGAAGACTTTTTCTGTGTCGAATCACACCACAGCTGTCTCCGATAAATCCATTTTGAACAAGTGCATTTGTTGATTTGTCTGCACCCATAATGAAAATAATGAAGTCGCGATCAGGAAACAGTTGCTTATCGTGTGCGCACTCTTTAAAACGGAAGCAACAGGAGAGCGACAGAGACAAAATAGTTGCGCAACAAAAAGTCGCCAGTGCGCGCCTGCCCTTACAGTAACCTCCGACCCTCTAGTTCAAAAAACATCCGATAGATGTCGCCGTAGTCTTTCCAAATAATTAAATTTTCAGGCCCCGGAGTTTAATTAATTTACTTTTCGCCTCAAGAATTGATTTATAACGCGCATTAATTATGATAAACAATTGCGCACGGCATGCGATTATTTTATTCCTGTCGATGCCGACCGTCGTAACACGTGTACAAACACAGCTGACAACGCGACAATTAAACAACCGACCGTTCACCACCGCCGCCGCCTCTGTCATTTGAGTTTAACAACAAGTGTAACGTAGACGTTGTTTTCGTTCTTCGCGTTTTTACTTTTCCACCGCCGCTGTAAGCCTCATTTAAGCATGTCCGGTCAATGGGAAGTCGTCGGCAAGAAGAAGGACAAGAGCGGAAAGCAAGTTCCGCAGCAGAAGACGGCCGCCAAGGAAAGCGGCGGCGTCAACAAGAAGAAGATGGTCGCGAACGGACCTAAACCCGAAGACATTCGTAAGTAGTAGCTAATTACCAATGTGCCACATGCTTTCTTTATACGCGGCGGTATTTCAGTGCCTGAATCACAGTTGAAGAATTTGTACGCGTCGAATAAAGGAGGCGGCAAAGAAAACCAGAAGCCCCAAGACAAAACGCTCGGCAAGAAACAGCAGCAGGACAACAACAACTCGAAGAAAACGCAGACTAAGAAAACGGACAAGGCACAGCAACAGGAAACACCAAAACCCAAGCCCCCCAAATCCATAGAAAGTGCACTTAATTCTGTAAGGAGGTGGAGGAAACTTTTTCGCCTTCTCGATTGATCACCGACTTTCGCTTTTTCGCTTCAGATTTCCGTCGAGGACTTCAAGAACGACTTCGAGCAGACGAAAGCCCGATTCCCGGACGGGCCCATCGTGTGGCTGAAACAGATGGCGGCGTTCTTGAACCAGCGGGTCCCCATTGAAGTTCAAGACCCCGTCTTCTCCTGCAAGGGAGAATGCTATCCGTTCTCGGCCGTAATTTACACTCTTCAATTTGTTTTTCGTTGCACGCTCACTTAACGACCGGCTTTGCAGATTCCAACTCCCATTCGGAATTTGATGGAAAGGGCCGTGAAGGAAGCGGGCGGCGAAAACGCGCAAGTCTTCTACGACATATGCATGACGGCGATGGCGACCGATATGAGCAAGAACCTCTCGGCGCTGGGGCACAAGTTTTTCATTCAGTTGTTGGCCCTGAACAATCCGAAGGTGGTGACGGCGAGCCTCCAGAAACACATCGTGCTGAGGAACTCTTATCAGAACCGGCAGGCGATCGGGTTGTCCATTTTGTGGGGCCTCGGTCAAGGTGGAATTAAGAATTTTCACGTGGGGCTTAAAGGTAAGCTGCACCTTGCAATTGTGTCGATTTCCATTAGACGTGATTTATTTTTCTTTATCAACTTGGCAACACTGTTAAAATTAATAAATTCAGTGGATGGAGGGAGATTAAATATTTCAGACGGACAGATGATATTTAGTGTTGTTCTTAGAGCTATCATGCAGCGAACATCAAAGCAATACAAACTACAATGAACAAGTTTTAGTGTCAAAATCGATAACTTAAAAAAAATGAAATTTTAAATTATTTTAAAAACATAAGAGCAATACCGTGGAATTATTTAATTTAACGTCAACGTAACTCATATCAAACTGATATGTTCGAAATTTTAATTCCACGTGAGTAATTTTAATAAAAAACGAAATTTCAGATTATATTAAAGAGACAAGAGCATCGCGGCGATCGTTACTTAAATTAATGTCGCCGTAACTCGACAGATGGCGCTGACGAATTTAAAAGTTTTAATTTTCAAATCATTTTAATGAAAAGTCAAATAAAACGAAATTTTAGATTATTTTAAAAACATAAGAGCAATGTCGTGGAATTATTTTATTTAATGTCGTCGTTGCTCAACAGATGGCGCTGGTAAGTCAAAATTTTCAGTCCACATAAATACGTCGAGCAAAAAAACAGTCGACGTATGACAATTCAGGAATCGGAAGTTTTTCTGACCTTTTTTTAACTTTCGAGCACATTTTCGAATTCTCTTCTTTGACTTTTTTTTTTTTAATTAAGAATCGCTTTCATTTGCCTGAAAACATTTTTACGCGTAGAATTAAGGAAAAAATAGAAGACATAGCTTCGAAAAAGAAAAATGAATTCCAAGGAAGAATTAACAAAAAAAAAAAAAAAAAAACGAAAGCAGATCGGTGATTTGTGGTGATTCGCTTTTTGTTTTTCTCTTTTTGATTATATTGTCTTTTTTTTTTTAATGTACTTTCGCTTTTTATTAATAACTTTAACTTCATTCGTTTCTCGTTTGTCATTTGTTTTTTTTTTTTTTTAAATTGCACTCAATTTTTTTGTTATTTTATTTTAATTGTCTCGCTTTTGTCTTCGATTTTTATTACTTTTCGATTTGTAACTGTGTTCATTTTTCGATTGTCTTTTGTTTTTTTTTTTTTTAGTTGGCTTCGATTTTTAATTTATTTTATTTTTTGATGATTTTTTAATTTTAATTGTTTTTCATGTATTTCCTATCGTTCGATTTTTTTTATTGTTTCGCTTTTTATACTTTTTTTATTTTTTTTATGGCGTTCGATATTTTACAATTTTTTTAAATTTTTAACCGCGTCCATTTTTCGATTGTCTTTAATTGACTTTTGAATTTTAATTGCTTTTTTGTATTTCATATCGTCTTCGGTTTTTAATTAATTTCCGGTCTTTTTTTTGGATTTTTTTTTACAATTGTTTTCCTTCTTGGTTTTGTTTTTCTATTGTCTTCGCTTTTTGATTATTTTTGGTTTTTTTTTCAGTTTTGCTTTCGCTTTTTCATTGTTTTTTCTATTGTCGTCGTCGTTTTTTTATTATTCTTTGAACAGTACACTTATAGTAGGTTAGCTGTCACTTTGACAGGTCGACAGTATTAACGTACAGTGTTGCGAGATGCTCGCCGTTATCTCACACTCGAGGTAATCGAGATTTTTTCTTTGGGCAACCAAAAGGATTTCACCCAAATTAGCGCAGTTTCTTTATTATGATTTTTTTCTTAAAATTGGCTAAAAATGTTAACTTTGAAGGTCATTGTAATTTCTTTTCTTTTTTCGTAAACTTAACAATTGAGTGCACTTAAAGAGTAGCTGTCAATTTGACAGTTCAAAAATCCAACTGACAACATTGTATTTTACTATAGCATTGCTCAGTGGCGTAGATAAGGCCCCCCCCCCCCCCCGAAATGGTTCTAAAATATTGTGTCCTGCGAATTTCATACTAAAGAAGTTTTTCATGTGACGTTGTTTTTGTTCGCTGTTTTAAATTTCATAAATAAAATGTTGAGTAGTCCGTACTCGTTAGATTTTTTTTGTTCGCCCCCCCCCCCCCGAAACAAGTTTCTATCTACGCCACTGGCATTGCTAGATGCAAAAGTTACCGTACAGTGTTGCCAGATATGCGTCATTGTCCCACATCTGAGAGATTTTTTCGTCTGGGCCGAAATTTGCGGGATTTTTTTTCATAAATTAATCTTAGTTTTATTGATCGGGATGCGAGCGGGATTCACCACACCCTATCAGATTTATTTCAGTAACTTTCCGTTGAATTAGCAATACACTTATAGGTCAGCTGTCACTTTGACAGCTCGAAAGTCAACTGTTAGCTTTAAAGCCAACATTAACGTACAGTATTGCCAGATGCGCGCCGTTATCTAATAGCGTTTTTCACTGGGACTAAATTATGCACTGAGTGCGCACTTAGAATATCTCCGTCCCGTTTCATTACATGAGGTTAAAATAAGATGAGAATATTCTGAGTGCGCACTTAGTGCACAATTTAGTCCCAGGGAAAAACGCTATTAAACTCGAGGGAATCGAGTTTTTTTTCTCTGGGCAACGAAAAGGATAGCCAGTTAAAACCAGGGTTGCGTTTATAAATTACACCCTAGGGTCACTCTCGGGTAATATTGTGATCTCTCTCGCATAAATGTATTTATACATTTTGCTTCTCACATAAGAATCATAAAGTACTAAATCAGGCGTGTGTTTCCATAGCAACAAACACATTTTCTTTACCCTACTTAAAAGTGGGACGTGAAAAGTGATCTCGTTGTCATGGAAATCATGTAAACACTAGACTTCTTAAAACTGATGAGCGAGACTTCTTAAAACTGATGAGCGAGACGCAAAATAACTAAAAACTTGTGAGTGAGAAAGATGCGATTATACACCCAGGGTGCACTCGAAGGTGTAGTTTATAAACGCAACCCAGTGTTAGCGTACAGTGTTGCCAGATGTTATCTCACACTCAAGGGAATAGAGATTTTATTTTCACGGGTCAACGAAAAGGATTTTTTCTTTCGTAAGATTTGCTAGAAATTTCATCTTTCAAGGTCATTATATTGAGTCTTAATGTCAGCTAATCAGATTTAATTTTAGTAAACGTTAATTTAACAATTAAATTTATAGGTTAGCTGTCATTTTGACAGTTTGAATATCGCAGTGTTGCCAAATGCGTGTTATTATCCCACACTTGTGGGAATCTCGTTGATGTTTGTGTTTTGAAGTATTTCAGGATGTGATGTTACCACTACTCGAAATGAAAAACTACTCCCGTTACGTAGTCACATATCTAGTTGATCTCACGAATAGGTTTAACGACGTGCCGCTCACCAAAGAGCAATACCTCTCGGTAATGGACTTAATATACACGAGTAAGAAGAACTTTCCACCGGAGCTGACGAACTCGCTGCATAAAATAGTGCCAAAGTTGAAGGTGTTGTTGTTCACCAGCAACAACGACAAGTACAGCTTCGTCGAGCTCGTGCTGAAGAAGTTGAACGCGGTGGGAAGCGGAACTTACGGGGATCACCTGTGCGACGTCCTCGTCACTTGCCTCCAAAAAGACCAAACCAGTTACGGCGCTTGGAGCAAGAATTACACAAGGAACTTGCCGGCCAGTGCCGTACTCATCAGCTACATCGGTACATTACCTTTTTTTATCACAATCAATTAATTTGTTAATTGAGATTTTCGTTGCAGAGAAACACTGGTTCTCGTTCTTTAAAAAACTGAACAGGAAAATGCTGGGGGATTTACTGAAGACGTTCGAGGCGACCAACGAAGAACTGATGATGAAAAAGAAGAAGGACGAGGGAGTCCTGGAGGTCGCGGAAGCTTTAAAGGTAAATAAGTTCGGATTTTATTGCTAAGGTAATTTTCGTTTTTCAAACGTCAGATTTACGTACATTCATACATTCAAATTGTCAGTTTGAGGGAAAGCTTTAGTAGTTGAGTAAGTGAGCAAGTGGATGGACAAATTTGCTGGAATTATGGCCAATCAAATGTCAAAATATTTATACAAGCAGGTAAAAAAAAATCTATTTGTTTTTTAAGTTGTGCCCAACACACATTTTACTTTTTGCCAAAAATGAAGTGAATTATTTAAAAAATCGTGAAGTTTGTTTAAATGTTGGTTCTTATTGGGGGTAGTTTCAACTCATTCAATTTTTGCATCTTCATTCTTTCTTTCGACAATCTTTCCCTTTACTTTTATTTTTATTATCACAAACTCTTTTAAACGGACACTAAATGGCGCACAAACACTTAACGTTTCGCAGTCGTTCGACAGCTTCGTCAGAACGACTGCGAAACGTTAAGTGTTTGTGCGCCATTTAGTGTCCGTTTAAAAGAGTTTGTGATACAATTTTCATCGGACAAGAACCAGCTTTAATTTATTTTTATTGTTATTTTTATTCATATCAAATAATAATAATAAAATCTCATAACTAAAAATATTTAAACATCCTGTATAAACATATCGCGCCCATTAAAATAAATGCGTTCCAAATTTTTTTTTTAATGAACACTGGGACACCCTAACTAAAAGAAAATTTTGAAATATGTATTTTGTTTTTTTTTTTTGCATACGTAGTAGCCATGGTAACAAGTTTCGCCTACATTCAGGGCTGCCAAATTTAGCGATTTTTAATTTTTTCTGGCGCGTTCAATTCGAAAAGAAAACTTGCTCGATATAAAGCTGCAAGGACCGCACTAAAGACATGGATATGTTTTTTTCTCTTAATTTACACTCGAGCACCAAAGAATTATTTATTAATGTGTCCATTGAACTCCCTCCACGGAGAATACCCACCGCAGAGAAACAAATTCGAAGAAAGCGCTTCTCGCATTAAGGGCCGCTCGCCGTTGGGGGGCTCGCGGCAGCTAGGAAATTGCGTCTGTCGTGTTGTGCTCGTTGAGCGCTTACATATGAGTGGTCGCACGACCTAGTTATCTCTTAAAGTAATACTTTTCGATTGTGTAGGGCGGTCATCTTTGATTGCAAGATGGCGTCCGAGCGACGGTGGACTTGGTCTCGTCCGAACGTTTCATTCGATATGCGACACGACGTGTTTATCTTTTACCATTTCCGTCTTCGTGCCTTCTAAATGGTAATTTTTCCCCATTCGTGTCGGAATTTTTGTCTCTGCGTTGACCTTGACTTGAATTTTTAAATTTGTTTCGAAATTTTTTCAAAGTTTCATAAATGTTTTCTCCGTCGGTTACCGGTAGCCGTGGGCGATCGCCGCCGAAACTCATCAGAAGTGTCATAAATTGACGTTAGTGTATTCCAAACTTCGTCTCTCTAAATTCTAATTTTTTTTTTTTTTAACAAAGATGCCCCCAAATTTTACCGAATTCCTTGACTTCACTGTGACATTTGATCTTTAAGGCCTCGTTCTCGAGATTCAAAATTAAAAAAAAAATTTCCTTAATCTTGTGCAATTTCTTGCCTTGACCTTTACGATGCCTCGTTTTCGAAATTCAAAATATTTTAAAAATTTTCCACAATTTTTCCCAGTTTTTCGGTTCGTGACCTTGACCTTTGAGACCCCACGCCGTCGAAACTCAAATTTTTTAAAAAAGTCCCCGATTTTTGACAAATTTTTGGCGTTGACCTTGACCTTTAAGACGATACACTGTCAAAATTCATTTTTTTTTTAATTTGCCAGATTTATTCCAATTTTTTTGTCGTGGCCTTGACCTTTGACCTTTCCTACGCCTCGTTCTTGAAATTCAAAAGTTTTTAAAAATTTCCCCCTATTTTTACCGAATTTTTGACGGTGGCTTTAACCTTTGACCACTACGACGTCGCACTCTCGAAATTCAAAAATTTTTAAAGGTTTTCCCCGATTTTTCCCAAATTTTTGACGTTTGACCTTAGTGGTGCCTCGTTGTCGAAATTCAAAATTTTTTAAAATTTCCCTCAATTTTTTGACCTTGACCTTTAAGACAACTCGTCCTCGAAATTTTGTTGTTTTTTTAGAAATTTTCCACTATTTTTCTCAAATTTTTGGTCGTGACCTTGACCCTTACTACGCCGCGTTCTCGAAATTCAAAACTTTAAAAATTTTCCCCGGTTTTTACCGAATTTTTGACGTTGACCTTGACCTTTGACCAAAGGTTTTCCCCGATTTTTCCCAAATTTTTGATGTTTGAACTTGGGGATGCCTCGTTGTCGAAATTCAAATTTTTTTTTAATTTCCCCCCCCGATTCTTGACCTTTGAACTTCAAGACAAAATCTAATTTTTTTTAGAAATTTTCCACTATTCCCAAATTTTTGGTCGTGACCTTGACCATTGATCTTTACGACGATTCGTTGTCAAAATTCAAATTTTTTAAAAAATTCTTCATTTTTCCCGATTTTTGGCGTTGACTTTGACGTTTGGAACGCCTCGTTGTCGAAATTCAAATTTTTAAAAATATTCTCCCCGATTTTTTCCAAATTTTTGACGTTTGTCCTTGGGGATGCCTCGTTGTCGAAATTCAATTTTTTTTTAATTTTTCCCCGAATTTTTGGCGTTGACGTTGACCTTTGACATTTAAACCGACTCTCGAAATTCGAAATTAAAAAAAGTCCCCCAATTTTTTGGTCGTGACCTTGACATTTGGAACGCCTCGCCGTCGAAATTTAAATTTTTTTGAAAAATTGCTCCTGAATTTTTTGTCGTGACGTTGACCTTTGACCTTTACAACGAAGTTCGATTTTTATCGAATTTTTGGTGTTGACCTTGACCTTTAAGTCGACTCGTTGTCGAAATTCGACATTTTTAAAAAAGTTTCCTCCATTTTCTGCCGAATTTTTGGTCGTGATTTTGACCTTTGACCTTTACAATGAAATTGTTGTCGAAATTCAATTTTTTTTAAAAATTTAAGAATGTTCGGTGCTAACCTTGATCTTTGACCTTTAAGCCGACTCGTCCAATTTCGAAAATTTTTAAAAAGTTTCCCCAATTTTTTTGGTTCGTGACCTTGACCTTTGGGACTCGCGCCGTTGAAACTCAAATTTTTTAAAAAAATGTCCGCCGATTTTTACCGAATTTTTGGCGTTGATCTTGACCTTTGACATTTAAGACGATTCTCTGTCGAAATTCAAAATTTTTTAAAAGAGAAACGCGAGGCGTCGGCCGTGGTCGTTTTCCGACGAAAGCGCGGACGGCGCCGGCGCGGGCGGAGGAGATGTCCGAAAAGCGGGTTTCGATCTCTCGACCTTTTTCATCTTTAATATCTTTTAAATTTGACCCTGTCCCCCTCCATAGGGGTCGCAATTATCAGAATCACAAGCTGCGTTTGAATGAATGGACGCAATGACGCAATGGAAACATGTGAGATATAGAAGGGGGACTTTGAAACGGTCGTCTTTTTCTTTTCTTGTGAACGTTAGCGGGTCGTGGTTGTTTGTATCTGTACCTGTCTGTAGTAAATGGGGTGAGTGTTACTTGAACTGGCTGAGAAATATATATGACCTGTTATAACTAGTTAAAAAAATAGTAGAATGTAAGTATTATATGATAATCAGTTGCATTTGTGCAAGTGTGTGTGTGTGTGTGTAAAATAATAAACAAATTTTGAACCTTGAACTTTAAACATTAATTACGAATTCCGTGCCGCTAGAAGTGCATACTTACGAATTCTTGTGATTGTCCGTTTTGAAATTAAAAACGTAGATAAGTTATCTACAAAAACAAAGTGAATTGAAAATTACTAGTTTAGAGACATTAATAAACATTTTAATAGTTTTAGAGGCTTTTACATTGAATTCTAAACTGACATTTGACAGCTGTCACGTATACATGTATGCATGTGAAATCGAACACAGATGGCGCTGGATTAATTCACACGGTAAAAGTCGTGCAGTAATCTTTTTTTATTTAATAGTTCATTACGTGTCGCACTGTTATTATTATTTAAAAAGAACGTCGCGGCTTTCTGTGTGAAAATTGGACGCAGATGGCGATGTGTAAAAGTCTCGCACTGAACTCTGAACGTCTTCTTCGTAACGTGACTTATTAATTCGCAACCAGAATTCAACTTGGAGTACCATTGAATCCATTTCGAAGTTTCTGTAAACTGCGAATAGATGACGCCACTAAAACAACACAAAAAAAAATATTTGACACGGAACTGTCGCTACTAATTTTGACGTTTAATATAATTTTTTCTCCTCTAGATGACAAATTTTAATATTTAAAAAAAATTTACACTTACTTTATTTATGAAAGCGAGAAAGCTTCGCAACGAACTTTTCGGGGTTCAGAAATTAATTTAAAAAAAATGAAAATTTTGTAGTTATAGAAAACAATTTTTTTGAATAATTGTATTTGCTGACTTCTTGCTCTTAATGAACGAATTAAAAAAATAATTCTAGTTTTCAACTATGGATGGCGCTGATCGAGTCTTTTCATGTTCATAAACTGTGAAAATGTGACAGTTTTGCTCTTAACCTGTTTGTAATTAACAAAAAAAGCTGAAAAAATAGGTTAAGTAAATGTTCTTGTTTTCAACAATAGGTGGCACCGGTGTGCTGTCATTTTACTAAAACATGTGAAAACGTGTCGGTTTTACAAACAATTACATAATTAAATTTAATGACACAAAATAGAAATTTTAAGAAAATTGATTTCAGCACTTTCAACAACAGATGACGCTGGTGGAATCTTCCTTTTTTTTAAAATAAATTGTGAAAGCGAGATTAAAAAATTAATTAAAAAAACCAAAAAATAAGAAAGAAAAACCTTTTTTGCAGTTGAAGAATTATTTTTGAAAAATATACGATCTGAATAATTTTATTTCCTGGATTCTTACTTTCGACGATAGATGGCGCTGGTTGAGACCTTATCTTAATAAACTGTGAAAACGCGCCGGCTTTACAATGATTTTGTAACTGATACAAAAAAAGAAAGAAAAATTAATTAAAATATGTATTTACAAACTCGCGTTTTCAATAACAGATGGCGCGGGTGAAATCTTTTCATTACCGTCACTAAATAATTACAGTACCGCAATCAGCCGTCATTTTAGTGCAAAATATTTAAATGTCCAATGCTATCAACCACACTCTTGGGCATTTTAACCATTTATTTGACAGGTGTTAAGGTTAATTAAACTTGCTGGAATGAAAATCACTAGAAAAGTCGGCCATTTAAACTTGTCAGAAAGAAAATCACTACAAATGTGGACCATTTAAGCTTGCCGTAAAGAAAATAACTAAAAAAGACGGTCATTTTAGTGCAAGAACGTTTTCTTTATCTTCCATATTAAGGATTGCAGTACTGTATTTATTTACTGACTGTAAATAAAAATTGTTGACGAAAGTGGTCACTGAAGTTGACCAAAGTGGTCACTGAATTGACGAAAGTGGTCACTAAAGTTGACGAAAGTGGTCACTGAAATTCATGACAGTGGAAAGTCGGCCATTTTAGTGCAAAAACATGGTTTCTTTATCTTACACATTAACCAAATAAGAATTGCGATACTGTATTTATTTGTTTAGTGACTGTACTTTTCATTTTAAAGCGAGAAAGCTTCACAACTTTCTTTTCGTGATTAAAAAGCGAATTAAACACAAATTTCAAGAAAGAAAGAACTTCTAGTTTTCAACAATAGATGGCGTTGAACGAGTCTTTTCACTTTCGTAAACCGTGAAAATGTCTTTGCACGTAATCTGTTTGTAATAAATAAAAAAAACTGAAAATATTTTCGAAAATATTTACATTTTTTTTACTTTTCGTTTGCAACAATAGATAGCACCACCGGTCGAGTACTTGTTTTAATAAAACTGTGAAAACGCGCCAGTTTGACTTTGTACTTAATCAAAATTTGCGTTTTCTATAACGGATGGCGCTGGTGGAATCTTTTCATTTTAAAGCGAGAAAGCCTCACAACTTTCTTTTCGTGATTAAAAAAAATAAACAAAAATTCGAAGGAGAAACTTCTAGTTTTCTACAATATATGGCGCTGATAGAGTCTTCTCATTTTATAAACGGTGAAAATGTGACAGTACTGATTTTGCTGAGTAGGTGATGGTTGGACAGAGAAACGAGTTACTGCGAGATTTCAGTTTATTTTAAATTTGACGTTTCAAAAGTTTTCACAGTTTTACCTAAAGAAAAGCCCGATTTAAGCAGATTTGTGTAAACAGGCGTAATATGTCAAATTATTGTCCGCTCTATGTTGTTACTCTATGACGTCATGTTATGAAGTTCACCTGTAGCGGTATACTGCGCTGAACGCAACTTTAATTATTCGGCCCTGAACGCAACTTTAATTAGTCGGCGCATTTCACTTGCGCTTTTACAGCGCTTATTAATTAATAAACGTTAACAATTAATTTGTTTAGAATTAAACGTCAAACTATAATGGATTGTTTACAAGCAAACCGACGCCTCATCAATTGTTTATGATTAGTTGTCACTCCGTGCGCGCGTCATTTGAAAGCGCATGTGCCATTCCTTCTCGCCGTCAGCTGAAGTGCACCAATTGGTCGATAACACGTACCTTCTGCCTTTATTACGTGCTGCCGATTCAAATAACGTTGCCTGCCGGTTTCGAAAAATCCTGCATTCGTTACACGCGAACGCGTAAGTAGGCGTTGTTTACCTGCGTTCGATTCACTTGTTTACGTCCGTCAAAATTATCGTTGATTGTTTACCAAACTGACAGCTCTGACGTTCTTAATTTTTGCATACTTCTATTTTATATCTTTTGCATTATTACATTAAGAGAGTGCTGCTTGCGTTAACCGTGGTGACTTTCCTTTCCTCCCCAGAAACTGACAAATAGGATGGCCACGAAGAAGAGCTCCAGGTTCCCGCTGAAGACCCTGACGTTCCTGCTCGCGCTCGCCGGGGGGGCCATGGTCTGCTACGACATCAACCGACACGGAAGCTGGCAGGCGTCGAGGACCCTGCAGTTGTTGAGGGACAGCAGGATGAGCGAGTTCTCGCACAAGGCGGCCGTGAGGACGAAGGAGGGGGTGTTTTGGATGCAGCAGCGTTTCGACGATAACTTCCCCGGCTATTCGGAGAAGGTGGTCGAGTTCACGGGGCCGTACGTGCAACTCACGAGAGACTTGAGCCTGATATTTTACAACATGTTTTCTAACCTGAGGGAGACGGTCGCATCCAAATATCCCACCTTCATCGAATCAGTAAGTGTTAATTTTATTTTTATTCTAAATTACGGCTTCTTTTACCTAAAATAAGTTTCAAACTGCTGACCATTAAAAAAATGCATGTTTAACTTTAACATTGACAAGTAGAGGGCGCCACAAATTGTGTGCCTATAATCATTTAATACAGATTCAGTCGGTATATTCAGTTTTTTTTCTTTTGCTTTTCTGTGAGGCTTGAAATTAAATATTTTCGTGCTTTAAACACTGCATTAACTTCGTTTCCTTGTTCAATGTCTTCTAATTTATTAAAATGAAGAGGTTCAATCAGCGCCATCTCTTCTTGAAAACAGTAAGTGACAAGTAGAAATAAATGCTTCTTGTGCGTTTAATGAAGTTGAATCAAGCTGTTTGCGTTTGTGTTTTGCGAAAAGGCCCCCCCCCCCTCCAACAGGGGCCGGATTCTGGTTTGACGATACGACACCTGTCGATCGAGTTTTAACGATACCACGTATTCTCGTTGACTGTAATATGAGAACTTATTCCATTCGAACATCAACTTTTTATTCCTAAAGTTATGATTTCATGCCATTTGATCTAATTCCTATCGATTTTCGCCAATTTGCCGGCGATTTGATTTCTGATTCACTTCTATCGTTGTAGCGTTCACGATATCGTCCCGAACGATACGATTGAATCGTGAAACGAGAATCCCATAGCAGCCATATAAAATTTCACTTACATATTCCCCTGTAGAAGTAGAGTGATTTTCAAAATTTTTTATCAACTCTTGCTATGGAATTTGCACGGCATGTCTTAGCTTTAAAAATAAAACAGTGTCAAGGTTTCAATGATAGTTGGTGCTGGTGGAATTTATTCGTTTTAATAAACCACGAAAGCGAGAAAGCCGTACAACAAACTTTTCGGGGTTAAGAAATTAATTAAAAAAAATAAATAAACGTATTTTACAATTAAAAAAAACTGGTTTTTTGAACGATTGTATTTGCTGACTTCTTGCTCTTATAAATGAACGAATTAAAAAAATAATTCTAGTTTTCAACAATAGATGGCGCTGATCGAGTCTTTTCATTTTCATGAACTGTGAAAATGTGACAGTTTTGCTCTTAACCATTTTTTCACTATTTTTTATGATTTGTGGGCAAAGTCCGATGATTTCGCTTTTTTTTGTAATTGACAAAAAAGCCGAAAAAAATAGGTTAAGTAAATGTTTACGTCTTTTTTTTGACTTCTTGTTTTCAACGATAGGTGGCACCGGTTGTGCTGTCATTTTACTAAATATGTGAAAACTCGTCGGTTTTACAAACAATTACATAATTAAATTGAATGATACAAAAATAGATTTAAAAAAAATTGATTTTAGCACTTTCAACAACAGATGGCGCTGGTGGAATCTTTTCATTTTTTTAAAATAAATAAATTGTGAAAGAGAAAAAGCTTTACAACGAACTTTTTATGATTAAAAAATTAATTAAAAAAAACCAACAAATAAAAAAGAAAAAAAACATTTTTGCAGTTGAAGAATTATTTTTGAAAAATATACCAACGATCTGAGTAATTTTATTTCCTGAATTCTTGCCTTCGACGATAGATGGCGCCGGTTGAGACCTTATTTTAATGAACTGTGAAAACGCGCTGGTTTTACAATGATTTAGTAAATTAACTAAATTCGACGATACAAAAAAAGAAAGAAAAATTAATTAAAATTTATGTATTTGCTAACTCACGTTTTCAATAACAGATGGCGCCGGTGGAATCTTTTCATTTTGAAGCGAGAAAGCTTCACAACTTTCTTTTCGTGATTAGAGAACGAATTAAACAAATTAATTAATTAATTAATTAAAAAGAAACTTCTAGTTTTCAACAATAGATGGCGCTGAACGAGTCTTCTCATTTTCGTAAACCGTGAAACAGTTTATTAAAATGAAAAGTTTCCACCAGCGCCGTCTGTTGAAAACAAGAGTTAGCAAATATTTGTGTATTTTAATGCCCGGTTTCTGAAACGTTTCATAAAGTTAAGTAATAGATAAAATAAAATATTCCTATAGTTCTAACATGTGTAGCCATAGCAACGTTTACTTTTATAGGACCGTTAACTTTATGTAACGTTCCAGAAACCGGGAATAAGTGCTAAAAACATTTTAAAAAAAATTTTTTCATTATTATATCATTGAATTTAATTAATTACAAAATCATTGTAAGACTGGCGCGTTTTCACAGTTTATTAAAATGAGGGACTCAACCGATGCCATCTATTGTTGAAGACAAGACATAAAAAAAATGAAAATATGTTTTCAGTTTTTTATCAATAATTTATTATACACAGATTATGTGCAAAACCATTTTCACGGTTTACGATAACTAGAAGACACGTTCAGCGCCATCTATTATTGAAAACTAGAAGTTTTTTTAAGATTTATTTAATGAATTTTCTTGATTAAGAGCCGTATAAAATTTGTTACGAAGTGAGTGCGAAGTGCCAATTCAACCAATCACTGTGGTAGCCTATTTCTCTCACTTTACAAGAAAATTATTATCAAATTTAACAAGTGCAATACGGCTCTAAGAAAAGAAAATTGTAAAGCTTTCTCGTTTTAAAATGAAAAGATTCCACCGGCGCCATCTGTTATTGAAAACGCTAATTTAATTAATTACAAAATCATCGTAAAACTGGCGCGTTTTACAGTTTACATTTTCGCGGTTTATGAAAGCGAGAAGACTCGTTCAGCGCCATCTATGGTTGAAAATTAGAAGTTTCTTTTTTGAATTTTTGAAAACGCGAGTTAGCATATATTTTAATTAGTTTTTTTTTTGTATCATTAAATTTAATTAATTGTAAAATTGACATGTTTTCACAGTTTATTAAAATGATGTCTCAACCGGTACCATCTATTGTCGAAAGCAAGAAGTCAGATCATATATTTTTCGAAAATAATTCTTCAACTTCAAAAAAGTTTTCTTTTTTTTTTAAATTAATTTTTTTAATCATGACAAGTTGTAAAACTTTCTCGTTTTCACAATTGATTAAGAATTGAAAATATTCCACCAACGCCATCTGTTGTTGAAAGTGCTGAGGCCAATTTTTTTTTAATTTTAATTTTTGAATCATCATTAAATTTAATTATGTTCCTTAGTAGATGGCATTGTTACTTTATTTAAATTTTTCAAATTATCTTTACAAGCAGTCCAGGTATAAGAAAAATTATGCATTGCGCTAAAAGATGGCGCTCATTTTGCTTTGGGCGTTTTTTTTTAATTTCCTTGATAGTTAGAAAAATTACAATAATAGCTACTTGTCAAAAAATTAAAATTGATTTAATTTTGTTTTTAAAATTTAAACAAATCTGAGCAGAAAAAGCGCTACTCCTCAATAGATGGCGTTCTTGTCTTATTTTATTTTGTAAAATTACCTTTACAATCAATCAGACAATCCGACATAATCGGTTTTTATTAAATATGTACTTCCCTTTATTTAATTGACGTCATGCGCAAGTTGACAAAGTTTTCAAAATTCAATAAAGGGAGAAGACTCGGACAAGCGCCATCTGTTGTTGAAAATTAGAAGCAAGAGGATACAATTATTCTGATATCTATTTTTTTAATATCATTGAGAAAGAATGCTTTGATTGCAGAAAACTTTATTTATTGTTATTATTTACTTACTTTTGTTTCATTGACGTCGTGTGCAAATTAACAAAACTTTCAAAATTTAATGAAGGGATAAGACTCGAACTAGCGCCATCTGTTGTTGAAATCTAGAAGCTAGCGAATAGATTATTCAGATAATCTATTTTTCTTAATATTATTGAGAAACGGTGCTTTAACTGCAGAATACTTTTTTTATTATTTAATTATTTACTTTTGTTTCATTGACGTCACGTGCAAATTGACAAAGTCTTCAAAATTTTATAAAGGGAGAAGCGCCGTCTACTGTTCAAAAGTTTCCAAAATGTAATAAAGCGAAGAGTAGAGTTCGTGCAGAGATTTCATCGGCGCCATCTTTTGTTGACAACTAGTAGTTAGAAAGCGCAATTACACAGATAATCTATTTTTATTTATTTTTTTTTTAATATCCAAAAACTGTAACTGCAGAAAATTTGTTTTATTTCGTATTTTAGCGTTCATTTAATTGCAGGAAGATTGTAAAACGTTTTCAGGGCCTGTTAAAATGAGAATACGCTAGCAGCGCCATCTATTGTTGAAGACAAGAAGCTTTCTTTAAAATTTTTTAATTCCCGTTATTAATGTCGCGACTTGCAGTTGCATTCAAATAACTTTTCACTTACGCGACAATTTATGCATCCTAATTAAAATTGTTTAGTGAGTGAAAGTCAAAACATTCTTGGTTTGCTTTTGAATCGTCAGCTGACTGATAAGGGACGCTGCGGGTGGTTTTCGTTTAACTGATATCTGTCGACCTTTGCCTTCAAGGCAACAATAAGATAATAAGTTCAAGGTCGATAATAAATAAACTCAAGGTTGATAAACAACCGCAAACCGAATTTTAATTCTGAATATGTATATACTTTTCAGTAGCAAGTAACGATAATAAAATAAATAATGTTGACTAACAATTAGTAAGTAAGTCGAACAAATTCATACAAATAAAAAGATCTTAAACGTGCAACTTTCCTGTGAATTCGATTTTACGAGGATTTTGTTTGTAGGTTGAAACTTATGCACCTGGTTTCATCGGGCAATCGCAGAAGACGTTCCAGAACGTGTGGTCGGCATCTCTTTTTTACTACAACAGGAGCGTCGATTATTTGATGAGAGAAGTGTTCGTGTAAGTCCCGATTTGTGAAAGTTTATATTTCGCCCCCCAATTAATTTATGTATAATTTGTATTTAGGGGCCAGCTGGCACCGGAAAACGTGCACAGGGTCGTCATGGACGCGCTAAACACGACACAGCAGAAAGCAAGCGAGTACTACCTCTGGCTGTACGAGAAAGTGCAGAGGACCATCAAGTGAGCGTGCATCCGAGGATTCCTTTAGATATTTTCAATTAATTCCGAAGGCGTTTTCTCTAATTTGAAAATTAAGTGTGCTAGGTTGAGGACGTGTTTTTTTTTAATTAATTATTTCCTTTTTCTACTGAAATCATGTATTTATTTAACTTGAACATAGCATTCCGGATAATCATGTAAGCAATATTTGTTAATATATAATTTTATTACAGTCCGGTCTTATCACTCGCTTCCCCCCTTTGAAAAAAATAAGCGCATCGTGTTGGTGAAGATTTTTTCGCACAGCCCATCAGGATCTTCCTTGCGCGCGGCGGCTACGACGTCTAGGACTTGCCTTAAACAAAAAAGTCACTCATTCGTCGCGTCGTCGCGAGGGCGATTAAAAAAGTCACCTGATGTTGCACGGCTCATTTCTGCTTTTAACCGTGAAATCCCGCGACCACTTCTCTTTCTTAACGCCGGCGACGTGGTGGCGTTTCTCGATGTGTCGAAACCCGGCGTGGCTCGGCCTTATTTCGCACCAAGGGCAGTCGGTTTCGAGCAGGATCCTCTCAGCCGGTAGGCTCGCAACGGCCTCGAGGTTTTCCTTGGTCTTCAAAGAACTGCAAAGAAAAAAAATTGAGGGAGCCTCGCAACTTTCGATATATCTCACCAGCCGTTCAAACCGATGTAAAATCCCAGCTCTAGGAATTTCCTCGCTTCCTCGATCGTCCCGTCGAATGAATGGACCACCCCTCTCAAGTTGCTGCGTCCGCTCAAGATTGCGCGCAAGTCGTCGGCTGCGCTGCGGCAGTGAAGAAAGAGGGGCAAGTCGAAGGTCTCGCAGAGTTTCAGCTGAAACTCGAAGTACCTACGTAAAAAAAAACAGTGAAATCGAATGATGCCCCCCTGGTTTCGCACTTGCTTTTTTTGGGTGTCCTTCGGACAAAATTGGGTTCTGTCGTAGTCCAATCCGCATTCGCCAATTGCGACCACTTTGTTTCCGCCCCGACTTATGACGTCTTTCAATTTTTCTAGGTACCGTTCGGGTCCGTCGGCGTTCTCTTCAAACTCGAGGCACCTAGTCGGGTGGCAACCGACAGTTGCGTATAATCTGTCTAAAAGAAATATGAAACTTTATTTTGAAAAGAAAAAACAAATGCTAAGGCGTGCGCGCTTGGATTTTAACAAGATTTTTAAAATTTCAAAAAAATCGTTCGCCCGCAATCACTGGCGCCATCTAGCGTAGGGTAGCCGAAGCTTCGTTTTACAGGTTTCTGTAACTTTGCTAAAGATACGAGTATTTTAGGAAGATTTTTCGATAATTAAAAATTTTCCCAAAGGGATTTCATTTTTGTGGGTGAAATTCCCTCCCCCCTCGTCAATATAATCAAGAATGTCGAAGTGGAACTTTCACGTGGGATCAAAAATGTGCGGTGCGTTATTGCCGACCACCCTAGCGCTTGTCGGCCTTATATAGCCTGTTGGGTTGCAAGTTGTAGTGAGGTATAACGTCACACGTCTAATTTTTTTGATTTTTTCGAGTTCTCGCAGTTTCAAGTTTTTTAATCGTAAAATGCGGAAGGTATTTTTGAGGGGAGGCATTCTAGGAATCTTTTCTCTGCAAAATGTTTTGCTGGGGCCAATTACAGAGAGAAAAGTATTTGTGTCTGGGGTACGTGAGAGTAGTTTTTGCCGGTTCAAAAAAGAACCGTTTTATACAGAGTGGTGCGCATCATCATGAAGACGACCACCATCAACTGGATGGACGGAGTCGACCGCGACGGCGACGTTGGCTTGAAATAAATTAAAGCAAACGACTGTCCCGCATAGAACAAGTATGTTGATCGATCGATCCACCCAGTGTATACGCGGCTTTTCACTAAAAAGAAAAAAAAAATAGCCGTTTAATTCAGCTAGTGTACACACGGCTTTAAACTTAAAAAAAAATCGATTCGATTCACTCAATTTACACAAACTAATGAAGTCATAGTGATTCATAAAAGAAAGTGATTGATTGATACAGCCGGTGTATACTCGGCTTTTCATTAAAAAAAATAACAATCGATTGATTCAGCCATTGTGCACTAGGTTTAGTTCATAAAATAATAGAAAAGATAAAACAAGAAGAGGCGGAAAGATCGAGCAATTTGAAATAGTTCCGGCAATTTCAAGTGAACGCGCCATCTGCCGGTGCCGATTACTGGCTCCATCTAGCGGACGGTAGCCGAAGATTCGTTCCACAGGTTTCTGTAGCGTTGCTAAAGTGCGAGCATTGCTTATATATGTCTAGTTAGTCAACCGACGGAAATAAATTTTAGTTCTGGACCAAGATTGATAGGGGGCGATGGACTAGAAGTGTAGCACTCCAGCAGACGTTAACAGGTTTGAATCTCCACTCATCAACTGTTTCCAATAAATGCCGTCTTGATTTGTTTGCGCTGTGTTGCACTGTGGTCTGTGGTGTTGCCGTGTATTTCACCGAGTTTCGTTATAGTTGTGAACATAATACTTAAATTAGTCACATTTTCTTTAAATTTCTCGACGAATTTTTTAAGATGTCGGGGAACAAATGTAGTTATTTTATGTGCGAAAAGAGCCTGAGAAGAAACCCTGGACTTAGAAAATTTATTTTTCCCATTCATTACGATGTACGATGTAAAAAATGGATTATAAATTCAGGTTAACGAACATTGCCGCTAACAAGGGAAAGTCCCCAACCCGAAAATTCAAAAAAACTGAAACTTTCACCCTACGGTGAACACGGAATTATTTTACCTGCCCAAAAAAGCCCTAAGTGAGCAACAACACCCTTTGAAATTTCTGCGATTTTCGGTTTTCTGCAAATAACTCGGCAACCGATAGAGATAAAAATTAAAATTATATGACAAAATATTTACAACACAACAAAAGCAAATGAAAATTAAAAAAAATTATTGGTGGACACTGGAACCATTTGGATCCTATTTCCATTGCGGCACTCTACATTTTGCTGATATTTTGCTGGAAAATTCATTTTTCTTGCTTAATTAATACTTTTCAAATTTCATGTAAATAGATTTAAAAATAAAAATTCTGGAATTCACATGTCGAGGGACTCTCAATATATTTATACACACTCTTAAAAATAGTTTGTGACGAAGAAATAAGAAAATTTAATTAAAAATTTTTTCACAAAGTTAACAAAAAAATAGGATCTTGTAATGAATTTTTCTATAAATAAATGTAAAACGATAAATAAAAATAAAACAAAATGCAGGCGATTTTGATATTTTTTTTAAATATACAATCGCGTACAAAAAAGTGGACTGTTTTACGTCAATTTTATAATATAAAACTTTTGCCTGCTGGTTGTAATTATGAACTGAAACTTATGGATTACAATCAGTAATATTTATTTTTTGTCATCCGTAAATATCAGCTCATAATTACAACAACCTAGCAAAAATTTTATATTATAAAATTGACTTAAAAAAGTAAACTTTTTTTGTCCGCGACTGTAGTACGATATTTTTGTAAATTTTAGTGTGATAACAAATAAAACAAAAGTTTCAAATGTTCCAAAACTAAAGTAATTAAACACAGGCTCTCGTTTTCCTGCAGATACAGGGTAGCCCAACGAAAACGAAACAAACTGAATATCTCCCAAGAAAATTTTTGTTTGAAAAAACGCAAAAATAGGTCGATTTATAATCCCAGGGGGACACTTTTCTGTCCTATACCGAACCGTCATACGTCATCCCCCTCCCTTCCAGCTCTCTGACCAATAGAATTTAAATAGGAAATGTACCATGAATGGCATCTCATTGAAAAGGTAATTTTATAGAGTAATGTGAATATGAATGTCCGAAAACTTGATTTTAGCGCCCTCTTTCGGGGAAAAAATTGTTACAATTTAATTAAATTAAATTAAATTTAAGTAATTTAAGAATTCTCTATAAAATTACCTTTTCAATGACATGCCATTCATGGTACATTCCCTATTTAAATTCTATTGGTTAGAGAGCTGGAAGGGAGGGGGATCACGTATGACAGTTCGGTATAGGATAGAAAAGTGTCCCCTTGCGGTTATAACATATGTCCAAATAAATTTCTGATAAAGGTAGGCCATGGAAGATAAATTATTACTTTTGAATTTAGGAGTTGTTGGTCGGTATAAGGACAAAAATTTTATTATTTTTAAATTGAACGAATTGATTTATTGTTCAATCAGCTGACAAGTTTCGAACACATTTGTGTTCTTCTTCAGAGCCTAAACACCGGTGTTGTGCTCAAGGCTTTGTCTTTGTCTTTTACAATTTTTAATGTGTTGTGCTCACCAAGCTTACTGTAATATTCCAACATTATTTTCATGATATTTCTTTGATATCTAACCTGTAAGTAATTGGGAAAAAAATTTTGTACCTACCAGTGTTTACTGACAAGTGTTTTTTGATTTTAGGTTACTTAATGAATTTTTAACCACTACCTTTGGTAGCGTTTTACTTTGTTAAATGTTATGTCGCAATAATTTAGTTCAGAGGTAAAAATATGCTTTTCAAATTTTTAAATATATTTCACAACCTTTAATTAATTTTAGGCTCTGAAGAAGAACACAAATGTGTTCGAAACTTGTCAGCTGATTGAACAATAAATCAATTCGTTCAATTTAAAAATAATAAAATTTTTGTCCTTATACCGACCAACAACTCCTAAATTCAAAATTTACTGAGGGCACCATTTTGGATCAAATAAATTATTACGTTATTTACATTAAAATATTGTCCAGTTCTTGAGTAGTTAAGTAAAATTGAAGTTTAATTCGCCATATCTTACAGCTTGATATGTCACAAGGGAGGAAGGATCTGACAAATGCATTGTAAGTTCAGTTAGGTACCTTATATCTAAGTTTCAAATATTAGTTTGATAACTTAAAGGATTCAGAAGATGTTGCCAAAAGAAAAATAAGTTTCATCCCTCTTTCAGGGAATTATAACTCCCTTATTATTGACTTTTGGAAGAAAAGTATTGAAAAAAGTTGTTTCTTTTGCGCCTCTCTATATACTGTTTCAGTCTCAAACGAGATTTGGGACATCCTGTATAATCCATGTTAAAGTAATTAGATATTTCTGTCTGGAAGGTAGAAAAATACAGAGATTGGATAAGAGACCACATACTGTAATTAATTTTATTCATGATAAGACGGTCGAAAGAATTTTAAAAATTACTACAGGAGAGATTAATTGCCATATAACAAAAATTATAAATCATCACAGAGCATCGTTAACTTTTGATTGCAATATCAATCAAATCAATATTAACACGTATCAGTTAAATACCAAAGAAAAATTTTATATTGTTATAAGAAACACAAATATGTTGTAAATTAATGTCAGTATTGCAAAATGTGAGTACAAACCCATTTTGTAAACATATTCACTCTCTTGTTGAGAACATCACTAGAAATAATACTTACGAAAAAAATAATTATTGTAATGAAAATGAGCAACCAGAAACATATTTGCTGTCTGCACCTATTACATCAAGTATAAAAAATAACACATGCAATAAGGTTAAAAATAAAAGTGATAATTTAATAAATAATTTGAAAGATGTATTTTTTTTTAAAGAAGATCAACAATCACTTTCTGAAATATACCGAAAATTGAAGGAAACAATACCACTTTCAATATTATTAAAAGGCCCCATGTAGGTGTGAATATTAAACATTAAAGAATATTCGGCGAACAGTTATTCAACGATTGTAAAACTAGACCTTAGTAATATCAATTACAGAATCAGCAAATAAAAATAGCAGATATCTTTCCATAGTACTAAAAGAAAAAGGCAAACCACAGAGAAAGAACTAAAAAAAAAACAGGTAGACAGAAATTGAGAACTTGAACATTATAAGTTATTTGTAATTTTTTTCATAGTGTAATATTTTTTGTAATAACGTATAAATAAATATTTGAATTTTTCAGTATGTTATAATGAAATATTTTATGCCCTTAAATTAAACAATATTTTAAGTAATTTTGAAATGAACTTGGTTCAATATATTAATTTTTGTGGAAAAAATTTAGCCTAATCAATCAATTTATTTTTTAATTTAAATTCTTCAGTGTCTTTTCTAATTACTCTTATGATCAAATATGTATTTAAGAGCTCCCGAAATCCTAACTTCGGTAGGCACAATTCAAATTAACCGCTAATTCTCTCCTACCACAAGGAGTCGTGCGGAGATTTTAGCCGCTCGTTAGATTTCAGTGACAGTAGATAAAATAATTTTTCCTTCAGCCGAGTTTCAAACTTTATAAACACATGCCGTTCATGTATTTTGTTTTAATCAACAGTTATTAGATGGCAGCACATTCTGAAGACTAGGTTGACTAACTATAAATACATAAACAATGGTGCGAGGAATTTCCCTTCCCCTCACATAATCAAGAATGGTCAAACTGGAACTTTCTGTCATGTGGGATCCAAAATTTGCGGCTCGTTATTGCCGACCACCCTCCCCCGCCGACTACCCTAACGCTTGTCGGTCTTGTATAACCTGTTAGGTTGCAAATTGTAGTGAGAGGTATGACGTCACACGTTTAATTTTTTTTATTTTTTCGAACTGATTTTTCTCGCAATTTCAAATTTTTTAATCGTAAAATGCCGAAGGTATTTTTGAGGGGGGACATTCTAGGAATCTTAAAAAGAAAAATAGCCATTTGATTCAGCCAATGCATACACAGCTTTTAATTCCAAATCAGATCAATTTATTTGGTACTATTTCTTACATATTGTAACGAATATTACCTACGGTGATGTAATGCCGATACCTATGACGTCAGTTGATATAGCAACAATAATATTTACTATTTACTGTCAGTTCTTGTAAGTTTAAAATTTATACCGTAAAAATAAAGTTTCTTAGTGGCTCGAATTTATAAACCAAATCTTTAGTGGAAAGGAAACGAGTACGCAACAATTGGTGTCAGGTGTGGGGTTTGGTTTTGGTGGAAACATCTTGCGTCTTGGTCGGTTCGCTTGGGGATAATCTGGCACGTACGAGAGGGCTTCATCATCTGAAAGTAGGACTGATTCTATTGCGGGTTTGACTTTTGATTCCCCGTTCATAAGTTGGGAAAATTCGCTTGTGTAAAAAACTGTATAAAAGCTTGTATAAAAATGACAGAAAAAAATGTACTGTGGAAAAAGTTTAGAAAAAATGATGGTTGCCATAAAGAAGAAAAGATTAGGAAAGAAGTTGAAGAAAAAATAGCAAATATTATTCATCAACTTGCAAATGTAACAGAAAGCCGAAATGTGCAAGAAGACTCGGAATCAGTACAGAAGTTGCGCATGAAACCTCCTACTTTTGATGGTAAGTCATCATGGATCAGTTACTTGGTACAATTTGAAGCAGCGGCAAAACTCAACGGATGGACTTCAACAGAGAAGGCTATAGCTTTGACGATTGAACTACGAGGTGAGGCAATAGAAGTTCTTCAAGCGCTTACCCCTGATGATCAAGAGAACTATCAGCAGTTGGTAAAGCGATTAGAAATGCGATATGGCCACGCACACTTAGAACAACTGCACCATTATCAGTTAAAGAACAGGGTTCAAAAACCCAATGAAAACCTACAAGAATTTGAAGTCAACCACGGCTTCCTCGATTAATGAAGCCCAGTGTGCTTCATCCGGCTAGCCGCATTCTTAGTTCAAAGCTTCTTTTCTGTGCTTAGAGGGAGCTACAGTAGAGTAAAACATCATTTGACATTTCTTATTTGTCAAGTCACGATTTCAAAGTTGATTTTGGATGATGTTGAAGTCATGATCATAAGTTTATTAGTGCTCTTAAATAAATTGTGTAATGGCAGCAGTATCAACACGATCAGCAATGATCGTTTATTAAGCTTTGGTCTGGCTGGCTTCGGCAATGGTTATTGTGATGGGTGTTTGCATAACGATGAAATCTTCAATTTTGACTATGAATTTTGATGTGATTGAAGCATAAAATTTAATGCTAAGTGGAAGACACCTTTAAGCATTGCAAGTTATGTGTATTTTGTACATTTGAAAATAATTTATTATTAGTTTGCAACTTCAGATCTGACACATTGGAACTGTTGCTTCAACTAAATCAATAGGGCCTGTTCAGGTGACCGTAGCAGTTGAGTTGCTGAGTTATTGTATAATATGTTTTCATTCTGAAAATGGAGTGGTTTATTGTCAAGAAATGATTTATTTTGGACTTATCAATCCGTAGCTGTTATTAACAGGCTAAAATTAGACACGGTAAGTAAAGTTTAATTTAATTTTAAAAGTTTTCGTTTTTTTGTGTAAATATTATTACTTTTTTTTCTTATGTTTTGTGTTTGCAGATTACAAAAATTTGTTAACAGTGGAGGTATTAATTTCGATATAATAATGTTACAAATATTGGCGTTGTGCAGTTCACATGAGAACTTGGGATTACCACTGAGATATGAGACAATTACTCTTTTTAAAATTATTTCCAGTTCTTGTTTAGGTAAGCTTGGTAATATCTCTAGGATAACTTGTATTACATAATGAATTAAGCCAACAAACTTTTCAGAGGGATAATTCAGTTTTCCTCTGTCCTGGTTATAGATCAAGTCAAGGAGAGGACTGGTTTTCTTGCAAGAATCATCATGCAGAGTAAACAAACATGAATTACATTCCGCAGACTCTTCAACTTTCATGATTAAATATCCACATAAAAATGCAATTGCTGCAGATTCAATCGAAAGAGAACCTAAATAACTGCCTTCAAACTCCCTCATCATCTCCAATTTCTTAATTGTTATCTCGCTTAAGGTAATGCTAATTTCATTATCTTCTAAATTTTCCTGAATATTTCCAAGTTTTGCAGTGCCTGGCATAATGAACTTTACTCATCGTGTTACTGGTGTTTACATTTTCAATCAAACCACTTTTTAAAATTTGCCGGAGTGCATATTCAGCTGCTCTACAATCAGTCAAGTCATTTAAACCACCACGAAGTCGAATATTTGCAAAAATGGATTCGACAGCATCAGAACTAAAACACCTGGTTAACACATAATGAAAATTTAAGTGACGAATCAAATATGGGATGCAGAGAGATGTTCTTCTGGCTGTGAAAACTAAACTAAAGCTTCTGCTGTTTCGTTAGTTAATCCAGCCATACCTGCTTCTCTTGATGTAAACTGTATGTCAGCAATAAAATAGGTGAATTCATTAAGCAGCCATGAAAGACGTGCATCTTGAATATCTGTGTATGGAGGAGTGTTAGGTTCTCTTTGATGGATATATTGAGTTTTATTGCTGACATCGTGAATTTGAAAGTATTTGTACATGTTTTCCATATATTTTACTGTTGCAATGCAGTCTTTGAAGTGAGAATATTCTGCACCACCATGATGAATAAGATAGTTCAAAGCTGCTGTTACTTGAGGAGAAAACAGATTAACAGCCAAATTAACTTTCATTTTCTCTAAATTAGAAGGGTAAAGATGTTTCTTTGTTAAGTATCTGGTTTAATCACAAGGTGTTCTTGAATTTCAGCCAAATCAAAGAGGTATTTAGCTGAAATTATACCATCGGATGATGTCATGTCATGAGCCAGCATTAAATTTCTCGCATTTTTTTTGCATGGCAATGGTCAAAACTGAAGAATAGCTCAAGTCCTGGATTGTAAGGATGCGAAACAACATTTTTAAGCATTCCATTGCCGAAATGCTTGAAAAGAGCTACATGGGATCTGTGGTTATCAGCTACCATTCTTATCACGATAAAACCACAGTCGGACAGTAATTTTAAAACGTCTAATGTTAATTTGTATAAATCGTTGCTGTTTAAATGTCTATGAAAATGGTAACTTGCTGGTATTATATATTTTGACATTCCCTGAATTACGTAGCAAAGCAGTTGATTAGCAATAACAGGTTTATTTCCTATTTCATCATGAGATTGAGGAATAGTCTCTAAGCTAAATATACGATCTTCTGTTTTGGAATAAAACACTGGTTCACATACTGCCATGTTGTCAAGAATTAGTGAACATACTCTCTCTGAGGCACGTAATGTTTTAATTTCTGATGTTAAGCGATCCTTGATTAAATTTTTGTTGTCAGTTCCCATATATTTCTTTAGAGTGGTATGACTTGGTAACTTAAGAATTGAATTACTTGGAACTTTATATCCTTTTGGTGAACAAAATCTCCAAGCAATACAATGTCGAATTGTAATCTCAGACCATCTGAGAAGCTTTTTTTTATAATTTCGAATTTGATCTAATATGATATGATATAATAATTATCTTCTGTAATTTGTTCTAAATGTTTCCAATATACATTTTGTGTTTTCTGCTTTTGTGTTTGTAATTCTTCTTTCATTTTATTATACTGTATTTGTAAAAGTCTTAATTTTTGTGTGAGACATTTATTAGTATATATTAGATCTTTTATTTCAATGGTTGGTGCTGATGTTTGAGTTGCACCAGATATTTTATATGGTACTTCAGGCGTTAAATTTTCCAAACAAGATTTTCATCGACAAACTAAAATTATTATTTAATGTAATTGATCTGTATGTGTATATTTTAATAAATAAACCTCAAATATAGAAGGCACAGCTTCTGCAGTTAATAATTTACGTTTCTGTGTAACTAAAAAACTGTCGTGGGAGAAATGATTACTGCGAACTACCGCATACTCCGATAAAGGTGCAAAATCTAAAGAAACCTAACGACTTTTAACATAAAGTAATTTTACAGCATTAATGTTGTACCTGTATGATTTAACAAAATCTCTTTCCACTTTAAATTTACTTCCATATTTGCTGGTATGCAATGGAAAGAAACATTGTCTTCCGAATTGCAATTGCTTACGCAACATCTCCGCCGTAAAGGCATTTTTTTAATAACTAAATCAAAGTTAAAATGAATTATTTGAATTATCCGTCAAATCGTATAAATATTTCAAATTGACGTGTACACATAGTTACTTGAAAATTGTCCAGAGGGCGACACAGTACAGTGCGTCAAGGGGGGCGTTCAAGTTTTACGCTGAACGTTACCGGACGTTGTATTTGTCGTTCACAAATCAACGCCGACTATTTTGTCAAGCGTTCATATTTAATGCCAGACGTCGTCGGACAGAGAACTTTTTACCTATCTTTAACAGATGGGTAAAAATTGTCCCGCATGCGCAAAAGCAGAGATAATGTCGAGATGTGCAAGTGCATGCAAAATTTTACTCCTTGTAACTAATCTTGTCAACTGTAAGGTAAGGTGAAATATAGAGGACGCTGCAGGTCAGCGCCGCGAAATTTGAAATGCGTTTTGCTTTGGAATTTAGTACATACCTATGTTACAATAAAATAAAAGCTAAAACTTACTAGCACACTAGATTAATAATAGAACGTGTTATTAATCTAATGTAGTAAGAGTATTAGCTTCTATTTTATTGTATTGCATATTCATAATAGTCATGAATTTAGTAGATACGTTCTCCGTTATATTTGCGTCGATGATTTAATTAATATACGATAAGAAGTCTTCTACTGAATTTATTGATATTTAAAGAAAAACATGCTTTTATTATGTTAATTATTTTAGAAATTTGTTGGAGAACATTGCAAATTAGATGTACAATAAGCTTTAACAAGCATGATTGTCAGTTATGTACACAACAAATTGTCAAATAAAAACATTTCTTTAATTAAACAAGAAACAGTAAAAAAGCAAAATGAAACTTAAAAACAAAACAGTTAATATGTCCACTTTTTGCTGCTGTGCAAGCCCTGGAGGACTGACGTGGAGAAGGGTTTCGTGTGAACAGCCGTTGCACACGAGTCAGTCGATCCTAAGCCCTAGGCGAAAGCCGATGTCGATGCAGGTGTACGTAACTCTCAGAAACTCTCTCTCGGTGGAGGAGCGGTTTTTCACACCCTCGGAGCGAAAGGGAATCCGGTTCCTATTCCGGAACCCGGCAGCGGAACCGCCAATACGTCGGGCCCTTGCAAGAGAGTTCGTCGGGGTAACCCAAAGAGACCTGGAGACATATTTTTGACCTAAAATTTAGTAGCATTTAGAATTCAATCTATTTGTCAACCACTAGATTACCTTTCTTTGTTTGATGTGAAATAATGCATTCTCATAACCTCTGTATCAGTTGCTCCACAAACAAACAACATCTTTTTGTTTCCATTGTATGCATTAAATCAATGATCTTCGCATTAAACAAAGTCCGAGCACTGTACGCACACTCACACTAGCAATATTTTCTACTACAAACTACAAAACACCTCAAAAATAAAATGCCAACAACGACGTAACACGCGGAATGAGTATAGACAGGTAGAGGTTATGATCACAGTTATGATAGACCAAAACGCGCCAATTTCATTTGCGCACAAGCGCAATGAAGGATCGATGGGTGAGACCTCTACGTTCATCTTCCTCCTTACAGACAAAGAAAAATATATTGCATGCTGCAAGAACTAAAGTGAGATAGAGATATAATTTCAAAATGGGATAAATTTTTAGGCTTGCTTTCACATCTCGACATTATCTCTGGCAAAAGTATGTTTTGTGTTATTGCACGTGTTGTTGTCTGTCGTGCTAACCTACGTATCCGTTAAAAAACAACACCACAAAACAAATAGCAATATTGAATATAATGGAAAATAATAGATTACTATCTCTATTTGATGCAAGCTCTGGCCAGACATACAATGTGCTTATATCTGTCCATGATTATAATAAAGCCATTGCAGGTACTTAAAGAGATTAATTATCTTAATACAAAGGACATACTTTGAATATTTTGCCATAATTGTGGATCTGATATTCAACGCTATACCCGTGCTATACTTTAATTACCCGACTTTTGCACATAACCTATAATGTAAACACAAATGAATACTGCTATCAGCTGTTTTGAAGCGTTTTGGGCGTTCGCAAATCAACTACGTCCGGTACGTTACCCGACGCTTTTCCTAAAACAACCGGTTGTGAAACTTGAACGCCCCCAAGGTCATTTTTCCAGGAACAACTTTTTTTTGAAATGCGGCTAGTCGGGTAAAGCACACTGGGCTTTACTAATCTAGGAAGCCGTGAAGTTGACATTGCTCGTTTGGTTCGTTTGGCATACCCATCAACGCCAGATGTTGTTTTGGAGCGTCTAGGGGTGCAGGCGTTTACCGATGGAATAAAAGATAACGAAACGAAACAGTCACTATTTCTTGCTCGCCCGAGGACATTAAGTGATGCTCTAGCTACAGCGTTAGAATTTGAAGCGGCAAAACAGGCCTCAAGAAATCAAATTCGAGTACGCACGGTGGAAAGTACGATGAAAGAGACCGAAGATGAGCATATACCTATAGAAATAGTACTACGTCGAATGTTGAAGGAAGAGGTATTCAAGAAAAGGAAGTTGCGCTGCTGGCAATGCGGTGAATTGGGACATATTCGCAGTCGCTGCAATAAATTACCAAAAACAGCTGCGACTGATTCAATATCGGAAAATTAGAGCGGGTTGATGCGAAGGGGCGAACGTCGACCCGTAACCAACAGGCCCTTAAGAAAACAGCACAGGTGGAATCTCTAAAATATCGAGCGAACGGTTTGTTTGTGGATGGCTTCATCAACGAAAAACTTCATTCATTTTTGCTAGATACGGGTGCGACAAAATCAATTATCAGACCCGACGTTGTCAGAACAACCAGACAAATTCAACCAAGTAGGTGGACACTTCGTACGGCGACCGGAGATACAGCTTCCATCCGTGGCGAAGTTGATATTGCAGTCGTCATAGGTAACACGTCCTTTATTCATAGAATGTTGGTAGCCGACATAGAAGATGAAATCATTATCGAAATGGATATTATGAATGCGCAAAATTTTAAATTAGACATGAAAAGAGGTGTAGTTGAAATAAACGATGAAGAGATTGTTTTGCATCGACCAGGTGATGTAACAGCACATGTAGTTTTGGCTGAAGACACCACGATATCGAACCAGAGTGAAATGGTTCTCATAGCTCATTTGGAGGGTGATCTTCGTGATGGAAGTGTAGTGATGCTTGAGCCAAGAAATCACAGCGCGGATGTGGCTCCAGGGGTTATTGTTGGAAAAGCAATAGTTCAGACAGGAAAAATCATACCGGTACCTGTAATGAACATGAATTATTATCCCGTAACCATGAAGAAGGGCTCAATTGTAGGTTGTTGCACATCAATATCTTCTATCGTAAGGGAAGTAAGCGTTACGCAGAAGTCATGTGCTAAGAATAACGATGTGTGGTCTAATTTAATTTCTACATCATGTCGTCAGTTGAATCCCCAGCAAACAATAAAAGCAAAGAAATTGCTTTATCGATATCAAGACATTTTTGATATCGGCAATGGACCAAAAGGTAAAACTGGGTTAGTCAAGCATAAAATAAACACCGGAAATGCGCATCCCATCCGCCAAGCTCCCAGAAGATTACCTATGGCAAAACGAGATGAAGCCGAGAAGATAATACGTGAAATGGAAGAAGAAGGCATTATCGAATCTTCAAGTAGTCCGTGGGCGTCACCAGTGGTACTAGTGAAGAAAAAGGATGGCTCAACAAGATTCTGCATAGACTATCGTCAACTTAATAGCGTAACGAAGAAAGACAGCTACCCGTTACCAAGAATAGACGATACCTTAGATACACTAGGCGGCGCAAGCATTTTCTCGACACTAGATTTAAAAAGCGGATATTGGCAAGTTGATCTAGCTGCTGAAGATCGTGAAAAAACCGCGTTTACTATTGGTACTGGTCTATGGCAATTTACAGTAATGCCGTTTGGTCTCTGCAATGCTCCTGCAACATTTGAGAGGTTGATGGAAATAGTATTAAAAGGAATGTCCTGGAAAACGTGCTTAGTATATCTTGATGACATTATTGTTTTCGGAAAAACAATTGAAGATCATATGAAAAATTTAGAAGATTGAAAGGCTCTGGATTGAAACTGAGTCCAAAAAAATGTCACTTCTTCCAGAAACAAGTACAATATTTAGGACATGTGGTTTCTGAAAAAGGAATTGCAGTTGACAAAGGAAAAGTTAAAGCAATAGTAGAATGGCCAGTACCAATAAATAAACATGAATTAAAAAGCTTTCTTGGGTTGTGTACGTATTACCGCATATATGTGCCTGGATTTGCCAATATTGCGAAACCACTAACACGACTTACAGAAGAGGGACGAAGATTTTCGTGGGAAGAAGATTGTCAAGATGCTTTTATCAGTTTAAAGCGGGCTTTAACGACTGCGCCAGTCTTGAGTTATCCCCTTCTACATGGTAAGTTCATTCTGGATACAGATGCAAGCAACGTCAGATTAGGCGCCGTTATCTCAATTACAAGATGGCCACGAAAAAGTTATCGGCTATTTTAGTAAAACTTTGTTGAAGCCGGAGCGCAACTATAGCGTTACTAGACGGGAACTATTAGGAGTGGTGAAATCAGTTGAGCATTTTTACAAGTATCTCTATGGGCGAAAATTCCTAGTGAGAACCGATCATGCAACATTAAAATGGTTACTGCAATTTAAGAATCCCGAAGGTCAAGTAGCCAGATGGATTGAGAGACTACAAGAATATGACTTTGACATCGAACATAGACCTGGATTAAATCATTGCAACGCCGATGCATTGTCTAGGAGGCCGTGTCCCCAAGATTGTAAACATTGCTCTCGAGTGGAACAGAAGTCGATCTCTGTTTTGAGGACGACAGTTACGGATGAACATTGGCAATTTGAAGAAATTAGAAAAGCTCAAGAAATTGACCCAGATCTGACATTGATCATGAATTGGAAAAAGAATGGTTGTAAACCGACATGGGAAGATGTTGCGCGACATTCCCCGAAGGTAAAGTCTTACTGGGCACAGTGGGATTCTATTATTATAGAAGATAATCTTCTGAAACGTGTTTTGGAGAGTCAAGATGGTACCGAGCAGAGTACCGCGAGAGAGAATACCAGAAGTTATTAAAGAAATTCATAATGGGACTACAGGAGGACATCTTGGTATAACGAAAACAGTACAAAAGTTACGAGAACGATTTTACTGGGTCAACTGTAAGGAGGATGTGAAGGAGTGGTGCAAGAAATGTACGATATGCGCAGCAAGTAATGGACCACAGAGATATCGAAGAGCTCCGTTGCGACAGTACAATGTAGGAAGCCCATTTGAGCGAATTGCAATAGATGTGTCTGGTCCTTTCCCTGTAACCGAAGCAGAAAACAAATACATTATTGTAGTCATGGACTATTTCAGCAAATGGGTGGAAGCTTACGCAGTACCTAATCAGGAAGCCGTTACAATCGCAAATTGTCTGGTCAAAGAATGGATATGCCGATTTGGAGTCCCATTAGAATTACATTCAGATCAAGGCAGACATTTTGAATCAGTTCTGTTCCAAAAGGTATGCGAATTATTAGACATTCGAAAGACTAGAACTACTGCTTTACATCCACAATCGGATGGTATGATCGAACGCATGAACAGAACGATCAACAAATATTTATCTAAAGTCGTCTCTACCCATCAAAGAGATTGGGACTGTTACCTTCATTTGTTCTTGCTAGCGTATCGATCATCTATACATGAGAGTACAGGACAGACGCCGTCAAATGTAATATTTGGTAGGGAGTTACGGTTGCCGTGTGACTTGAAATTTGGAAGTAAACGGGGCGAAAATCTACTTGGCGAAGATTATATCACTAAATTAAAGAAAAGAATGAATGACATACACGAACAAGTACGTTTGAATATCCAAAAGGCAAGTGACAAAATGAAGGAACGTTATGACGTCAGAGCAGAAAACGGTGGATACCAATCAGGCAACAAAGTATGGCTTTATAATCCACAACGTCGTCGAGGCTTATCGCCGAAATTACAAACATCTTGGGAGGGACCGTATGAAATAATAAAACGTATAAATGACGTCATCTACCGCATTCGCAAGTGTCCGAACGGCAAACCACGGATAATTCACTTCAATCGGTTAGCTCCCTATGCTGGCGACAATAAAGAAGCTGAGTTGAGACGAACTGTGTTCGGGGATTCAAGAAGTAATTTCACACCTTTATCTGAATTAAAAACAGAACGAGAGGTTGTAGGTTAAATTTAGTAGGCAACGTTAAGTCAATTTCGGGACGAAATGTGCCTAACGTAACGGTAGTGTAACGAATATTACCTACGGTGATGTAATGCCGATACCTATGACGTCAGTTGATATAGCAACAATAATATTTACTATTTACTGTCAGTTCTTGTAAAATACATAAAGTTTATAATTTATACCGGAAAAATAAAGAGTTTCTTAGTGGCTCGAATTTATAAACCAAATCTTTACTGGAAAGGGAACGAGTACGCAACAATATAATGCCTTTATTAAATAAAAAAAAATTGTGCAAATCGGTTTTGATTACAGGTCAAAAAGCGATCGAAAGATGTCGCTACTTAAATTGTTCATTGCCTTTATTTTAGTATGCAACATATCCCATATCCCGGACTACTCAGGGGCCCCCGTACTCCATACCATTGTAACGACCAGACGGAATTAAAAATAAATGATTAAAGAAGGCTGATTAAAAAGCTAAATGTTCAATATATGTAATTCATTTCATAAGGACTCCTCGATAGACTATAGTGCGAGAGTGAGAAAAAGATTCAAATATCAAAGTACAATCATAGAAAAAAACACAGTACAGTTCGAGGAGAGAAGAAACGGTATTCTGTACATTTAAAGCTTTTGTTAGTTCCTGATGTTCCTTTAAGCTTCGGCTCATCGGTCGTTGAATCTGAATTCACTGCTACGCGTTGCAAGAAAGCACACGCAACAACTGTGCGTGTAGGGTAACAATTTAGGGAAAATTTGGCAGGGTCGGTCGGAACTACCTGTGAAGTTCTTAGCTGAAGGAAACACCTGCTGTCCCAGTAACTCAGTGAAGACGGTCGTGGGCACGGTAAATACGCACAAGTGTCCGTCAAAAATATGGGGGGACTACCCCGATGTTGAGAACTGTAAAGGGCACCATCTAACTTAAAAGCAGCGTTCCGCAAGATCATGGACCGACGAGGAGAAGGTCCAGGAAAATTCACCTTGTGTAGTACCGATACCAAGTGACTCGCCAGAAGGGCGTGGGAAGCGGTGCATGCTGATGGTTTTACTAATATAATTATTGCATTGCAGCACTGGACAGTATGATTTGGATTTACTAGGCATCTCCAACCTTCTTAAAATGGCATACAATAAAAATTTGCAAAACACAGATAATTAACGATACTTCGGTTTAAAACTTAACACGCGTTATTATGGCAAAAGCAATGCGCGTGTTTAGCGAACAGCAGCTGCTGAGTCAGCATTGGCTATTACCTTAATGTGAACCAATCACAAACGATTGCTGAGTAAGCAACTCAGCAGCTGCTGTTCACTAAACGTGCCCATTGTTTTCCTTGCTACTGCAGTTTAATTTGTTTCCGTTAGATGTCGCACCCTTTGTCGTTTTTCCCAATATTATTAAGATTTTAACGAATAACTAAGTTGATCTTGAAGTCAACTCCAAATAGCGAATACTTGAAGGTTAGGGTTTACCTGAGTCGACCACGACGAGACCTTGGGAACGGTTTTCGAAGTGGATCCTTCAATTGGGGGGAAATTCCCTGGCGCCCTGGTTTATTTTATTAGTACTTCTCCCTTCTTCACTGAGCTAGCTTTGGGAAGCAGTTGTGGGTGGGAAGCAACGCTTACTCGTCACCTGGTATATTCGCGTGTTCAGGAGTATTTGTATTTACAATTTTTGGCAAAACTGACAATAAGGAAAAACAACGTCAAGATTAGGTCTTGCTTAATGTATTATTAATTATGGTTTCTACATAATTTTAATCTGTGTTTCGTATTATTGTCATATACCCTATTGGCAACGGAGGAATATAGGGCACGGTGAGTCTAGTCATTTATTACGTCGTTGATAATTGACTCATTACGTCATTGACCAAAAAAGTTTTGAAAACATACTTACCATCAGTATTAGCCAAATCTACAGCCTTTTGGCTCTCCTCCCAGTTCCCGCCGGTGATGATAATCTTCTCGAGCCCCGATTCCCAGCTGCGTTCGAGTACCGCGGGCAAGTCCGGCTCGTGCTTCTTGCCGCCATTGTACACCCCTGTGTACATCAAGTCGGTGAGATTCGCGCCGATATCTACAAAGCCAGGATGTAATCGCGGTGAGAAAACGCAGTTTTTACCTCAGACGACACCTATAAACCTCCTAATTTTCGACATTATCATGGATTAGGCGAAGATAACGACGCAACTCGCATAAATGAAGGTTAGGTTATGTGGTACTAAAGTGACCACCGCCGCATCCATGCACTGCTACGCAAAGTGATGGTCCGCAGACGCAAATTAATCGTAATCAGCCTGGTTATATTCGGCGTGTTCCTGCTGTTGACCGCGCACTTTATGAACACGCTGAGCCAGCTGAAAAGTGAGGTTAGGTCGGCGCCCAGCGTCGAGGAGAAGATCAACCGGTTCCTAAGGGGGTTACCTCTGAAGTACAAGACCAGGCGGGCGAAGAGCGACAACGTAAGCGATATTTTCGTCGGCAACTTGCGGGTACGCGCGGGTGTTAAGAGCCTGCAGGATGTTTGGGTGGAGGCGAATTCATGGGTGTCCAAAACGCAGCTGTACGATTTGGGCAACCGCAATCTAGGACGCGTTCTGTACGCCTTGAAGAACGCCAGGATTATCAAAGCTGATCTCGACGGAAGGGGCACGCAATTGAAATTCCTGTTAACACTAGACGTGAGTATTTTATCATTTACATGTACTTACAGGTGTTGTCTAAATAAAATAAACGCCAAGTGATTTACATCAAATGTCATAAATAAATAATCAAATTGTCATCATAATTATTTTTACAATACAAACACTACCATTGATTTACGATGGTCAAAAATTTAATGAATTTCTTTATGTGATTTTTAAGTGTGAGGAATTAAAAATGACCAACGAGTTAAGAATGTCAGGAGAGAGTCACACTAGCAGTAGTTTCTTGTCCAAAGTGGTAACTAAATATATACAAGCGTTTTACAAAATTCCAGAACGTCCATAGACCAACAGTTCATCATTGTTTAAAACATACTTACTCACTAAGTGTAACGAGACCCTTTAGTTCTATCATAGAAGTACTTGGAAGGAAGTTACTTATCAATCAACGAACGACATTAGCGACATCTTACGGATCGGAGTTATCGACGTACGCCAACGAGTTACAAATCAACAGGAGAGAGTCATACTAGCAGTGGTTGCTTGTCCAAAGTGGTAACTAAATACGGCCGCTGTATGCCACAAGCCTTTTACAAAATTACGGAACGTCCTCAAACCAACAGTTCATCATTGTTAAAAACACTATACTACAATACTACACTCGAACACAAACACAAAATTTCTCCGCTACGGTTGACATATTGCAGAAACTGCCCTATCGCTAGGGTTCCCAGATCCGTGCCTGACAAGAGAGTACAGTGAAAACCGACACATTGCATTTTTAGGTTTAGGCATTTAGGTTTGAAGGTTACAATCGTTGCCGATAGTAACTAATGCTAGTACTTAGTTTGACTACTCTTCTGTTAGATGGCGCTAATAAAAAAAATTAATTTCCAAATTAAAAAAAAAAAAAAAAGTGAACAACGCCTTCATACCTACGCTTTTTATTATCGCTGAATTGTTCTTGCGTTAAAATTTCTTTTTGTAAACGTGACGGCTCAATAAAATTAAAAACTCAAATAGTTTTTCGTGGCAATGTTTCTACCCCCCCCCCCCAATATGCGAGATAATCACCTACAATTGTCACTGTTCGATTCGCGAGTAAATTCTAGTCCGATTTCATGTGTCACACCATGGATCTAAGGCGATTGGTCTTCGAGTTCTAAAATTTTAGAGCAAAGGTAACTCGAAAACCAATAATGTTAGACCTATTATGCGACACATGAATTCAGGCTAGAATTTACTCGCGAACTCAAAAATTTAATAAAATACGAGAAGTTTCATTTGATATAAGCAACACATTTAAAAAAAACGTGCGGTTCTGTTACGTAACTGATAAGTTAGATCAGATAAAATTTCTTTTTTGTAAACGTGACGGCCCAATTAAATCAAAAACTCAAATAATTTTTCGTGGCAATGTTCCCCCCCCCCTCAAAATGCGCTAAAGTTCTTTGAGATAATCACTGTTCGATTCGCGATCAAATTCTAGTCCGATTTCATGTGTCACACCATGGGTCTAAGGCGATTGGTCTTCGAGTTCTAAAATTTTAGACCGAGGAGATCTCGAGAACCGATCGTATTAGACCTACGATGCGACACATGAATTCAGGCTAGAATTTACTCGGGAACTCAAAAATTTAATAAAATACGAGAATTTCATTTAATATAAGCAACACATTTAAATAAAATTCGGTTCTGTTACGTATCTGGTAAGTTAGATCAGATAAAATTTCTTTTTGTGAACGTGACGGCCCAATTAAATGAAAAACTCAAATAATTTCTCGTGGCAATGTTTCTCCCCCCCCCCCCCCCCAATGCGCTAAAGTTCTTTGAGATAATCACCGTTCGATTCGCGAGTAAATTCTAGTCCGATTTCATGTGTCTAAGGCGATTAGTCTTCCAGTTCTAAAATTTTAGACCAAAGATAACTCGAAAACCAATCATGTTAGACCTATGACGCGACACATGAATGCAGGCTAAAATTTACTCGCGAACTCAAAAATTTAATAAAATACGAAAAGTTTCATTTGATATAAGCAACATATTTTAAAAAAAATGCGGTTCTGTTTCGTAACTTGTAAGTTAGATGCTCGATTGTCAAAAACTGAATAATGCTTGCATCGCCGTCGACAAAGAAACGTTCACTGTTAGTACAAAAAAAATAATAATAATATACAGGGTGTGCCAGATAAAATTCAAACTTTGATAATTATTTTCACAATTAAATTGCAGGGGAATCAACAGGTCGTCTTCAAACCGAAATGGTACGAGCCGGACGTCATCATCGAGGGCCCCGTCTACGGAGGCAAAGACAGGTACGGCTCCGAAATCCTCGCCTTCTACCTGTCCGGTTTACTGAACAAACCTCTGGTTCCCGTCGCGGTCGAACGCACCCTCAGCATACGAAACGATTTGCTTCCCGTCGCGAGCGGAGCCTTCCTGGAGACGATCTTCGAGAGGAACCGCAGCACCTGCGTCTTCGGCAAGTGTTACTATTGCGCGAAGGCGGATCCGATTTGCGACGATTCCAAGAACCAGTTGACAGGGGCTGTGATATTTAACGTGAGGGCGAAATTCAAGAGCCACCGTTCGCCGTGGCAGCGCACTTACAAGAGGGGCAAGGAGGCCGTGTGGGAAACAAACGAAGAATATTGCAAGTAAGCTTCTGTTATTGTATCTTGTATAGTCTGTGTATGTATGCAGTGTTGCCAACCGCTTGGAGTGAAATGTTGTTACGATTAGAAGCAAAAGTCGCTGATTTGATTGTACTTTCGTGATCTTACACGATTTAAAATGGACACCTGTATAATATGAATACGCTCCGCGAAATTTCTCAAAGTGTTGTATTGAAATAACCCTTGTGTCCGTTTTTAAAACTATGTATTGCATTATTGGAAGATATCAACAGCGCCATCTCTTGAAGCTTGCCGATAGTATTCTTTTCATTTGTTTCTGTGGGGGGGTGATTCACTGGTTATTGACGGGTTATGTTGAAAAACCACAATTCACTGAGTTTCAATTGACAGTCACAAAATAATGATTGCATTGTTATAAGATACTCAACAGCGCCATCTGGTGAAACATGTCGAAAGTTGAAGATAAAAGTTTTAGCCGCTTTCCGTAGTTTCCCGTGCCGTCCGTAGAAAAACAAGCGAACATCGCAATACTGAGATAGAACCCAAAGTTACATTTTTTTTTAATGGAACGCCCTGTATATTGTTGCATTTTTGAATTCTACGTTAAATTCTAACCCGATTTGATGGGTCGCAACGTGGGTCTAATCGTAGCAGTTTTCGAGTTATTCAATGACGTGAACGACGGCTTCACCCCTCCACATCTCTCTTGTTTTTCGAATTAGGACAAAACGTCAAATATAAAAGGTGTGCTCATTTAAACGTAGTTTACGATTCCGTTTTCAGAAAAACAATCGAACATCGCAATACAGAGATACAACACAAAGTTACATTTTTTTAATGGAACATCCTGTATATTGTTGCATTTTTTAATTCTACGTTAAATTCTAGCCCGATTTGATGGGTCGCAACTTGGGTCTACTCGTAGCAGTTTTCGAGTTATTCAATGACGTAAACGACAGCTTCATCCCTGCACATCTCTCTTGTTTTTCGAACTAAGACAAAACGTCAAATATAAAAGATGTGCTCATTTAAACGTAGTTTACGATTCCGTTCTCAGAAAAACAATCGAACATCGCAATACTGAGGTACAACACAAAGTTACATTTTTTTTAATGGAACGCCCTGTATATTGTTGCATTTTTGATTTGATGGGTCGCAACGTGCGTCTAATCGTGACATCTATTACTGAAATGTGAAAATCTGTTTTTTTTATAAAAAGTGAAGCGCCATCTATGGTCTTTTCTTGGCAACCTGGTAGCATTGCTTTTTATATGTATTATTTTCAGGACGTTAAGTAATAAGTTGCCGAGGAATCGAATTTTTGATTTGGTGGACGTGGCCGTCTTCGATTTTTTAATTCAAAACGGCGACCGCCATCACTACGAGGTGTACGATAATAATTTGGTGTGGATCGACAATGGCAAGGGCTTGGGAAACCCGAACGTCCATTACGTGGACATCTTGGCTCCACTTTACCAATGCTGCGTGTAAGTATCACATATTTGATTTTAAGAAACAAATATAAATGAACAAAAGGAAACAAATACGTAAGGTGCGTTCCCGAAAAAACCGTCATCAAGTAGGCTTACGTCAAATGCAAATTTTGCAAAGTCACGTTGTAACCGTGCGATGATTATAAACATAACCTAACTTTTTATATCCGTTTAATTACGATTTTCTACAAAATTGATAATAAAACGCAATTAATGAAATAAAATCTTTATTTTATTACAAATAGCGAAATACCTCAAAGATGTAAACAAAAACTTTGACAGTTGATAAATAGCTATAAGTGATATTCAAGGTTACAACTAAGTACTAAGCTATGACGTGCCGTTATAAAATAAAAGCAAGGTCAGAGCCTTCTCGATAACGGATCTTTTTGATTTGTTCGTTTTCAGAATTCGAAAAGCGACGTGGCAAAGACTGGAGCAGTTATCCGGGGGTTTGCTCAAAGAAAAGTTGCAGCTGATGCCCGATGTCAAGAACTTCGTGAAGGAGACCCACCTGGACGCAATCGAGGACCGCCTCTTGCTCATTTACGCGACTGTAGAGTATTGTAGGAACCGCAATAAATTAGGCAACATTGGCCCTTAATTTGTCGCCTTATTTACCACCGACCGACGTCCTCTGATCATATAAAAATTACAAATCATGCAGAGCGTATGTAGAGCTAAAAAATTGGTACCCCTGCGTGTGCTCTATTGTTCGCAATGTTGCAAACTCACCAATTTTGGAACTTAGAAAAAATAAACATAAAAATGCATAAAAATAGTTTAAAATTGCAACTTGAGGGATCAATCAGTAGGAACAGCTCATGTCGGCACCTTTGATGTTCATACCATGTTCATACTAAGTTGTAAGTTCATACTACCGTCACAGTATAAGTAATTACCCAGTAATGTCACTTAAACGTCAGTGCCATTCTGTTTGGTACCCTTATGGAAATGCAATGTAACAGCTGAGTAGGTATCAAACAAAATAGCAAATGTGACAGTTATTGGAGTTTGCAGCTAAGCGTTCGCCACCTGGTGTCAACAAAACAAACCCTTTTATGCTACATAACATCTCGTGTTTTGGCGTCGATTCTGAGTAGGATGATGTGTCAGCATTGTATTATATGTGATATTTACATTAAATCAGCTTGTGTATTTGTATTGGTACGCACTTAAACACGTGCATTACAAAAATTCCGAATAGCTTACAGAGGTTCAGATTTATCCGCGGTAGCGCTGCGATTTTAAAATCAAACGCCTATACTTGAGTGACGCTACTCTGTGATTCTTATACTGTGCTTATACCACAGCATAACCAGCATGGAAACTGTTTGTCGGCACCTTTGATCTAGGGGAGCAAGATTTCTTGACCTTGGCGCCATTTTGCGAATGGATCCACCAATGCCGCAATAAAAATATTTTTGATAATCAAATTATTTAGGTTATTTTGTTAATCGGATGACAGATTATTTTTAGTTTGAATTATCAGATCACTACTTGCAAGCCTAGGGTGGGTTTACAGAAAGCAAATCAAATATTTAATTTCGAATTAAACTAATCACGATTAAGTTGCCATAAGAATTACATTGCGAACTGTCAAATTAACAACGTCATTAAAATTTGATTGCAATTAAATTTTCTGTAAACTGGCCCTTAGAATTTAAATTTACCCCAGCATGCATAATCGAAAGCACCTATTATGCTGCTAATTACATGAGACACCACTGATCGTATTCGTGCAATTTAAGGGCGCATTCGACATAATGCTCGATACACGCAATGAGCAGAAGTGTGAGGGAGAGCGACTGCGTTTCAATGCATTTAAGAGTGAGAAAAAGAAACACTCCGTGCGTCCAGTCGAATACTGGTTAGACAGATTATCCATCCGGAATATGGCGGCTCAGTTTGCGCGGGAAATTTTCCCGTCAAGGAGAATGAACCTGCTGCATGTAACAGGTGATCAATATCTTTTCTAATTAAGTGACCTATGGAAATAAAATCATGTGTCTTTAACTGGTTCATTACTTCAAATGCCATTTGAATTACATATTTATATTGCATTCCTATACAAAACGATAGGAATGCAATAAAAATAATTCAAATGGCATTTGAAATAATGAAGTAAACAAAGATATTTTTTTTTCCATAGGTCTCTTGATTAGAAAAGATATTGATCATGCGTTATTTATGCTGTGATATCAGTATCAGTGCAGTGTTGTCAGGTCTTTCCGCGTCGAATTCGCCACAGTTCTTCAAAAATGTCGCAATTTGTCTACAGATGTCGCCACAATACCCGATACCTGCGTGGTTTAAGGGTTCTTGATAATAGTAATAATAATAATGTCACCACAATTGTTTAGTTGTTTTGACTCTTTGTTTTGACTTGATACTCATATCGACTTCTGTAATAATTTTAAAAATATGTAGAAAAAACTGCCTACCGAAACAAAGGTGAATATCTATGGCACAGATGTTTAGGATTTAGTGTAATAAAATACTTCACGTTTTTTAAAAATAAAACTACTTGTACAATGGGGGCCATTAACACCTGTCGCCTTTGTTGATACCTGCAATTGAAACAACGGTTATCGTTGCAATTGTAATTGGTCTAGGTCTTCCCACTCATATTGCCGCTAAGGGTTACGTGTTCTTCGAGTCGTAACGATTTACTTGGCCACTAGTGTACGCTTGTATTTTATTTTAAAAATTATACAGGATGTTATCAATTAAAGTGGCAATAATAAATTATGCTACGTATATATATAGAGGGAGACAGCCAATCGTCAATCGGTTGTACACGACCTTGATTCCCCTTTGAAAAGTTAGTTTCCTACCAACTCTAAAAATACAAAATAAAAAACAAACAAATGTTAAAATATTCAAAATGTACAGTTGCGGACAGAAAATTTCAGATGTCACTGTCACTCATCTGACGAAATTTTTTGTCCGCAACCGTACAGATGAAATAATGTCGCTAAAAGTTCTTCATTTGAATGTTATCGCCGCTCCGTCGCTATTTAAAAAAAAAAACCGCGCCGGTTTGAGAAGGCCATAGAGGGTGCGTTCGACATCATGCTCGGGGCACGCTCTTTAATAATCTTCCAATCATAACCACTTTTTATTAGATCACTATAGGCGGGTAGCAAACGGCGTCACGAGCGCCACTAGCTGTAAGTTTATGTAGGAAAAGGTAGGGAAAACGGTCGTATCAGGGTTGGCAACACTGCTGTCAGCTGACTGTCAGTACTATCACTGGAGTTACGAGGACGATCTTTACCTTCCGTACTTTAAAACAAATCGAGAAAATACTAGCAAACACATTCAAATCTTCTTTGAAATGATATAAATGGATGGAAAGGTTTCAAGTCGTCTCCTACAATTTATGTCGCAACCTCCACCAGGCGGCGCCATCAGGTAGCTTGCTAAGGGCCTATACACGGTTCTCCATCTCGACATCACAGTTTTCTTTTTTCCTCCCCACATAATTATAATTTTTTTATTCTTAGTTCTTGGAGAGACGTTTTTTTTTTAATTTAGAGAACATTTAATGATTTTGTTGATAAATAAGAGTACAGAGTACAACTCTTAAAAAAAGAGAACAGAACTCTTAAAAAGAGTACGTCTGGTCGCCCTAACCAATCAGACTTTCGTATTTAACGCCATTGTAATAGGCGTTTACGATAATTGGAGCGGTACATGTATCGAGGTAGAAGAGTGAGATAGAACGAATGCGTTTAATGCTTGTAAGAGTGAGAAAATAGACTAACCGGTATAGACCGCTCCAATTATCGTAAACGCCTAATGTTGTTCACCCTTGGTGACATGGTGACCCTTTTATCGGCCATGTTGCAATTAACAGCGATCTCTCGCGTTTTAGTCGCGAATACGGAACGTCAACGTCCATCAAAAGATTATTCAATGAATTTTATATGCGGGTAGCAAACGGCGTCACGAGCGCCACTAGCTGTAAGTTTATGTAGGAAAAGGAAGGGAAAACGGTCGTATCAGGGTTGGCAACACTGCTGTCAGCTGACTGTTAGTACTATTACTGGAGTTACGAGCACGTTACGAGGACGATTTTTACCTTCCATACTTTAAAACAAATCGAGAAAATACTAGCAAACACATTCAAATCTTCTTTGAAATGATATAAATGGATGGAAAGGTTTCAAGTCGTCTCCTACAATTTATGTCGCAACGTCCACCAGGTAGCTTGCTAAGCGCCTATAATAGCATTTTTGAGTGAATGCATTGCCGTACACTCAGAGTATCTTTATCTCGTACTATTACATAAAATTAAAGCAAGATGCATCTTTAGAAATTAATAAACTTAAAAACTCTAATTATTTAATAAATGACCAAACAGAATTAAATAATTCACCGTTATTAAATTTATTTCGTAATTGAACATTTGTAAATATGTAATTTAGATAACTTGTTGATTGTTTTGTACATTTTCTTCTTTTTCCGTCTAATTAAGTTTTAGATTTTTCAAATCCCTAGTTTTACACAAACCACCGCTGTTAAAGATAAGTCCGTGTCACTGCATAATGAACCCTTCAAATATTTTTAGATTTGCCAACTCAGTTTCTTAGTATAGGATAATTGTGGCAGTAGGTATAAATTATCCTTCAGTAAGTAAATTAACGCAGATTCAATACACATCTGACGAAGACACTGTGTCGAACTACTACTTCTACTACTACTACTACTACTACTACTACTACTACTGCTGCCTACTGCTACTGCTACTCCTACTGTACTCCTACTGTTACTGCTACTGCTACTCCTACTGCTACTCCTACTGCTACTCCTACTGCTACTCCTACTGCTACTCCTACTGCTACTACTACTACTACTACTACTACTACTACTACTACTACTACTACTACTACATAGGTACATTACCAGCCAAAATGTTTTACAGACATTATTCTCAGTGTTCAAGATAAATATGTTAAGTTTCTTTTATGGAAACATCGATTCCCATATAAACAAGTACCCAAACCAACTAGATTATTGCTGCTGGGTATGAGGGATTTAAGCTCAAGGCGGGACGTTGCTATGTGTTCATTCTTATACAAACTCTTGAACAATCAAATAGACTGTTCTACTCTGCTATCCAAAGTTAACTTTCGTATTAATACCAAACTCACACATACAGGTATCTTTAGGGAGCGTCCCCACAGAACAAGCTATGGTCAAGCTGCATTTATGAACCGCATGATGAGAGTGCATAATAATATGTTTAATAACTGTGATTTGTTCAATGCTAGTGCTAGTTAGTTCAAAAAGCTATTATTAGAAATTGTTATGAGTACTTGTTAATACATGTCTAGCTCTATTAATGTTTGTTATTGTTTACTACTGTTTTTAATTATTTACATATTTATGTTATTTTTTCTTATACCGAGTGACTTTTAATGATTGAAGCAAATTAATATGTTGGGAACACTGAGGAATTGGCATTACTTGAAAGTTCGTTAATTTTGCGGGAATGCGTAGCTATAGGTTAGAGTTGATGTTTACATTGATGATGAAACCTGTTTAACAGATTATTATTATTATTATTCAAGACCTGGAAATGTTAGCCCCCTTTGCGTAAGCAGCACCGAATCCTTTGAGATAAGTTATTGAAGACATTATTAACGTTTTAGGTTGTCTGATATTTGCAATTGCCTCTTCAATTGCCAGCTGCACAATTCATCCAAATTGTTTAATACGTATTCTGAACACCACATTATTGAAATGAGGAAATAAGAAGTCTAAATTTAATTGAATATTAGAGCACATCTTCAAGCCCCCTTTGCGTAAGCAGTACCGAATCCTTTGAGATAAGTTATTAAAGACATTATTAACGTTTTAGGTTGTCCGATATTTGCAATTGCCTGCTGCAATTCTTCCAAATTGTTTAATACGTATTCTAAACATCAAGTTATTGAAATAAGGAAGTAAGAAGTCCGGATTTAATTGAATATTAGAGCAACTAGGCCACCAACCAGCACTGATTAAACATCCTGGGAAAAACTCCTCTAAATAATTTATTGTGGTTCGTGCTATGAAAGTAGCCATTTACTAATTCAGTGTCGTCTAACTGGTTTATAAATGGATTCAATATAAGTCTCTGATATCTATAGGCGTTAATTGTTTCCCGGAAGAATATTGGTCCAATAATTCTCCAAGACATTGCCAACCAAACACCAATTTTAAGTGGATGTAGTGCCTTTACATCAATCACATTAAAGGGATTATGTTCTGACCAAGTCCTGAAATTTTGTGAATTGATAAACCCAGAGAGATGAAACCAGGCTTTATCAGAAAAGAAAGTTGTATCTTGTTGGTCACTATTATTTAGCAGATTATTGTTATACCACTGACAAAACTGAATTTGTTGAAGAAAATCAAGTGGGTGAAGTTGTCGAACCATTGAAAGTTTGTATGATCGGAAATGAAGGTGTTTTTTCAAGATCTTCCTATGTATAGCAAACATGAGGATTCTGTTGTACAGAATCATTAACATTTTCTACAATATCGAGTGTTATTATATGTTGAGTTCGGAAATTCACGCGGTGCAAGCTCGGAGTGAAAAGTAGAGTGAGATCACAGCTGTTTTGATATACGTAAAAGTGAGACAAAAGTGCTTGAAGAGTGAATAGAGCAAGCACGAAGGAATTACCGAACCCAGCAATAGTGGGGCGACCAGTGAATTTTCCTTTTTCTACATTACCGGTTTGCAAGAAACGTTCATTTATTAACTGATTTTGAACTGAACTGACTTTAAAGTGAATAGAGAGACTCATAAAAGGAATGATGTTTTGGAACTAAAATTAACATAACCTCAAAATACATATGAAATCAGATGAAACTGATAACTGATTTGGAAAACCAGCTTGATCAGTGCGGTGTGCGGGAGGAGAAATTCAATCACTTCCTCATCACTGGTCGCCAACTGAATAACTGTAAATGGAATGCAATCAACGATTTTGAAGTGAATTTGAATCTATTCGTGTTCGTTGTAAATGAAGGACGGCTATTCTAAAACAGTGTTGTGAAAAGAGGCAAAACTCAATTTGTTGTTCAGTTGAGACTGAGCACTCATTTCTGCTGAATGAAGTTCACTCATCATAACATGTTCCAATCAGGTAGCGGAGAAGTTACGCTACAAAAAATGGCGACCCCTCCAACTCATCAACTTATGAGAGGTCGCATTCAGCAGAAATTTGGTCAACAGTTGCACAACTTTCGGGTCTGCTGAATGTGCCCATTTTCATTTTGTACTCCGCTTAGAAAATAAGCCATTACTAAAAATGTATTTTATTCTGTGCTCAAAACCATTTTGGTAATAAATTGAGATAATTAAATATCTGATTTATTTGGTTTTTCATGATTCGACAATAAACGAATTTATTATCATTAAAAGTCACTCGGTACTATTACTGGAGTTAAGAGCACGTTACGAGGACGATCTTTACCTTCCATACTTTAAAACAAATCGAGAAAATACTAGCAAACACATTCAAATCTTTTTTGAAATGAAATAAATGGATGGAAAGGTTTCAAGTCGTCTCCTACAATTTATGTCGCAATGTCCACCAGGTAGCTTGCTAGGAGCCTATAATAGCATTTTTGAGTGAATGCATTACCGTACACTCAGAGTATCTTTGTTTCGTACATAAAGTTAAAGCAAGATGCAAATATCCCGATTGTAATCAGTGTAGGTGAATCGAGAACGCCGTAAGAGCAACAATTACAGAATTCTACTACCTACATCTGCAATTTCATTCTTTAATAATAAAACTTACAATTCAGATATTTCTGTGGAAATTTTAATTTCAATTTTTTAAAATTTGGATTGATTCGGCCTTTACTTGATGAAAATTCATTATCACACTTAATGAAAACACTAAAATAGCGAATTTTCACAAATTTTATTAGTTTAAAACATGACAATTGTTTCGACACACAGTGTCTTCGTCAGATGTATATTGAATCTGCGATAATTTACTTACTGAAGGATAATTTATACCTGCTGCTGCTACTGCTGCTGCTACTGCTGCTGCTCCTATTGCTACTCCTACTGCTGCCCCTACTGCTACTACTACTATTACTACTACTACTGATATTACTGCTACTACTACTGATACTACTGCTACTACTACTACTGCGACTGCTAACTACTACTACATATTTACATTACCAGCCAAAATCGTTTTACAGACATTATTGCAATAATGGAATTATTTGTAGATGAAATTTGATTGAACTTCTTCATAGTTTATAAGTAGTACTAATGAATTGTTGAGTGAAAGAATAGTAAGTGATTATGCTTCTGCATCATAGTCACTTACTGTTCGTTCACTGAACGATTCATAAATAACAAAACAATTTATTATGGCCGTGGGGTTATATTTAAATTTCCAGGATTTTTCTTTAACAGGTTTCTGCATTACTTATTAGTATTATCATACGTCAGGCAAATACAGATGGCGCAGAAACTTGCCACCATTTTTATACGCAAGAGTCGGCAGTCTATTTCCTTCCTTGTCTATGAGTCTATAGGTATATTTTTGTGACTAACGCGGTTCAATGCATGATTTAAAGATTACGTCATGGATTACAGTAGTCGCGAAAGCGTGCTGGTTGAAATATCTCTGTGGTAACTGGAAAAACAGGAACAACAGGTGACAAATTTACTGCACACGTATGCATTTAAAACATGTAAACCAAATTACAACGATTACCAGCCGAAAATAATCGAACCATGGATGCAGAAAATGCACACTGGTCGAAAGGTTCATCCATGTGTTACAATAACCGCGTTCAAAAATTGTAACCACGACGTCATAGTTACTCACGAAAACGTTGTTGTTTAAAACACGCCGTCTTTCATCCGTCGCGAAAATATCCCTTATTTCCTTCCTTTTTTTTTCATTCCGTTTTTGTGTAGAAAATTTCAAATTCTTTTTCCGACAATTTGATTGGAAATTTTTCGAAAAAAAACATTTTCTCGAATCCTTTCCTACCTTATAGATTTCGACGCGGCGATTTCAAATATGGGGTCGTTCATGCCGCTAGTCCTAACCGTTCTCGAAATATCGAGGTTTTTGTGTAGAAAATTTCCTTCCTTGTCTATGCTCAGGGTTGCGTTCAAAAATGAACACCCCGGTGTGAGGTGTGACCCGGCGAGGTGTTGTGACGTTTCATAGTGGAGTGCACACCGTATATGAACGCTTGGGGTGCATGTGAGGATAATTTAAAGTTAAATGGACATACCGAGTGACTTTTAATGATTGAGACTTATTTTATTAGATTGGCAACACTTTTCAATTTTTATGTTGGTGTGCTGGATTTTCAAATTCAAAATATAGATTTAGGTTAGTGCACTAGATTGTCAAACTCAAATAAATTCGTTTATTGTCGAATCAAGAAAACCAAATAAATAAGATATTTAATTATCACAATTTATTACCAAAATGGTTTTGAGCACAGAATAAAATACATTTTTAGTAATGGCTTATTTTCGAAGCGGAGTACAAAATGAAAATGGGCACATTCAGCAGAACCGAAAGTTGTGTAACTACAAATTTCTGCTGAATGCGACCTCATGAGGTTGATGAGTTGGAGGGTTCGCCACTTTTTGTAGCGTAACTTCTCCGCTACCTGACTGGAACATGTTACGATGAGTGAACTTCATTCAGCAGAAATAAGTGTTCAGTCTCAACTGTTGGATCAGGAACTGTTACTAATATGTTCTGCTGAATCAGCCCAATAGTAATTGAATTTATTCACAGCAGCATGCCTATGACGATTTCATTGAAATATACCCTGAACAACAAATTGAGTTTAGTCTTTTTTCACAACACTGTTTTAGAATAGCCGTCCTCCATTTACAACAAACACGAATCGATTCAAATTCACTTAAAAATCATTGATTGCATTCCATTTAGTTATTCAGTTGGCGACCAGTGATAAGGAAGTGATTGAATTTCCCCTCCCGCACACCGTACTGATCAAGCTGGTTTTCTAAATCAGTTATCAGTTTCATGTGATTTCATACGTATTTTGAGGTTATGTTAATTTTAGTTCCAAAACATCATTCCTTTTATGAGTCTCTCTATTCACTTTAAAGTCAGTTCAGTTCAAAATCGGTTAATAAATGAACGTTTCTTGCAAACCGGTAATGTAAAAAAAGGAAAATTCACTGATCGCCCCACTATAATAACACTCGATATTGTACAAAATGTTAATGATACTGCATAACAGAATCCTCATGTTTCCTATACGAATCCACTCGGAAGATCTTGAAAAAACACCTTCATTTCCAATCATACAAATTTTCAATGGTTCGACAACTTCACCCACTCGATTTTCTTCAATAAATTCAGTTTTGTCAGTGGTATAACAATAATCTGCTAAATAATAGTGACCAACAAGATACAACTTTCTTTGCTGATAAAGCCTGGTTTCATCTCTCTGGGTTTATCAATTCACAAAATTTCAGGACTTGGTCGGAACATAACCCTTTAATGTGATTGATGTAAAGGCACTACATCCACTTAAAATTGGTGTTTGGGTGGCAATGTCTTGGAGAATTATTGGACCAATATTCTTCCGGGAAACAATTAACGCCTATAGATATCAGAGACTTATATTGAATCCATTTATAAACCAGTTAGACGACACTGAATTAGCAAATGGCTACTTTCAACAAGATTCCGCCACTGCTCACACAGCACGAACCACAATAAATTATTTAGAGGAGTTTTTCCCAGGATGTTTAATCAGTGCTGGTTGGTGGCCTAATTGCTCTAATATTCAATTAAATCCGGACTTCTTACTTCCTTATTTCAATAATTTGGTATTCAGAATACGTATTAAACAATTTGGAAGAATTGCAGCAGGCAACTGCAAATATTGGACAACCTAAAACGTTAATAATGTCTTCAATAACATATTTCAAAGGATTCGGTACTGCTTATGCAAATGGGGCTTGATAATTTGCTCTAATATTCAATTAAATTTGAACTTCTTATTTCCTCATTTCAATAATGTGATGTTCAGAATACGTATTAAACAATTTGGATGAATTGTGCAGCTGGCAATTGAAGAGGCAATTGCAAATATCAGACAACCTAAAACGTTAATAATGTCTTCAATAACTTATCTCAAAGGATTCGGTGCTGCTTACGCAAAGGGGGCTAACATTTCCAGGTCTTGAATAATAATAATAATCTGTTAAACAGTTTTCATCATCAATGTAAACATCAACTCTAACCTATAGCTACGCATTCCCGCAAAATTAACGAACTTTCAAGTAATGCCAATTCCTCAGTGTTCCCAACATACTAATTTGCTTCAATCATTAAAAGTCACTCGGTATTATCAATCATCACTGTCAGTGATTTTAGTATTTAACGGTTAATAAAATATTTTGATTACTTAACAGAATTTACAGCAGATTTAATAATAAGAAATTAAGTAATTGAAACTGATTTTCGCACGCTTGCTTCACATTGCGCATGACGGTAAATTTTTCCCCTGTCGCGATCGAGGAACGAGGAGTGCATTCAAAGTGTGCGCCCGAATCTTTATTTGAACGCTTGCGGAGTTTCCTTTAATTCATTTTTGAACGCTTGAGGTTCGCCTAGGTATCACTCTTACCCCGGGGTACGCCATTTTTGAACGCACTCCAGGCGTCTCTAGCAGAAACGCGTTTCCGATTGTTGGCGACACTGTTCGTTAATTGTCATTCTATTCTCACTTTTTTATGTGATCTCGTTGCCGTTGTTTTTTGTTTGTTATTTCACCACCCAAAAAAAATGATACGCGTTGCGTGTAATCTATTCGGCCGCAAAAATTTGCGCTGCGTGTTAGGTGTACGAGAGGCCGACTTTCACACAATGAAATTCACCACCGAGCTCAAAGAAGACATGCAGAGAAGCAAAAAGTTACGCCGGCAGATCTCGAAGGAGACCGCATGGGAGACCGTTCTGAGGCACTTAGACCTAAAGCCGTGCACCCCGAGTACGTACTTTGACGTTAGCTTATCCACACCGAAAATCACACATCATTTTCTAGGCCTAAGATGCGAAAAATGCGGCAGCAATTTCGGAACTATAGTAATACGACAGAGCGAAGCAGAAGCTTACGACGTAGTAGCCCCCGATGTAATCGACACGGCGAAGACAGTATTTATAATAAAGGCAGACACTTTTGAAACGAAGCAGCAGAAAGATGCGTGTCTTTCGGAAAGATTGTTCTTACTTAACAGTCGACTAAGTACTAACAGAATCCAAACCAGAAACATATCGACTTCTTCCTGGAGAAGAAACCGAAGCAGCAACAGAACGAAGCTACTGGATGATGATGAAATCGTGAGTTAGTTACTTCAATTTCTACTTCAATTAATTCCGTCTCTTACTGCCTCATTGTGTCATTTTTTTTTGGTTAGCCATCTCCGTGCCAGAGCGAATCGGAACTGGCGAGCATCGGCGTCATCGGTGGCTCCAAGGAAATCGACGAAATACGAAAGTTATTCCCGTACCCCAAGAACGTCCTGCACAACTGCTTCGACTTCCTGGCGCAGGAGCTAAGAAAGAACGACCTGAAACTGACCCCCCATTACAAGTACAACTCGCTCACGAAAGCCTGGGCCTGCACGTACCACCTGAAGTGGCCCGAGGACGTCAAGTTCACCAAGAGCGACGTGAGGAAGCGTGACGCGTCCCACAAGTGCGCCATCGCCTGCCTTCACTGGCTCAAGGCCCAGGAGAAAATCAACAGGTCCGGGCAGCCGTTGCTGTTGCAGAAGGAGGCGGTACGCGAGTTGAAGCAGAGGTTGTCCGTTTTGAGCTTGAGTCAGGACGTCGAGGACAAGCTCAACTTGATCTCCGAGCTGTACTCGAAAAAGTTGCTGAAGTATTTGACGGCTGGCTTTGGGGAGGATTCCACGGCGGAAAGCGATACTGCGGACGACGAAAATCTGGAAAAGCTGTGGCCCAGAGAAATGAGGCAGAGGCGTAGGCAGTGGTATTTGGGACTCGACGTGTACTTGGCCAAAGGATACAGGGAGTTGCCTATTTCTCAATACAAGTGAGCCATTATTAGTATTTTCTTTAGGCTAATTTTTTTTCACAAACGAAGCATTTGAAGCGACGGTCAACATGTTCCCTTTATCTTCTATGAGAAGTTAAGTTTTATGTGAATCAAGAAGGGCCAACTTCACAGTTGGCAACACTAGACCATCAAAATGTTATATCCGACATAACCAGTATTGTGCTAAACGGGTAAAACGTCATTTTGTTAAAAAAAAAAGGTATTTTACATGCAACTTGGAAAGTATTATCTGATATGTGATATGTAGATATTCACTCTCTCTTTTTCTCCCACTGTAGTTGCTTAGTTCCGTTTTTGTTTACAGCCAGCGGCCCAGCGTTAGTGATGTAAAATAGCCAGCTATTTATATAAATAGCAAAAATAGCCGGATATTTTGCATTTGAAAATATCCTGCTAAATATCAGGATAGATATCCGATATGTATCAGGATAGATATCCGACATTTAGTTGGTTGAAAAGAAAAACAAAAGTAGGAGATAAATAATATAATCGGCTCTTTATTGACTTTTTATTCAATTTCGAGTAAATTTATAACAGAGAAACCGATTTTATTTGTTAATATTTTTCTTTCTTTACAATAACACTAAAATAAAATTAGTTATGTGGTAGAAACAAGTAAATTGGTTTTTTTAAATTAAATTTCTTTCTCTTTAGATTTAAAAAACCACATAGCAATGTTACGTTTAATTGCCAATAACTTTTGCAACTACTGGTACTGGGCACAAAAAACTAACATTAAATGAATTATTTGGCGGCAAATTTGAAATAATTAGTCCCTCGGCTATTAATATTTATAGCCGTGGATATATATCCGGATAAATATCCGGATATTATAGTGGCTATTTTTTTACTCACAACACTACCCAGCGTGTGGCCCATAGACAAATATAAGACAGCTCATTCCCATGCTTTGACACTGGCAATGAGTGAACAGTGGCGGTGACGCGGGCGGTACTACCGAACTATTCAAATAGCGCCACTTTTAAAATATGGCTTCTATTCAGAATTTTATTTTATCATTTAATTTAATGTCAAGAAAAATATAATGATAAGAAATTTAATTTGAAAATATGCAAAGAGTAACCACAGCAATAATATTATAACTTTGGTTAATCCTTAATCATTTTCAGATTAAATTTCTTATCAATATATTTTTCACGACATTAAATTAAATGGCATTATGGCAAAAAAACGTTGATTTCCATGTTTTAGGACGGTGATTTTAGAAAACACTAAAAAATTATGGATACAAATTTATTACAATGTTAATTTACATATTTACCAAAGTCTTAAGACTAAATACGTTAGTCTAATAAATCTAAACTAAGGCTTTATCATTGCCATACATACAAAAGAGACGATATGAAATCAAATTCGTATCAATTTATTTGCATTATGAATATTGAGCAATCAGTATAAAATTAATGTGTTTTGCTATTTTTATATAAAAAAATCAGTACCATATTCAAATGTATGAAATGATAAGAACAAAAGCAACGGTTTATGAATATTATTGCTTAGTAATAACATTGTAGTACAATATTGAAGGAACTAACAATATTGATAGTTGTAGGAACTAACTAATGCAGAAGGAATTAACAATATTGTTAGATCCTTCTGCATTTACAATAAAAAAACAATACAATAGCTAATTTAATAATGCAACATTTTAGAAAACATTATACATATATTATACAGTTTCTTAAATTACAACTGTTCAACTGTCAACCAAAATGTATACACTATGTACTCAAAAAGTTATTATTCTTTTACCTGGTTTCTCTTCTATTATTTCTTTACATTATGTTTGTTTTGTTTTTTTTATGGATCAATAAACGTCGTTATTATTATTATTATTATTAAAAGTGTACAAGGGACAATCACACAATGAATACTTAACCACAGGTCGAAAACTAAATTATTATATTAAGAAAAAAAAATATCTGAACAAAAACAGAGATCCATTTGTATATTGCTACCAACATTGGCCCATATCATAATCGTTTCACTAGCTACTTGAAACACCTCCAAACAAATTTTTAAACTAGACGTATGAATCTGTTTAGAAATTAAATACGTAATGAATACATACGAAAATGTAATTGCCCCTTTGACATTTTTGAGTAGTGTACTTACAATACAAAGTTTACAAATGTAGTATTTTTTGATATTTTGATTTGCTTTGAACCACAAACGATCTTCCGTGAATTTATGCAAAATACAATTACATACGATATTAAAAAATTTGCTTATAATACTTACTTTATGAACGTCACAATTACTGAAAGAAGAATCTACATGCTCATATAAGACTTCAAGAATATTTTGTTTGATATTATTAATATGGGGATGATTTTCTAAGCATTTGTGAATTATATCATAAGCAACGGTTACACATTGAATCATGCTATCGTGGCAGTAAAACAACTTTAAATTTGTGGGATCGTTTTCTTTGAAACTAATAAAATTGTGTACCATTTCAATACTGTCACTTTTAAAGCACGATGAACATTTTTCACAACCTGTCCTTAATATTTTGATAAAGAATCCACAAACATACGCCGTACTTTCGGCATCAAAAGAATTACGATCAATACTAATGTTAACCATATTAAGTAATTCAGATGTTACAACGGGTGGTGTATGAATATTACTTGCAGCAATTTAATCAACATTTGACATTCATCATCTTCGCAATTTTTCGCCAACGTTTTACATGATGATAATTATTGACTATTGCAGTTTTCATATAACTTAAGAATTGATGCGGAGTCGGATTAATGTTGGCTGCACCGTATTGACGCACCGTACTGAAATATTATTTAAATATTATATGGCTATCATTAAATGATATAATTAAATCAGTTACCTAAAGAAATTCTCTAATGGATCTTGTTGTACGCATCTAGTCTTCAATGTACCTTGCTCACTTTGGAAATAGTGAGCATACAACTCTTTCATGGAGTTCATCTTGAAGATGAGGCCCTTGATACAACGAGGAGCTTTGCATTGGACGCCATTTTTGAAAAACTTCCAATTTTCGAGTTTTGGAATAATGGTATTCCAAAACTTAATATGCCCACTTGAGCAACTTATCGCACGTTTCAGAGGTTTTCCTACAAAATCAAAACACAGTTTGTTAATATGAACACAACACTTTAAATTTTCGTAAATTACCTGAGAAAACTCTAATATTACGACTATTCAATGAATCAAAAATAAAGTCCTTGAGATGTGCAAATTCTGCAGTATATATTACCTCTGCTGGCAGATTTGCAGATGCCACCATCAATTCTATCGATGCTGCCACTATTGAACTGAAAATCTGGGCAGTAAATGAAACTTTCATTTTAACAAAACTTATATTTAATTTGAAATGTAACGGTTTAATTTTCCTCATTGCTAAAACAAACAAAATCAAATAATAAGATAACGATAATTAATGATTTTATGTATCCACCTTGAAAGCATCTGGTCAAGTCAATTTTGTATGCTTCTTCAATGTGTACCCACTTGGCTACCTTATTGATATCAAAATGAATATCATATTGATGTAATGTATTCCGGATGTTCTTGATAATATGGGAAGTATCATAGAACATGAATATTTTTCTTCCATTAATTACGATATGATGTCCTCCTTCATTTGTACTATTAACTAATTGGCTTACTGCCGCTACATTCGTAGTCCTTAAAAATAAATATGTGTAATGTTTTACATTCTGAACACAACAATTTAAAATTGACTTTTACCTTGGTCACAAACACAACCAACTACATGAATGTTTCTTTCAATTAAACAGGACAGAATATCAATTAATAATTTCTTTACAGAAACGGTTTTAATTTGATCTTTTGTGAAATAAAAAGCTATAGATTGCTTCCACTATCCAGATAATGATGACAGCATAAAAACTAATGCATGGTTTGCTTCTTGGTTGGATCTTCCTAAATGTCCAAGATCTACATATCCAACAATTTTATCATGCGCCTTATCATAGGTTAATGCCTGTTTTAATGCTATTTCGTCGAATAATAAGACACATTGTTTCAATTCTTCTGAACAGCTAGTTACTACTGCCCCGGTATAACCAGTCTACAATCAAAATTTAAATACAACACTTATTAATAAATTTATACAATAAACAAACGTATATGAATTGTCACATAAACCAAATTAAATAGTCATTCGATTCGCAAATAAAGATACTTACTTTTTGAACTTTGTTTTGGAGTATGATAACATCACAACACTTGAAAAGTCTCTTTAAGATGTTGAAGGTCTCATACCACTAGTACTAGGTAATGAAAGAAATACAGGTGCACACTCTTCTGTACAGGGTAATACTGAAAATATGAAAATATACAAGACCTTATAAATGATTGTATTGAAGCAGGCTATGTGCGTGTATTTAAATTATTTAATGCTAGAACACTTAACAATTACCTAATTCAGTTGGTGCCTTTACCACTGTTACTCGGGAACTCTCTTCACTACATTCCCTATTAATTCGATCAGGATAGGCAAATTTCGATAGTTTATGCTTCTTTGTATTTGTGAAGTGCTTATCCGTAAAATGCAGTTGACAAATTCTGCTCGTCGCACAGTGGGCTCAAACAGATAATTAGGGGAACTTTATTCAAAAATCATGTATTTTATTGATATAAAAAAATAACACATGTAGTTTAAGCAGACTCTTATTAAGTCGGAACAACCCTTTATTTGACTGAAAATGTATTTAGATGTTTGTTTTGTGTTGAAGAAACTGAAAGTGAAATAGTGTTGACATTTTCAGTGACTATCATTGTCTCATTTGATTCTATATCATTTTACAATATTATTCAGTATTGTTTATCAATAAATATTTTTGTTTTTGCAATGTCGAACATCATTGAAGGTTTATAGATGTTTACAGTGCATCAATTTAGCTGCATCAACGAAAAAAATGAATATTATTAAGCACATTTGATTTGTCTTGAATTGTCTCATATTCTAAAGGCCACATCTTTTTTTGCAAGAGTTTGCATATCACTAATTATGTATTTTGCTACTCTTAAAAATGCAATCTTTTGTTTTCTAATCAAAATACGTGCCCGAATTTGCCCCTTTTCTGACTTTTTTGAATTATTGTTTGTTATAGATAAAACGAAATACAAGAATTTATTTCAAGAGTGGTTAACTCAGAAAACATTTAACTCATGTAAAAATGTGGACAATTAAAAGTGTTTGTGTTTAGTAAAGACAAAATGACGGATTTACAACATTTAAATAAAAAAAAATGAATATTTTATTAAAACTATAGAAGAAAAATGGAAAAAATGTAATCGAATCTCATCGCGGTTTCTTGCTGGTAATTATTTACGGTTAGAGAAAGCTCATCAATAAATAAGTATAAAAAATTAACTGTAACTTCTATTTACATTTTTTTTATTTTATTTTTACTAAGATAGTACAATATCAAAATTATCTAACTACTTGAATTAGTAATTTTTTGCAGATAGACTATTTTTTTAGCTATAATTTCTTAATATATTCTTCATTTTATAATAATACATTATAGTTATACGTAATTATGCTTTTTTGGGTCAATTTTTAAAAAGACTGATCTTTCGTTGTTGATTCAATAATAAAGTTCTCCTAATTTACTATGTGAGACCACTGTGCGTCGGCGTGATTCTGATATTGGGAAGTTGATTGAAAATGTTCATCCATTTTTCTCTTCTTGTAGTTTTCAATGGCAACTAAAAGAAGTGAATTCCACATTCGTTTGGATAATGAGAGTCACAAGATGGTACGCAACATCTAAATTTCGTTCCTCCCATCTATAAAAACTGTTTGTGTTAAATATCTTTGAAAAGGATTGCTGAACTATAAAAATGTAATTGCAAATAATGTACCAAACTTGAAATCTGTATGATATTTATGAACGTTTATGAATAATTCGTGAAGACTTAGTAAGGTGTAACCAATTTTAACTATAAAAAATGAGAATAGGAAAATTCACAACACTTCTGAATATGCCAAATTTCCCTATACCAGCTCTGATCTGAAATACTTTTTTGCGAACCTGTAGGTATAAACAGCAAATGATTTCCAACAGAAGATTTCAAATATTTAAAAAAATTCTGGACTATTCAGTTAAAAATAAATATTTGATTATATAATAAACGATTTCGAAATTGTTCATTTGTTTCAAATAGAGATTCCGGTCGATAGGACGTAACATCCTTTATTCAAATTTGTATGTAAAGTCTCTTGCTTACCTTCACCTTCACTTAACAATATATATCAGTTAAATTGTAAAGTATTTAATGTAAAACTAACACACAATTAACACGAAACACGAGTCGCAACTAGTTACTAACAATACTAAACTCCACTTGTTAAATGTTACTGATTAGAATTTACAAACTGGCATATTTATTAAGATTTGAAACTATACAAATTTTAGGGGAAAGTGAAGCTATTGGTCGAAACTGTAATTAGGGGCTGACCAGGGTTGTGCCTTAAAAATGTTTTTAGAAATTAATATTTCTAGTAACTTACAATGGGTAAAACCGAGATGCTTTTAAATACATTAGGGATGAGATAAGAAGTCTTAAGCAGCAGGGGGTTGGAGCCCGATGCGGTATTATGAATATTAGGAAAATCCAAACTGTGTTATAATGAAGACTGCTAAGAAATTGCCATTAAGGAGTAATTGGTAAATTGCATTAAATGGGGTTGGAAATTCATACGAAACAATAAAATTAATCACAAACTCTTTTAAACGGACACTAAATGGCGCATAAACACTTAACGTTTCGCAGTCGTTCGACAGCTTCGTCAGAAGTGAAAAATATATTTTTCGAACTGTCGAACGACTGCGAAACGTTAAGTGTTTATGCGCCATTTAGTGTCCGTTTAAAAGAATTTGTGATACAATTTTCATCGGACAAGAACCAGCTTTAATAAAATTAATGCTAATTAACTATGCGAAAAGCGCATTTCGACAAGATCATGGCCCTATAACTATTTCTGATTATCTATAAGTTATTTTACTAAGAACTAATATACCACAAAATGATTGATCAAATGAATTGATTACAAATGTACAAATGCGCGCCAACACCACTTCTACTCAGTACGGGGCTTTTATATGGTTTCCAAAGATGAATGAAGCTTTCTACAACTTTTTGTAGATTTTAGTTAATTTCCTTGCCGTTCGTAAAAACGTTCCCATCGCTATGGAAATTGGTTACAGATCACTAAATTTTTACGAATTATTTACGCAAGATAGAGACTCAAAAATTTCCTATTATAATAATCTCACTATATACAGGTTGAGTCCAAAAAAAAAACGCCTACGCGAATAGCGTCGTTGTTTATTGTCGTATTTGAGCGGTCAAAAAATCAAACAAAATGGCAGAAAAAACTCAGCTGTCAACTTTTGTTTTTTAAATGCAATGGTATGATTACTGTAATCAATATCGAAAGAACTTTTTTTTCTGCGATCAATGATGTGCTGCAACCAACACTTATTTTTCAAAACAATAGAAAACAATAAAAAGAAATAAATTAATTATTTACATGAAATGTCGTAATAAACAGTTGGTGAACAATAAATAGAGAGTTTTAGCAATTTTTACGATATGGATAACGTTTACGCTAAATGCTGTAAAAAGACTGACGCGCTTGCTCATATATTTGTGAGCATGCGCATTAATAGTTTTGTAGCTTTTAGCGTACACGTTATCCATATCGTAAAAATTGCTAAAACTCTCTAATGATACATGTTTTACGGTAAATAGTGTAGTATAGTGTAGTACTTCCTCATAGGCAAAAAAATTACGATAACTTTCAAATTCTTTTTTGTTGTTTTTTCCTATTGTTTTGAAAAATAAGTGTTTGTTGCAGCACATCATTGAACGCAGAAAAAAACGTTCTTTCGAAATTTATTACAGTAATCATACCATTGCATTTAAAAAACAAAAGTTGACAGCTGTCATGCAGTTGTCTTAAATGTATTAAAGATGCAAGGTATGGTATTTTGTAGAGTTTTTTCTGCCATTTCATTTGATTTTTTGACCGCTCAAATACGACAATAAACACCGACGCTATTCGCGTAGGCGTTTTTTTGGACTCAACCTGTATATTTAAATATTTTCAATTCCAAAAGAAGCTTTAGAAATTTCCTCATTCAATAGCAAACCAGTATTTTAGGAAATGTAATTTGTGTGGTTGTAAATTATGCACTTACCTTATACGAAAGATAGCTACTGCTTTGATAAAATCATAATTTTTGGCTGCCAATGTCAGGAAACGTAGTTATGTAACAGAATTTTTGGTATTTCGAAGAGATGTTAAAAAAATGTCCGAAATTTTCTGTCTGCAATTGTACATTTTGTTTTTTATTTGGTAATTTAAATGGAATTTTACCAGTTTATATCCCTGATGATGTCTGTGGTAGAAAGTCAAAAGAGCATAGGTCACATTTTCTGTAAAACGGAGTTATGTACGTAAATGCATTCAAAAATGAAATTTGTGAATATTTCGTCCGTTTTGATCGCCCGAATGTGAAATACTATAATGAATAACTATAGTTAAACCCTTAGCCTGCTTTCACACTAGCCGTCAAAACGCACGGCCGTGCGAAAACACGGCCGTGCAATTCATGGCATAATGTGAAGAGACACACGCCTTGCAATGACCTGCTAAATAACATCCGTGCACGGGCATTATTTAGCGTTGCATTGGTAAGCACGTAACTCTTCACATTTATGTTGGACGAAATATTCACAAATTTTATTTTTGAATAGGTACATTCAGTCCATAACTCCGGTTTGCAGAAAATGTGACTTTTGTCCTTTTAACTGCCTACCACAGATGTGTTAACTACGTAATTGTCTCTTCTGGCATTAATAAAAAATCGAACGCATTAATTTTTAAAACTTAATTAATGTATTAGTAATAGAGATCGTGTTCTGAAATTCCATTAATAAATAAGCAAATAGTTATATTACACTAACAGAAACATTTTTGAAAAACGTCATAAGTTAGTTTTTTCAGCCGAAAAATGATTAAAAAAAGTAATTCCACCTTAGTAGAGAATTACGAATTATTTAGAAATATTTACATTTATAGACAATATGTATAATTAGATTTAGAAATTCTCGGCATTGGGGTACGAGACAGAATATTACGAACAATATTCAATTTCGACGAAGTAATTTTTTAAATTTAATAGATGCACAATTCTATTGCGTACTAAAGATGAGTATTACCGGAAAATGTTGTTTCTACGTTTCATCTAAGTATGTTACAATTAACTAACATGACACTTACACATTACATACTTTAAATTATTTTCATTAAGATATGGTCAAAACACTAGCACTCACATATTCCCTGTAATTAACCACAAAACAAGAGGTTCTGTGTAAAATTCAAAATAATAAAATTTAGAAAATATGCATCCAGCATTACACATATGCAGTACAGATGTCGACATCTCACATTAGTCAGGATATTCAGACACAGGTGACACCTATTTTCTATAAGTCGATTATTTTCGTCTGAAAACACCATCATCAGCGCCCCCCTTGTGGATACGCCCAACTATATTCACGTTGCCAATTCCGTAATCCCTATGGGATGTCTTATATTTGTCTATGGTGTGGCCCAACGCACCTGTACAGTGTTGCCAGTAGTTCTAAGTTTGACTAACTGTCAATACCAGTGTTGCCAATCCACTCTAAGCCGATTACCCTTTTCAAATTTTAAGAAACAATGAGTAATAAAATTGAAATGAATGAATGAAAATTTATTTTATCAAAAATACGAAATTTATTTTATTTAAGTGCCTGATATTATCGGACTTACCTTACACACGTGGATGCTGTACGACAGATTTTTCAGGTTAAAATCATCTTAGGCTACATTTAAGCTACATTTACATTCAATTTCGTGCCAGCATTAATTCGTAACACGAAAGTTTGACGTGTGCTTTCTTATGATATCATTTACATTGACCAATCTAAATGATATCATAAGAAAGCACACGTCAAACTTTCGTGTTACGAATTCGTGCTGGCACGAAATTGAATGTAATAGCGTTTTCGATTCATCTGCACTGGTTGCACTCAGTGTATTTGCATCTTCTTCTAACCTCGTGTAATAATACAAGATGAAGATATTCTGATTGCGCACTAGTGCAGTCAATCGAAAACGCTGTAAATGTACACGGAGAGAAAATCTGGTTAAATAGGACCTACGAATTTATTTAATTGAATTAAAACTACTTTACTTTTAATTCAAAATAGACTTAATAAAGTTACGCAAATCTCTTGTTGAATTAAATAAGTATTTGTTGAATAAAAAAAATATATTGTTCATTGAAATAAATAAATTCGTAGGCCCTATTTAACCACGTAAATGGTAAATTCAATGCAATTATTTTTCTCCGTGTAGCCTTAGGCAATCGGCAACAGTGCTGCCAACCGACCAAGCGAAGCATTTCGGAAAATAGTTGTGAAAAATTCCAATAGATGTCCCTGAATTTCGGTTAAGGTTGAGCTAATTTAAATCACTTGATTAAAATCATACTTAAAATAACAGATTCTATTCAGGCGATTTTTATTTTTGAAAATCATTTTAAAAATTTTTTTTAAAATTGTCATGAAATAAACAAAACTGGGTCCAAATTTTTAAAATTAAAACATTTTGACAGTTATTGTGCAATTTTTGACGCTAAACAAAACAAAAAACGATCAAAAAATAAAGAAAATTTGTAAAATTAAAAAATTCATAATAAATAAACAAAACTTTCTAAAATTAAGATTTGGCATTTGTGCAATATTTGACGTAAAATAAAACAAAAGACGATCGAGATATAAAGAAAATTTATAAAATTATTATTATTATTTATTATAAAATTAAAAAAAATAGAAATTAAAAAAAATCATTGAATAAAATTAGAAAAAAATAATAAAAATAAACGAAATCTCAACTAAATTACAAAAAAAAATAAAAATTAAAAATTCTCATTAAATAAACAGTACTTTCTACTTTCTATAAAATTACAAAAAAATTATAAAAATTACAAAAAATCATAAAAATTTAAAACAAGACGATCGACAAATTTATAAAATTGAAAAAAAATAAATATAAAAACAATCTCATTGAATAAAATTAGGAAAAAATAAAAATAAAAAGAATCTCTCTCTCTCATTCAATGAAATTACAAAAAATTGAAATTACAAAATTCTCATTAAATAAACAATATTTTCCATTTTCTATAAAATTACAAGAAATTATAAAATTATAAAAATTACAAAAAATTTAAACATTTTCATGTTTATAATAAACAAATCTTTCTAAAATTAGGATTTGACATTTGTTCAATTTTTGACGTAAAACGAAGAGAAAAGACGATCGAGAAATAAAGAAAATTTATAAAACTGCGAAAAAATTGAGAAGAAGAGGTATTGTCAGATTTAGAATCGATTGACCTCATAGGTGGCAACACTGACATTATTGACACAGTATAAGAATCTATGCAGTAGCGTCACTCGAGTATAACTGTTACATTTGCCATTTTGTTTTTGATACCTTCCGATTTGCAAATTGCGTTACATTTCCACAAGGATATCAAACAGTATGACCGCTTTTTCATTTAAGTGACTGACGTAATAAAATCTAGGTTATTTCAACATAACCTAGTGTTTGTCCTGCCACTAATGTCATTGACATTGTCCTGTCACTAATGTGAGCTGACGACTTTGACATTATATAAACATGGGGAATAAAAAGCTAAAAAGTTTTTGTTTGATTTGGCAACGCTGGATATTTCTTTCTCAAAGAAGACAAAATGGAGGAAACAGAACGAGACTGTAAACCAAAAAGTTGTATGATTTTTTTTTGTTATGAGATATTGAAGAGAAATAAATTTTCTGAAAAAAAAATTTTCAAACTTTAACATCCTGTATCTTGAAAACAAAAGGCAATCGGACGTTAGTGTATAGGACTTTTTAAAATTATTTTATAGTCCTCCAATCGCGTTGTACTATGCATTGTAGTTTTTTCAATGTCACCCTGTATATGTATTTGTTGAGATAAGCGTCAAAATTGAAAACATATTACTGTGAAATGTCAAAAAAAGAGAAACAATTGAAAACAGCAAGAACAAATGAATAGAGAATAGATTTTGTCTTTAAAAAAAAGTTTCTGACGCATTAATTTTTTTGAGATTCAGATAATGAATTATCATTATTAAAATGCGTGTGCAATGAACTGCGTTAAAAAACCGTTATCAAGTAGTTTTATGTCACATGCAAATTTTGCAAAGTCACGTGATTATTATAAACATAACCTAACTTTTTATATCCATTTAATTACGATTTTCTAAAAAACGGATAATAAAGCGCAATTCATGAAATAAAACATTGATTTCGTTACAAATATCTCCAAGATAATATAAACAAAGCTTTTGACAGTTGACGCTGTCGTCATAAAATAAAAGCAAGTTCAGAGCCTTCTCGATGACGGATTTTTTTGAACGCACGTTATAATTGTTACAGGCAAGAAATAATTGATACCGTCGGCAACAACAGAGTCCTTCTCATCAAGGGTGAACCCGGCTGTGGAAAAAGCACAAGGGTACCCCAATACGTGCTCGAAGGTTGGGCAAAAAACAACGAGGAAGAACCATGCCGGATCGTCGTGACTCAACCGCGCAGAATCGCAGCGATTTCTTTGGCCGAGAGGGTTGCTTGTGAACGGAAAGAAGAGGTAAGTAAATTAAATTAGTTGTTCAAATTCAAGCCCCCTTTTTTAAAAAAAAAAACAATATTAATAAATAATAAAGTAAAAATTGAGCGCCAAATTCAAACGGTTCAAAATTTGAAACATGTTTTTAATTGGCGCCCAAAGCAATTGACGATCGTCTCCTGATAAGACACGTAAATTTTTTTATGATTGATTTAATAATACAAAGTTTAACAGGTGACCCATCTGGATGATACCGAACCCCACCCCATTATATCAGCAAACTGATTTAATTTCTTTTTTGTTTCTGCGATGGCAGGTCGGATATATCGTCGGCTACCAAGTCCGTTTGAAATCGAAATTCTGCGGCCAGACGGGGCGCATCCTCTACTGCACCACCGGGATCCTCCTGAGGCACATACAATCCGACCCGCGCCTCTCGGATTGCACCCACATCCTCCTAGACGAAGCCCACGAGCGCGACGTCAACACCGACCTCCTAATGAACCTGCTGAAGCACGCCATGAACCTAAACCCGAAATTAAAACTGGTGATAATGAGCGCGACCATCGACACCACCCTGTTCCAGCAGTACTTCAAGGACGTGCCCGTCATGTACATCACCGGCTTCTCGCACCCCGTGAGGGCTCACTTCATAGACAGCTTGACAACGCCGGATTTCTCGAAGACTTTAAAAATGTGCGAGGGCGACACGCCGATGGTTGTTTACGAAGACATCGTGAACCTCATCAGGTTCATCCACGCAACGAAGCCCTGGGGGGCGATCTTGTGTTTCCTGCCGGGGTGGGAAGACATAATTACACTGAAGCACAAGCTTCCGGCTTTCATCCCCGACATGATGGTGCTGTGCTTACACTCGAAGCTTCAAGATTCGGAACAGCGCTTGGTGTTCGCAAGGCCACCGCCCGGCGTTAGGAAGGTCATCTTGGCTACGAACATCGCCGAGACCTCCATCACCGTCGATGACGTCGTCTATGTAATCGACACGGGCATCCACAAAGAAAGTAGATTAGACGTCGAGAAAGGTAATTAATTTTTTTATTTAGATAAAGAAATCTGATTGACAATTGACGATCTTCTCCTCGTAAGACATATTAGTGATTGCTTTAATCACAAGAGATGCTGAAAAAATTGGGCGCCAAATTCAAATGGCTCGTGATCTACTTGGTTGCAAAGTTGTGGGGCGGGCAAATTAAATCCCAACTGCCGGCTAGTCAGTGGAACGGGTCGAGGCTCGAGGTCAATACGTAACCTCAAACAGAGGTTGCGCACTTGCGTGCAATGCACACTTGTTTTTATTTGTGTCTTAAAAGGGATAGTGTAAGTCCCGCACAGACATTTGTAAAAAATATGAAAATAAAATGGAATCAAAACGCCAACGTGACACTGCAGAACGTTAAGATTAACATAAAATGTCAGAACGCGAAGTAATCGGATCCGTTTGTTCGTTTACAAAAATTATTTAATTAACTAGAAAAAAAAAACTGCAATAAATTTAACTACGCATGTCAACATAGTCTATACTAGAATGTGTTCATAATATTTAAAAAAAGAAAATATAATAACAATCTTCCAACTGTGAACGCACAACAGCTGATCAAGGGTCGTGAAGACGTTCGAGACACGAACGCCAGGAGGCGTGTCAGGTGTGACCACTTTTATGTAACCACCTACGTCAACCGCCACCCGGAGCACAGCACCGGAATCCTCCGGAGGGGTGAGTCGACGAAAATGGGGACTGATAAAGTATTAAAAAATGGCAAAAGAAATGCAGTGACTAATTGTGAGGTGACACTTAAGATAATAAAGTGGTTTTCTTTAATTGACTTTATTGTTTCTTACCACTTACGTCACGTTCTATATAACCACATATGTCAACTATGTAACCACTTACGTCAATTTCTAGGTAACCACCTACGTCAACTTCTATATAACCACTTACGTCAAATTCTATGTAACCACTTGCGTCAGATTCTATTTAACCACTTACGTCACGTTCTATATAACCACTTACGTCACGTTCTATATAACCACATATGTCAATTTCTAGGTAACCACCTACGTCAACTTCTATATAACCACTTACGTCAAATTCTATGTAACCACTTACGTCAGATTCTATTTAACCACTTACGTCACGTTCTATATAACCACATATGTCAACTATGTAACCACTTACGTTAACTTCTATATAACCACCTACGTCAGCTTCTATGTAACCACTTACATCAACTTCTATATAACTACATATGTCGACCATGTAACCACTTACGTCAATTTCTAGGTAACCACCTACGTCAACTTCTATATAACCACTTATGTCAACTTCTATGTAACCACTTACAGTAGCGGACAATAAAATCCGGGCATATCATTTGCACAATGTAAACTTTACTTATATTTTTGACATTTAACAAATTTTGATAGAAATGTAACCTCAACAAAAGCCTGGTTTAGCAAATTTGTCTGAATACGTCTAAATATGTCAAATTCTTGCCCGAATTTTATTGTCCGCTACTGTACGTCAACTTCTATATAACCACTTACGTCAACTTTTATGGAATCATTTACGCCAACTTCTATGTAACCACTTACGTCAACTTTTATGGAATCATTTACGCCAACTTCTATGTAGCCAGTTACGTCAACTTCTATGTAACCAGTTATGTCAACTTCTATGTAGCAGTTACGTCAACTTCTATGTAACCACTTACGCCAACTTATATATAACCACATATGTCAACTATGTAACCACTTATGTCAACTTGTATGGAATCATCTACGTCAACTTCTATGTAGCCACTTACGTCAACTTCTATGTAACCACTTACATCAACTTCTAGGTAACCACTTACGTCAACTTCTATATAACCACATATGTCAACTATGTAACCACTTACGTCAACTTCTATGTAACACTTACGTCAACTTCTATGTAACCACTTACGTCAACTTCTATGTAACCACTTATTATCGATATCATAAAAAACTAGGACAACTTTTCTATCCAGTAGGCCTGCATTTCCATTATTTTATTGTATTTTAATCTTACTTTGCTGTCAAATCAGTAACTTTGTTTTTGTTAACGCTGAAATTCTGAGCAATTTGTCTAACTGTGACACCCTTTTCTATGAAAACTGCTATCCTAGCTTTTAAAGCAATATTTACTGTAGAAATGATTGACAATTTCAAATAATTTTAAATTTGTAGTCGGTAGCAGTTTTACACAGCTTAAAAAATCTTGTCCTAGTTTTTTATGATAGCAATAGTACGACAACTTTTATGGAACCACCTACGTCAACTTCTATGTAACCACTTACGTCAACTTCTATGTAACCACTAACGTTAACTTCTATGTAACCACTTACGCCAACTTCTGTGTGACCACTTGCATTCTACAGCGACTTTATAACGACGGTGAGCCAAGAACCGAATCTATCCGCCATTAAGAGGTAAAATTTCAAATGGAGAAGTAATATTTTTATATAATTGGAATTGGAATAAAAAGCGAAAATAAGCACTTCTGCTTGTTTATTGACTTTTTAGTGCAGGTAATAACAAAATGGACAGATCATTATGAAACAAAATAAAATAATACATATTGTCAAGCTGCGTTCGTTTATACAACTCCGTTCACTTTATTTACTCTTTTCGCGCTCTAAAGTAAAAAGTGACAGGTGACAGCGACAAACTATTCAGCCAGGACACCACGAAGGGGATCGCCAGGTAACTCCCGATGAAACGTCCGAAATAAACGGAGACAAGTCGAAAAGCCTAAATAAAAGCAAAAAATAGATCTGAACAAGCCCCGAGTTTTGGCCGGACCGTTCTCTATGGGAATCGGCCGCTGAATCGATTATAAATGAGCGTAACTTTTTATTGGAACGTTGTAAACCAGAATTTCTTGCAGAAACACGTGTTACTAAGGCCTGGATGAAAGCCTATTAATGCTCGAAGCGTATCACAATATCCGCAGTGCAAAACTCCGTTCCCTTTTCACTTCAAACAATCACAGATTAGTTAAAATTCACACGGCAAGTGAGCAGTCACAAGACTGTTGAATTGAAACAAGCCGACGCGATCGGTTCGCGGGTGGGGAGGGGAGTTACATGTTCCAATTGGCCAATAACAAGCCTTTGATGCGAACAACTTTCAACCTGAACAAGTCTCATTCCATGTGGAATATTCTAGGATCCAACGGTTAAACAGCGACGCAATTTTTTTGAAACTTGTTTTTTTTGTTTAGTCATGGCGTCCAAAACAATTGTCAATCGCCTCCTTATAAGATTGTTATTTTTAGGGATAACTTGCATCGATAACCACTGGATTTCACAGTCAAGCATGACGCAGCGTAAGGGGCGAGCCGGAAGAGTCCGGCCGGGCGAGAGCTTCCATTTGTACACTAGGGGCAAGTCGGAGGCGTTCGAGCCCTTTTCCATGCCGGAAATCCTGCGTACCTCCCTTACAAAAATCGTACTGGACAGCAAAGTGTACAGCAACAACATGGATGCCGTTGAGTTTCTCAGCCAGCTACCGTCCCCACCGGAAGAGGACGCCGTGAAGCAGGCCGTCGAAGAGCTCAAAGAATTGGAGCTGCTGGATGAGAGCGAGAATCTGACGCCCTCAGGCCGCGTCCTCTCGAATTTCCAGCTCGAACCGAAGCTGTCCAAGGCGATGGTGAACGCCATCGTGTTCAAGTGCGTCACCCCGATCATAGACATGGTCACCCTGTTTTCATCGGGGCAGGAGATGTTTGCGAGCGCCCTGACGCTCAAGGAGGAAATCAAAGAGACGAAGAGGGACTTTTCCGAGGACAGCGACCACCTGGCCTTGATGAGGATATTCGAAAAGTGGCTGGAGTACACGGAAGAAGGAGACGCGAACACGGCCGGGAAATTCATAGCGGCCACCAATATTGTCAAGTATAAAATGAGGACCTTGCACAGTACGTTTCGGGAGATCGTGGGAATTTCGTCTGACTGTGTTCCGTTTTAGAGCTGCGTGAAATTCACTTCGAGTACATCTGCAAGGGATTGCAGAGGGTGCTGCCCATATCCGACGATTTCTCTGACAACGACGAGCTGGTGAAGGCCGTTTTGCTGTCTGGGGTCAGCACGGTGCTGCAGCATCGCAACTGGGACGTGGTCAAGGGGAGGCTGCGCCAAACCAATGTGCTTTTAACTAGGTATGCTGCGACTGAAATGCTTCGGTAAATTGTCACCCCCAACGTGGGGCTGCTCCATTATATCGCCCTTAATAGACAAAATATATTTACTTTTTAATAAAAAAAAAAAAAAAATTGTCAAGCTTGGCTTGATGGAAGACATTGCGTTGCGCTTATTTATATAAAACCAATTGCAGGTATAACCATAAAGCAACGATTGCCTCGACCAGTGTAAATCACAAGCGATCGGAATTCCCCACGGATTTTCTGCTTTACGTAAACGAGACCAGATCCAACGTCCGAAGGACCACGACGATTAGAGAGACTAGTCTCATCTCTCCCTTGGCAGTTCTGCTGTTCAAAAATGGCAGACTTGACATAACGGATGTAAGTTAGTTAGTTGTAATCCAACAAGTCTCTCACGCCCCTTCCATTAATCTCCACGTCGATCTTCCCCATTCTTTTTTATATTTACATAATTTGGTACTTTCCATGCTTTTTCCTTTTGTCTTTCCATGTGCCCCAAAGTTCTGCGACTTTCTTGTTTTTATTAAGGCGTCAATATTGGGGTGTTTATAAAATTGTTCTCGCAGGTGAGGGACGCCCATGAACAACTGGCTTCGCACGATCAAGTCAGACTGGCCTTGGCCGGAAGTAGAATCGAATTTATTTGCGACAGGAAGTAAGTACCTAGCACACGTTTTTATTCGAGCGCATGCACAGAAAGTGATTTTTACAGGCAAGCCGAAGCTGTGATTAAGTGCAAAGATGCTTTACGAGCCGGGCTTCAATATTACACCTTTCAGTTGACCAAAGGGGCCGAGTACGACGGCAAAATTCATAAATATTGGAACAAGATTTTGTCGGTTTTGAACGATCTGTTAATTTTGTGTTAAAGCCAGCAAGTGACTGACGTTTGTCGTTTTCGAGCAAAAAAGTTGTTTTTTTTTTTGCGCGTGGGCGAATCCTGTTAAATTTGTGATATTAGAAATAAATAAAAACTTAAGAATTTACAAAAGACTAATGTTTTCTTCACTGCAAATTTACCCGTTTATTTAAATACAAACGAAAAAATATTTCTTTTCGCGCAAAACTTGATAAATGCAACAATAGATGACGCGGTTGCCACTTAAAAAAAAAGAAACGCCAATCACAGAAGCTCATCCGATTTTCATATTTTTCAAAATAAAGCGTGGCAAAATTGTCTTTTTTTAACGGAACACCCTGTATGTCATTGCGGATTTGACTTCGCCGGACGATTTTAGCCTTAAATGATGTGTTGCATCGTGGGTCTGGAGTGAGCGGTTTTCAAGCTGAAAATTTTCAGTGACGTCACACAGCTCAAGAACCGCTCGCCCTAGACCCACGATGCGACACATCATTTCAGGTTAAAATTGACTAGCGAATTCAAATCTGCAACAATATTTAGGATTTTAGGGCATTCCATTAAAAAAAAATCATAACCTTGGTGCAATCTCGAAGATGCGACGTTCAATTGTTTTCGGAATTGCAACAAAATGCGCAGTACCAAAGTTGCACGTAATTTTCAGGAGCTCTTCGAATGCGCTTCACAAAAAAAAAAAACAGCTGAGCGACGTGTTTTTAGGGCAAATGAAGCAAAATTGTCATTTTTTAACGGAACACCCTGTATGTTATTGCAGATTTGACTTCGCCGGACGATTTGAGCCTGAAATGATGTGTCGCATCGTGGGTCTGGAGTGAGCGGTTTTCAAGCTGAAAATTTTCAGTGATGTCACACTGCTCAAGAACCGCTCGCCCTAGACCCACGATGCGACACATCATTTCAGGCTCAAATCGTCCATCATTTCAGGTTGAAATTGACTCGCGAATTCAAATCTGCAACAATATTTAGGATTTTAGGGCATTCCTTTAAAAAAAATCATAACCTCAGTGCAAATCTCGAAGATGCGACGTTCAATTGTTTTCGAAATTGCGAGAAATGTGCAGTACCAAAGTTGCACGTAACTTTCAGGGGCTTCTCGAATGTGCTTCACAAAGAAAAACAACTGGGCGACGCGTTTTTGGGCAAATGAAGCAAAATTGTCACTTTTTTAACGGAACACCCGGTATGTTATTGCAGATTTGACTTCGTCGGACGATTTTAGCCTGAAATGATGTGTCGCATCGTGGGTCTGGGATGAGCGGTTTTCAAGTTGAAAATTTTCAGTGACGTCACGCAGCTCAACAACCGTTCGCCCTAGGCCCACGATGCGACACATCATTTCAGGCTAAAATTGACTCGCGAATTCAAATCTGCAACAATATTTCGGATTTTAGGGCATTCCATTAAAAAGAATCATAAACCTTGGTGTAAATCTCGAAAATGCGACATTCAATTGTTTTTGGAATTGCAAGAAAATGCGAAAATCTTTACAAAAATTTGTTTCATGAAATTTTTACATCACTATTACTGCAGCAGCATCAACTGGCAATCATACGCTCAGACATAACCTAAAACAACGCTAGCGACGTAGCTTTATTAAAAAGCGATTTTAAATATGGCGGCCGTTAGGTTCATGGCTCTCTCTTAACAGAAGTTTTGCTTCCGGCTTGAACACATGACGTCACGCTACTTGGCGCACACGAAGCGCTACGTAGCTTTGTGCCAGGCTGAACGCAGGCAATGTAATTATTGAGAGCTCGTTTAAAATTTAAGTGCTTTGTGAAAATCGTTAATTAAGCAATTAATTTACAAGTTGACATCTTCGCCGTTTTGTTTGTCATAAAATTCGAAGTTTCACGTCGATTTTTTTTGCCTTCGGTGGTATGTCTAGCGACTGTTAATGTTGTTGATGGGCTGCAAGATGTTTATGTTTTATTTATTCCGTATCATCGATCTTAGACCTTTCTTTTTTTTAAGTAATTTGGTGAGATTTGAATGGGAGGAAAGTGATTGGTTGTTTTTAGAAACCAACATCCGCGCCATCTATTGTCGAATGTATCAAATTTTGAATAAAGAATGCTAATAAAATTTCTGTCTTTAACATTTTCACAAACTTATCCCTCTTTTACATACCATTCACGTTTTCACAAACTTGTCCCTCTCTTTTACATTCCAACTCCAACGTTTTTAAATATTTTTATATTAATGGCAGTTTTTTTATTACTATTTTTCTTTTTTCGCCAAATTTTGAATTTCAGCACGTAACTTGCTTTGGCAAATAATGGAAAACGATACGACAACAAAGAAAAATGCAATTGTTTTATAAATTTATTTATCGGAGTCACATTAAAACTTTTTGAAACTCTTCTTGGAGCTGGTGCCCTTCGTGACTTTCAGTACGTTGAAGCGCACGGTCTTCGACAAAGGCCGGCATTCCCCAATTGTCACCACATCGCCTATTTCAACATCCCTACAAAAAAAAAACAAGTTCCTAGATAATTAAATCAATCAAAATGAGTTGCTTTAAATTTACTTTAAAACTAGCCTAGTTCAGAAATACATTTTACAATTATCTTTACAATTGACAGCAATAATTTCAATCAACATCAGTTGACATGTTAAATAATGTGAACTGTCGTAGCCACTTAAATCTACAGAAGCTTTCTTTTTGATAATACCTAATGACCGGTTGCACCAATATTTTAAGCAGAGTCCTTTGTTTATTAATGTGGGGGCTTGCACGTTGCCCAGCGACCAACGAAATACGTCATGATGGCAGATGACAACAAAAAGATAGATGTCAGTAACGTGATGATCGTCGCAAATAAAATAAAATTAAGGCCGTCTCTTGACGAATCAAAGAAAAACCGTATTCGATTATGATTGGCCCGCAAATAAGGTCACATTCTCAAATTCGACCGCTAAGGCAAGCGCTAAATTGAGCTCGAGGTCGTCCCTTGACGAATTAAAGTAAAACAGCAATCGATCGTGATTGGCCCGCAAATAAGATCACATTCTCAAATTTGGTTGCTGAGACAACCTCCGGAGCAAACACGAAAAGCCATGCTCAGCTCTGATCATCAGTGATTCGCTTACACCCTTAAGCCGATGAAGCAGAGGAACATTACCTCCACTTTGAAAAAGCCCTATTGTAAAAACGAGAGCACAGATCGCTTTGGCTTCAATCAATTATATGCACTGAAGTGTCGGGAACACTCATCCAAAGCCTCTTGTGCATTAATTGTCAGGAGCCAAACACACACGTCTTCCGTGTAAATGGGCTCATTCAACATTTTTGTTAACATTTTTTTCGATAAGTTGTAAAATAAGTATACTGAAATTTAAAAAGAAAAATTTTTTTGAGCGTTCTATATGCCGAAAAAAAATTGTATCCGTCTTCCAATGTATTCCTTATGCAATTAATTTGCGCGCCATTCTCAACTTTTGAAATATTAAGCAACTTTGAACTCGAATAACTTTTAATATAATTTTTTTTTTCGATAAATTTAAGTAAAATTCGTTTTTAAGTCAAAATATTGGGTTTTTGATATTTAGAATCATTTTTGAAATTCAGTGAATGGGCCCATTATTGTCGAAAGCACTTCGAAGCCCTTCCATGCATTAATTGTCAGGAGCAAAACACAACAAGAACAAGTTGCACAAGTTTTACCTGAAACAAGGTGAGAGATGCACCGACATGTTGCGATGTCTCTTCTCGAAGCGGTTGTACTTGCGGATGTAATGCAAGTAATCACGACGGATTACTATCGTCCGTTGCATCTTCATCTTCTGCACCACTCCGGTTAGTATGCGACCGCGGATTGAGACGTTGCCGGTGAAAGGGCACTTCTTGTCAATGTACGATCCTTCAATGGCCTAATTAAAAAAAGGGGGGGGATAAGAAAACTAATATAAATTTCAATTCCAATAAGTTGCTGCACCAGTGCACACTCAGCAGGTTTGTTTCCACACTTTTAACTCCTTTACCTTTCTCATTCCTACTTACATTATATTATATACATCTCACTCTCTCAGGAGAGCTTGGTGTAGAAAGTGTAGAAAACTGCAGGACAAACGAAGAGACCTATTGTGTTCTCATCTCATTTTAACCTCATATAATAAAGAGAGATGAAGATACACTGAGTGTACATCAGTGCAGCAATTGGAATACGTGCTGTGATCATAATTAGATGAATCACTGAATCTGTTTCTGACATGTACATGCATATACAGCACATAAAACCAGGTTCTATTATTTAAAAAAACAAAAGCATCAACACATCAAGCAATAAGATTGTTAAAAGCTGAACATGCAAGAATAAGACAATACTCCCATCTCCAGCTCCGCCACCGTTTACATTTTAAACTCCACCGAGTTAGTCCTCTGCCCGCATCCCTGCTGCAAACCGAAATAAATCCTAATCTAACAAACCTCTCTGGGCGTCTTAAAGCCCAACCCGATGCTCCGGTGGTGCCTGAGCGGCTTCCTTTTGAGGGCCGCCTTCCGGTTAACGAACACGCTGTGCTGCCTCTGGTACGCCTTCTCGGTCTACACAACAAAACATACGTTAGCGTGCTAGGAAGCGACTCGCGTACCTCTCGGGGCGTCTTAAAGCCAAGTCCGACTTCGCGGTGGTAGCGCAGCGACTTGCGCCGCTTGCCGCCGAGGCCCTTCTTGCGGTTCAAGAAGATCGTGGGCTGGCGCTGAAACGAGCGCTCGTTCTGCAAAATTAATCAGTGCATTGCTATCTGAGTCACATAATCTAGAAGTGCGACGTCGTCGAACACGTGGTCGGTTCCGCAGGGCGTGGGTCGCTCTCGCGTCGAAAGATTACGGCAAAGGGGGGCGCGGGGTGCTTCGATTTCGTCCGTTTGTGTTGAATTTCGGGGGTAACAACAAGTTATTTAACGTAAATAATAAATTTACTTACTTGGTCCGCCATTTTGTGAAAGCAAAAGAACTAGTTCTGAAGTTGAAGCGAGAGGGGGCGAGCGCTGCAAATTTGCATCCAGCTTCAGTGACCAGGGTTGCCACTTGCAAGGTTTCTCAAACGTGACGTCGAGTCGCCATATTTTTAAGAATAGTCGCAAGTCGCAAGCTGTGCGTTTGTTGTATGGGAATATAAAATGTAAAACCAAGTATTTTATACGAAATGAAGGTACCGAGTGACTTTTAATGATTGAAGCAAATTAGTATGTTGGGAACACTGAGGAATTGGCATTACTTGAAAGTTCGTTAATTTTGCGGGAATGCGTAGCTATAGGTTAGAGTTGATGTTTACATTGATGATGAAAACTGTTTAACAGATTATTATTATTATTCAAGACCTGGAAATGTTAGCCCCCTTTGCGTAAGCAGCACCGAATCCTTTGAGATAAGTTATTGAAGACATTATTAACGTTTTAGGTTGTCTGATATTTGCAATTGCCTCTTCAATTGCCAGCTGCACAATTCATCCAAATTGTTTAATACGTATTCTGAACATCACATTATTGAAATGAGGAAATAAGAAGTTCAAATTTAATTGAATATTAGAGCAAATCATCAAGCCCCATTTGCGTAAGCAGTACCGAATCCTTTGAGATATGTTATTGAAGACATTATTAACGTTTTAGGTTGTCCGATATTTGCAGTTGCCTGCTGCAATTCATCCAAATTGTTTAATACGTATTCTGAATACCAAATTATTGAAATAAGGAAGTAAGAAGTCCGGATTTAATTGAATATTAGAGCAATTAGGCCACCAACCAGCACTGATTAAACATCCTGGGAAAAACTCCTCTAAATAATTTATTGTGGTTCGTGCTGTGTGAGCAGTGGCGGAATCTTGTTGAAAGTAGCCATTTGCTAATTCAGTGTCGTCTAACTGGTTTATAAATGTAAGTCTCTGATATCTACAGGGGTTGTTTCCCGGAAGAATACTGGTCCAATAATTCTCCAAGACATTGCCACCAAACACTAGTGCCTTTACATCAATCACATTAAAGGGTTATGTTCTGACCAAGTCCTGAAATTTTGTGAATTGATAAACCCAGAGAGATGAAACCAGGCTTTATCAGCAAAGAAAGTTGCATCTTGTTGGTCACTATTATTTAGCAGATTATTGTTATACCACTGACAAAACTGAATTTATTGAAGAAAATCGAGTGGGTGAAGTTGTCGAACCATTGAAAATTTGAATGATTGGAAATGAAGGTGGTTTTTCAAGATCTTCCGAGTGGATTCGTATAGGAAACATGAGGATTCTGTTATGCAGTATCATTAACATTTTGTACAATATCGAGTGTTATTATAGTGGGGCGATCAGTGAATTTTCCTTTTTTTTACATTACCGGTTTGCAAGAAACGTTCATTTATTAACCGATTTTGAACTGAACTGACTTTAAAGTGAATAGAGAGACTCATAAAAGGAATGATGTTTTGGAACTAAAATTAACATAACCTCAAAATACGTATGAAATCACATGAAACTGATAACTGATTTAGAGAACCAGCTTGATCAGTACGGTGTGCGGGAGGGGAAATTCAATCACTTCCTTATCACTGGTCGCCAACTGAATAACTAAATGGAATGCAATCAATGATTTTTAAGTGAATTTGAATCGATTCGTGTTTGTTGTAAATGGAGGACGGCTATTCTAAAACAGTGTTGTAAAAAAAGACTAAACTCAATTTGTTGTTCAGGGTATATTTCAATGAAATCGTCATAGGCATGCTGCTGTGAATAAATTCAATTACTATTGGGCTGATTCAGCAGAACATATCAGTAACAGTTCCTGATCCAACAGTTGAGACTGAACACTTATTTCTGCTGAATGAAGTTCACTCATCGTAACATGTTCCAGTTAGGTAGCGGAGAAGTTACGCTACAAAAAATGGCGAACCCTCCAACTCATCAATGTCATGAGGTCGCATTCAGCAGAAATTTGTTCAACAGTTGCACAACTTTCGGTTCTGCTGAATGTGCCCATTTTCATTTTGTACTCCGCTTCGAAAATAAGCCATTACTAAAAATGTATTTTATTCTGTGCTCAAAACCATTTTGGTAATAAATTGTGATAATTAAATATCTTATTTATTTGGTTTTCTTGATTCGACAATAAACGAATTTATTTGAGTTTGACAATCTAGTGCACTAACCTAAATCTATATTTTGAATTTGAAAATCCAGCACACCAACATAAAAATTGAAAAGTGTTGCCAATCTAATAAAATAAGTCTCAATCATTAAAAGTCACTCGGTATTTCATACAAGAAAAAAATTTTAGTCATTAACTCGCCCAAAGTTGGCACCCCTGCCTAAGACGCGCACGTTTACTCCACTTTCAACCGACTATTGGCAATCATATCCGGGAATTTCCATTTTAATTTTTAAATTTGATGGGGGACCCCTTGGATAGATACTACGTATATTATGAATTTTTTTTTCTATGACAAGAAACGTTGTCTGTTTTATACATCAATCTTTTTACATAAAATAATTATTAATTAATTGGAAAAAAGAAACAGTTGAAAATACACGCATTCAGATATAGGTATTAGGGACTATTCTGTAACTTATAGCGTTTTCGATTGACCGCACTAGTGCGCACTCGGAGTATCTTCATCTCGTGTTACTACATGAAGCTAAAAGAAGATGCAAATACACTCAGTGCAACCAGTGCAAGTGAAATGAAAACGGTATTATTAACAGGTTGTTAAAATTTAAGGGTACGTTAAAATTCAAAATAGAATCTTGTAATTGGTTGTTACTACGGTAACGAAGTTTAACAACCCTTTAAATTTAACGTATTCGATGCAGAATAGGCCCTATTATCGGCCTATCTACGTCAATTATTAACGCAGACATTTGCAAGACTCGTCCTTTTATAATCACTATTTTAACTTGCGTTTTTCTTATATAGGGTGTCTGAAAAGCAATTGGCCAAGGCATAGTTACAAGTTCGAGGTAAAAAAGCTAATTGAGCTCGCTTATTCGCGGTTTATTTGCAAGTAATCACAAAAGCAACTCTTGACTTAAACGACTTGGAGCTAAAATGGCGGATTCATTGTAATCGGCTTTTAGCATTCTATAGTCATTAGCATTACCACGGTTTCGCAGTTAGTTTTGATGTATTACAGGTTGTTGCATGTTCTGGTATAAAAATAGGCTTGAACAGAAATCTAAATTTTATTCAAAAAACGAGCGAAGAGAAATTTGAACAAATTTCTAGATATGATATTTACGAAGAAGGTCAAAATATTTTCTAAATTGTAAAATATGTTTTATAAAATAAATTAATTAACTTGAATAATTATTTTCAGCGCAGTGGAATAACAAGTTAATTAATAAATAATTAATGAAATTTTTAAAAAACAATTTTAATAGAGTAACGTTGGCAACACTGCATCCAATTTTTCGTTCCATCCCGTGACTTTTACGGTCACTAAATAATTACAGTACCGCAATTAGCCGCCATTTTAGTGTAAAATCTTCGCGGGAAATTTAAATGTCTAATGCTAACAACGACACATTTGGGCATTTTAACCTTTTATTTGACAGGTGTTAAGTTTGATTAAACTTGCCGGAATAAAATCACTAGAAATGTCGACCATTAATGCAAAAACGTGGTTTCGACTGATTTTATTTTTCATAGCCTCCCCTTACCTAAAAAAATATTGGATCGCACAGTATATCAGAATACTGTAATACCTTAAGCAGAAAGATAGTATACACTTCAACACAGATGGCTCACGTTGGTCTAAAAATGTGACAGCTAGATTTCAGTACTTCCGAGCAAATCTTTATTTTCCCGATCGTATTAATTTTTTCATTCCAAATAATCACGACTTTCGTCTTGATTCGATGACTTACCGCTTTCTACCGTTATCTACCTTTGAATATAGAGCGTGAGGAAGGAGCATTTATTACTTTCATAATTGAAAGAAAGCTAGACGGAAGTAGCCATCTTGTAAAGTGCCACGAATGGATAAATTTCAACTATTTATAGTGTTGTATGTATCTGTTACACCTGATGTATTTTATGTTATATTATTCACATATAGAAGAAATTACCAGATGAAAATGCGATGTTGGAACATATTTGGTTACGTATTATTTATGACATTTGCCGCCGTCAAAGTTGGAAGTTGACCAACTTTTTGCGTACAACGCCGCTTGACGTCGTTCCTTCTGTGCAAGGACATTTGAACCTTTGTATTTAATATTCATTTGACAGATAACGACACGTCACGGCGTTGCATTCTGTTTGAACCTTCATGATTCATCCCCTCCACCAATAGTTTTGGATCATGATTCGATTTTCGGAGACATGAAATGTTTATGTTTTGCTTGTTCGGATCAGGATTAGAGGGAAATTTAAATTCAAATCTAGTTTGGAGATTACAGGATATTAGATAGAAATTAGCAGTTTACGATAATTGGAGCGATACATGGATCGAGGTAGAAAAGTGAGATATAACGAATGCGTTTAATGCATGTAAGAGTGAGAAAATAGACTAACCGGTATACACCGCTCCAACTATCGTAAACCCCTATTGCGTTCACTTGCAATCTTATATGTTTGATATATTTGACACTTCGCTTTGACAGTTTATGAAAGAATGTTCCAAACACGTTTCAAAGGAGTGTTCTTTTCTAACAAAAACAAACGAATCATGATTCCATAAGCATGTTCAGATCGGATTAGGATCATTTCAGAAACGAAAGCGCCTAGGATTCCACCATGGTTTCAACTTATATAAGGTGAGTTCGGCAATGCCCTCGGCGATTCGAGCAAAACTATTGAGATTTTAAACAGCTGATCACAGAGTGCTCCACATGAGCAAACTTAATGACGAACGATTTCGAGCAATTAGAGTATAGATTCTGACAGTTGAATTTGCAAATAAACAGAATTTTATTAATTTCTCTTGAAGACAATCCTAATATTTGAAATACTCTATTTTCTTCCAACAGTCACTTTTGTTATTCACTTTTAGAAATTGGTTGTATTCCTCATCATAAAACACTATTTCTTGAAATTAATTATGTTCATTATAATGTTGTGGTTCGTCTTACTTTCGTTATTTTACACAGTACAACACTAATGGCAGATTTCACAAACGTTACTTAAATTTAATCATCCGTTAAAAGTAAACGTTGCCATGGTTACATGTGTTGAAGGTATAGGAATGATTATTCTTAATCAAAGCCGTCTATATCTTACAAGCCGTGCACTTGTAAATTTGGCAACAGAGCAAGTAGTCCGATCACGAGTTTCATCAGTTTGACGTAAATTGTACGAGATAATGCTGTAATGTAATTCTGTACTTATCAATCAAATTTTATTGTTTATTATTGTTTATTATAGTATTGGTGACTAAAATAACGTTTTAAATGTTATATTAACAATCAAGGTAAGTCCACAAAGCCTAATTCTGCTAGATAACCAAACTTTTTCGCTTCCCTTTATTTGCTTTTATTTCATACCAATGTGACATTTTTCGGATTTTCAATGGTACAAAAAGTGGAACTTTAAAGTCCTAGTACTTAATTTTAAACTCGTTAAACGTCTAGTTTGAAAGAAAATTTCATATTTACCTCGAACGAAAATTGACTTTAAATATATATACTTGGAAGTAATTACAGCCTCGGCTAAACAACTTGCTCCTAATTACTTTAAAACTTGACTTTTCGTTGTAGGTAAATAAATAACTATTCTTTCTGAATTATTAATTAGGTTTATGTTGTAGATGTCAAGTTCGATTAGGACTACTTTCCGGTATCAATACGACGTTGCCAAGCGTAACAGCACGGCTTGTAAGATATAGACGGCTTTGTCTTAATCGATGATTAAAGTTAAGTGACGTTTGTGAAATCCAGCATAAATCGTTAAAATTAGACGACGATTATTCTTAATTCATGAAAATATATGAACATAACCTACTTGACAACTTCTAAATCTAAGAGCTCCTCCAAAATATTCCGAGCTGAGCGAGCGCGATCTTTTTCATCTGATCTTTATTTGTCGAACGCTCCAGATCTGTCAAAGTAAGCTCGACTTTTCATTACCGAACGATTCAGAGGTGATTGATGAGAAAGATCGCATTGCCGAACTCAGCTATAGCAGGCAAGAACTTAAAATGTATGTTCAAACATTAATGACCACTTTGTATTATTTCGGCGTTGTTTGTGACGTCACTTTACATTCTTCTGCCAACGGGACTTTGCGAGAGAGATTTGTGCAGAACCGATTACGTCGTGTTACATATTTTTAAGCTAGCGGTATTTTCGGACGGACGGAAAAATCGTGACAGGTTCCGATGACGTCTTTGGCAATCGCGCAAAGTGAATTTGGCAGTTGGCAGGACGAACGTGAAACACGTCACGAAGCGACCGGCGCAGGCGCATTGGGGGCCGAGTCGCGCGAGCATATCTTGGGTTTGTTTATGTGAAGTGCTATTTCTGCGCGTTAAGTCACCGATGAGTGTGTAATACGTAGTCGGCGGATAGGAGATTCTCGCAGACACAGAGGGTGGAAACTCCACTGGATGTTTTGTTGCTGGTCCGACGGTGGAGAAACGAGCAGAGGTGCGTTGAAAATAGCTTGATCGCGGCCACCCCGCGCCTATCTTGTAACTCGCTGATTTCGGCGGCCGCCATCTTTATTTAGTGTGAATAGGCGTTGACTGTCTGTATGTTTTGGCAGGTCCGATGGCAGCGATCCGCAAGAAGCTGGTGATCGTAGGGGACGGTGCGTGCGGTAAAACGTGCCTCCTCATCGTCTTTAGCAAAGATCAATTTCCGGAGGTGTACGTACCGACCGTGTTCGAGAATTATGTGGCCGACATAGAAGTCGACGGCAAGCAAGTCGAATTGGCCCTCTGGGACACGGCCGGCCAGGAGGATTACGACCGCCTGCGCCCCCTTTCGTATCCGGACACGGACGTCATATTAATGTGCTTCTCGGTCGATTCTCCGGATTCGTTGGAGAACATACCGGAGAAGTGGACGCCGGAGGTGAAGCACTTTTGCCCGAACGTGCCGATCATCCTCGTCGGCAACAAGAAAGATCTAAGGAACGATCCCAACACAATCAAAGAACTTAGTAAAATGCGGCAGGAGCCGGTCAAACCTCAGGATGGTCGGTCGATGGCCGAGAAAATCAACGCATTCGCTTACCTCGAATGTTCCGCCAAGAGCAAGGAGGGTGTGCGCGAAGTGTTTGAGACAGCTACACGTGCCGCACTACAAGTTAAAAAGAAGAAGAAGCGTCCTTGTGTTCTCTTCTGAACGCCGTACGCACCATATAATAATTATAATAATTTTATATCATTTCGTTTTGATACACGTGTTTAATATTAATTGTCTCGGGGCTTATGAGTGTATTAGCCATTAACTAACGTAATAAACCCCAGATTTCATTTTATTTCTCGATCGTTCAAAATCAAACACTCCTTTGTTGTTATTAGTTGTCAACGACGTGGACGAGAAATTCTCTATGGGTTATTAATCGTGTGTGTGCGTGCGCTGCCCGGCTACTACAACAAACCTACTAATCAACGGCTGTGCCTTTCATAACTAAAACAGTTGAAAGTCGCAAACTGGATTGAAGACGGTTTTGTTTCTTTCGTATTTTTTCTCTTCCCCCCCGAAAAGCGAGAAAATTACTTTCATTTGTTTTTAGGCGTTGTCAGCGTATAGCTTAAGTATTTCGCACGAAACTCCCTTCCGTTTCATCGCCACGCAATCAATCGATGTCCACACACAAAAAAAAAAAAGAATTTTCTTTGATTATTTCTCTCCTTAGCGAACGAAACAAGTGTAAATTTTCGTAAAAAAGCGTGTCCTCTTACGATGATTATTATTCCATGGTGCATGAATAAAATAAAAATAAAACATTATAGGCTTTATGTATGAAATAAAGTGGATGGTGTAAATTATTACATTTGATCAATTTTTTTTTTTTTCGTTTTTCTTTTACCGAGACGAGGAAACTCCGGACAACTCTGTTTTTGAAAAAAAAATATATATATATTACTGCGAGTTGCCTGTATTTATGTAATAGCTTTAACTTTTCCATATGAATATGTGTATCCTAAAGATATATACAAATAAAATGTTTTCTTATATAAATATTTTAACTCTCCTTTTTTTTTTCTTTTTTCTTCTCATTGTAACATTGTGTCATTGTATCAGATGGTAAAAACGCATATCATTATTAAATAAAATTCTTACATTTTATTTCTTGTGGTACGACATTATTTCGCCCGACAAAAAATACTCGAAATATAATTGAAAAAGTTTAAACTTGAGCATGTTTAATTCCTCTGAAAACGGCCTCCGCAACTTATTTGCCCAGATGAATGAGCGAGATTGTGATTTCTTGGTAATGATTAGTCATAATTCATGGGAGAATGACGTCCTCACGGAACACCATTTTACATGGCAGTTACGTCATAGAAAGTGATGAACGGAGGAGAACACTCCATTCTAGAATCCGGTATTGTAAAGCGTATTGCACATCACAGAAGCTAGATGTCGCTACTACAGGTAGATCACGGATGGGGGGAAACAAGTTTAATGCAGTGTTGCCAACTATCTGAGACAGTTGGTGAAAAATTCCGTTTTTATTCTCGAAATTCCCATTTGTGGGATGGAATTTAATTTTAAAAAACCACCCAGTTTGTGGGACTTTTAATTTTGTGACAAAATCCATGTCGTTCATACATAAAAGTCAAGACGAAACACATCATTTGATTATAAGAGCCAGCCGATTTGGGGGACCCCGTATATGCTTTTCATCCCTTTTAAAAATTTTATGACCAAACTAATGTCGTTCATACTTGAATGTCAAGATGAAATACAGAATTCGATTCTAAAATAAAAATAATGTAATTTAATTATGAAGCAAATTATTAAAGAACCGAACCACTCAGTTTGGGGGACCCTATATATACATTCTTCAGAACGTTATATCAAAACCAAAGTCGTTGTTGATTTGAGTCAGGATTTGATTATAAAACAAATGATGTAAGTAATTTGAGTACGAAAGTAATGATTAATGAGCCACCCTGTATGAATATTTCATTTTTCAGTCGACTTGTTTTTTGTCTTTCATACTTAAAGGTCAGGATTTTATTATAAAATAAACGGTTGTAAGTATTTTACTATTTTACTTCGATGTGTGTTTAATTAAGTTCCAATAACAACTTGCAAATATTTCAAAACTAATAAATGATCAAATCCTGATTTTGTGGAGAAAATGTTTGGAACTATTTTTTTTGTATGTGGGGGTAAAGGGAAAAGTACAGTTATTTCAGTCCAAAGGGTTGGCAACACTGGCTGAAATACTTAAGCATAATGCCCGTTTTAAACAGTCAAAGAAATTGATGGATTTATTCGCAAATTTATTCATGAAGAAATCGCAAATTTATTGCAAATGTCACTTTGTATTACAAAGTCCAACTTTTTATTGTCGTCTTTCAGTTAATCCCTAATTTGGTTCTAATTTGGCAATTTATTCATGAATTTATTGTCGTCTATTTATTCACGACGATTTTATGTATTACACGCATGAATAAATTCAAGGACAAAAAATCCATCAATTTCTTTGACTGTGGGCACATTTCAGAATTAACCGGTTACTCCACCGGTAGACATTTCAAAATTCTAAAATCCATTGTAAAGCTATAATAAGTTATTTTAGCTATAATAAATTATTGACTTATTATAACTATATTATTATTAAATACTTATTATAGCTATAATAAGTTATTACAGCTTTACAGTGGATATTAAATTTTTAAAATGTCTACCGGTAGAGTAACCGGTTAATTCTGAAACGTACCCTGTGTAAAACGGGCATAATGTCAAAACTAATTTGTCAAATTATCCTCCTTTTGTTAACGTTTTTCCTAAATGATTAAAAGTAAATCTTAAAATTAGATATTATTGACAGTTTATTTTGTCAGTTAAGTTACAATTTACAAGTTCACAGCTCAATCATTTGGAAAAATTACGCCTTTTCCATTATGTTGGTAACAGAAGTAACATTCAAAAATACCGGTAACAAATGAATGGTAAAATTGCCCACTCACAACACTACCAAGCACAAATAAATAAAATCGAAAATTCTGAGACGCAAACGGCGCACTTCAATGAAATTAAAATCGGTAGGTAAGATGAGGAAATTAATTGAAACCCGCGCCAAAAATTGCAGTTGCAACGCGCACGGGCGAGTTAGTTCTCCGCGCCATTTTTACTTTCGCGAGTGACGCTCAGTGATTTCTCACTTTAGCGACAAGAAGTGGGCCCCCCAAATATCACGGTAATGTTCGGCAGACAATTCGAAGCATCCCCATTTACTTAGGCCGGTCTTTTTCTTATTTTAAGCGAGGAAAAGATCAATTGGCGCAAGGCGTTCGCTGGCCGCAAAGGGTCTTCGTTCGAAATAATTTTACCGCGTTCATGGGGGGTCGGAGGACTGTTTTTTGTTGTTGAAAACTGATGTGCTTGTGATGTACTTAATGTGTTCGTGTGGTGAAAATGAAGTTGAAGTAAATGAAGTAATTATATCGCAGTCGCCGGCGCCGGAGCAGTTTGAATGTAAGAGTTTCCTACATTACCGACATTTTCGATTCTCATATCACCTCGTGCATTTGAATTTGCGTTGCCAAGCTCACACAAAATGTTGAACAGACACAAGCAACGCCGAAATATAATGAAGCAAATTGTTGAAATTAAAATCGAAATTATTTAAAACTCGCGCCCAGAATTTACGACGCAACGCGCATGCGCGAGATCAGTGCGTCGCGCCATTTTTACTTATGCGAGTTATCCTCTGTTATTTCTTCACTAATTCATAGTTTTAACAACAAATAATTTACCCCAAATATCGTGATAGCTTCGGAAGATTAACAGAGGTGCCCCTAGGTACTTGTTTGGACGGGCGTTTTCTTATTTTAAGCGCGAAAAGGTCAAATCGCCGGCCGCAAAATTTCTTCGTTCGCTATAATTTTACCGTAGGTATTCGGAGTTGGTGTTGGTGAATTGCTTTATGTTGTTGAAAGCTATGAAACTGATGTGTGTGTGCTGAACTTAATTTGTGTTCGTGCTGAAAATGAAGTTAATATCGAGGCCCACGGCTCCAGAACAGTTTCCTACTTTACCGACTTTTCTGATTTTCATGCAAATTTTGATTATTTTAAGCTGCTTTTTGGCGGTGCACTATTTTAAAACTATTTCGTGTATTTCAAAATGTGCATTATCTAACGTTGAAACAATGACGTCATGTTTTGAAACGCTGTGAAATTATTTCTTGAAATTATTTCAAGGTGGAGAGGTGGTTAAAAGTAACAAGTTTGTAAGTGCTATTCGGGGTTGCGGTTTCTAGTACAATTGTATTTTTCTAGTACATTTGGAGACAAAAAAAATACGCTAGTACATTTTAGATCGGTTCTAGTACATACAAAGACCAAGTAAAATAATTTTATCGTAGTTTCTTTTTTTTAATTTTCTGTAATTGTACTAAGTATCCAATACTCTACATCCGATTTTATTTTGATTTAAAGCGATAGCATTTTCTAAAATTAATTAACTTTTGCATTTTGCAACGTAAATGTTCATTACGCCGTTTCCAGTGGGTTTTAGTGTTTGACATTTGGCAGTGCTGAAACTTCAAATTGTAGATGGCGCTTGCGCAACTGTTTCGCTAGATTTCGCTAGAACGTCTGTTAAAAGAAGTACTTTCGCTTTATTTAGAGTGCACCGCGGCTAATTTGTTGTTACATTTATCCTGAAATAAATGAATCGGGAAAAGCTAGAGGACATGCACAAAAATATATACTACTCAGATAAGTATTACGACGACGAGTACGAGTACAGGTAAGTGTCTCCTGAATCAACAGTTTGCTGTGTTTGAATTTGAGTTTTTTTTTCTGTCGTCCACACTGCCACGAGCTCATTTCGGCTTGCTTCTCGTGTTTCAGGCATGTAGTATTACCCAAGGAATTAGTCAAATTAGTACCACAAACTCACCTGATGTCTGAACAAGAATGGAGGAGCATCGGAGTGCAGCAAAGCAAAGGTTGGGTTCATTATATGAGTCATTCACCAGGTAGGTTTCTATACTCGATACCAGAAGCAGTTTACTGCAGAGATTTGTGAAAGAAAGGGCAGAGTAATTGTAGCTCGTAGCGAATTAATTAACAAAAGAAATTAGCTTGTAGCACTTTTGTTTCACTGCTCTAGCACTAGAGCACTCTCAAAGTAAGTATCTCCATCTTCTATTATTACATGAGGAGGTGCTCTAGAGCAGTGAATCAAAAACTCTTTTATTACATACACATATCAATGATGACCCTGCAATTTATACATTTTCTTTTTTTTTTTTCAGAGCCCCATATTTTATTATTTAAGCGACCGATTACCACCCCCCCGCCCCAAACGGAGCAGCAGTGAACAAGAGGATGTTGTTGGCGGAGGCGGGGGTGAAACTGCGAGATTGTAGATATGTTGATAAGTGCCTTCTGGTTTTTGTATTGAATTTTTGTTTCTTCTTCTTCACCATGTAAAATAAGTAGAACCATAATTGAATCTCATACATTTTTTTTACACAAATCGCTTTGAGCTGCTGCTTCTTACTTCTTACACAAAGGTTGAAGATGTCGCGTCAGTTCTTAAGCCGGTTTTACATCGTTCCCATTTCTTGTGCAAGTTTCGGTTCTATTTATAAATCAAGCGAGAAACTTCTGGGTTACTTTTCCGATATGGTTTTTAAGTTCGATCCGATTGACTGCATAAATTAAATTGTTTAGGAAGTGTAACTGAAGCTTGCGCGCAAGAAATAGGGCGGTGTAAAGCGGCCTTCGATTGCAACGATTTTTTTTGCATCCTGCATGTTGCGTGTGATCAACAAATAAATGTTAGTGTTTTTAGTGTTTATGTTAAGGAATTTTGTACTAATTTTGTCACAAAACGTCATTTTTGATATATTTTTTTAAAAATAAAACAGTTGCTATTAGTTTTCTTTAATTCCGGTCACGCCGTACAAAGATATTTTTATTCGACAAAAGAGAAAAAGCATTCTTCATTTAGAACGCTTAAGTATTCGGAGTCTGAAATGTCAAATCAAATAAACAGAAAGAAGTTTTGTGGATTTGCCTCGGTTTGCTTCTTTATTCAGTATGATCACAAAAGTTGCCTATGTGAAAACAATAATTTTATTATATCACAAACGGACCTAAATGGCGTTTAAATGTCTGTTTAAAAGAGTTTGTGATACAATTTTCATCGGACAAGAACCAGCTTTAATTAATAATTTTATTGATAATTAATGAAATAAATACACAGCAGAGCGTACAAAATTAACAGTTTTTGGTTAATTTAATAAATCACTTTGATTTGACAGTTATCTCGGCAAACTTGTTTGAAAGTTGTGTTCACCTAATGTAATCCAATCATATTATTGCTGAAGAAGTTAAATGTCACTTTTAATTATTGTGTACAGATGAGCTTCTATCTTCTGGTTATCTAATCAATATCGGTAAGTGAAAATTCGGTGTTGATTATCGCGTTCTTCGCTATATCGAACTGTATCATGATTATGATGTACGAGGTTATGGCGCCGATCATCTGAAAAAAAATCCCCTTATTTTATTTATTAATCGTCGATTGTTTATTTATTTTATAACTGCAACTTCGAGCGACTAATTGTACTATGTTTTACGTTTGATTAAAAAAAAAACGGATTCCGTAGTAAACAAAGTTCAAACATAACCTCACTTTCTCGCTCTCTCCAGGGGCTCGTTCAGGAATATAACGCTCCGACCAGCACCGACTAAAAAGAGCGCGCTCTGGGTAATGTGTTCTTTCTCTCTCGTGTAAGTGATTTTCTGGGATTGTTCAGGAACTGTATCGCGAGAGCACTTTGGGCGTTAAAAATGAAAAGCAAAATGCACAAAATCACTTACACGAGAGAGAAAGAATATTACTCAGTGCGCGGTCTTTTTAGTCGGAGCGTTATTCCTGAACGGGCCCCTGCATTTTAAACGCCCAAAGTGCTCCCGCGATACAGTTTCTGAACGGGTCCCTGTTGCTATTGTGGTGTACACTCCCAATAAAATCGTTACATTATCGCATTTTGATTTAGTCGATGTACTTATAAATAATATTGTTAATTTGAACGAGGCGATCATTTATTTCATTAAAATTAAATTACTTGAAAGTTGCGTGGACATAATTGCGTTCAAGAAATTGAGCGACAAGCGACAACTTCACTCTGGCTGAGTTCGCTTATTCAACTCCGTTTAGTCTAAAGGGTTTTTCATTAAGAGCGACGCATTTTGTTTTTAAGATAAAACACAGATATCGTGAGAAATTTAAGATTATTTTTAGTTCGTTGTAAAGTACAATTAATACCATTATTGATGGAATCACAGCATCATTCAAATGTCCTCTACGGAAGCGCTGACAGGAATGAATCCGTTTAAATATGATTTAACCCAAGTTTCCATGAGTGAACTTTTTTGGCCCAAATTGGATGGCTCTGGACTAGGACGACATGTTGTTTCAACAAGAGGGTGCCACTTGCCATACTGCCAATCAAACAATTGACTTATTGAAAGAGCAGTTTGGTGGAATCGATTATTTCCAGAAACGGACCAGTCAGTTATTCTCCTCGCTCGTGCTATTTAACACCCCTAGACTTCTTTCTGTGGGGTTATGTTAAGTCGTTAGTTTACACCAACAAACCAGCAACATTACACGATTTGCGGACCAACACTAAAGGTGTCATTGCTGATATTCGACTCAATTTAGGTGAAAAAGTCATAGAAACTTGGGTTAAACGAATTCCTTCCTGTCAGCGCTTCCGTGGAGGACATTTGAATGATATTGTGGTTCCATCAATAATGGTATTAACTGTACTTTACACCGAAGTAAAAATAATCTTAAATTTCTCACGACATCGGTGTTTTATTTTAAAAACAAAATGCGTCGCTCTTAATGAAAAACCCTTTATTTACGTTTTTCCCGTTTTTAGATAATTATGTCAAAGTAGCTTCGCTCTCGCTCTCATTTAAATCCATCCCTGCGCACCGCATGGAAAAACGAACTCGGCCATAATAGAGTGGTTGCGTTCAACAGTACTCAGCTCGTCAGCCGAGCTGCTTTTTCTGAAGCTGAACGGACAAGGAGCAACGTTGCCAATTTATAGTTATTTTGCCAAGAGACTAGCTATCAAACCAGAAGGCAATTCAGTAGTTACTAAAGTAAACATAGATGGCGTGCAGATAAATGTAATTCCGGACCGAAATTGCATTTAGTAATGGCGTTTTCGATTGAGATCAGTCCTAATCCGCTCTAGTGCAACACCCATCCAGATCAGTTCATGACAGAATTGCACTTGATCGGATTAAATGTGCTCCGATGATGCGAACGAGTTCGAGCGCGTAATTTTGTTTTTAATAGCTATTGGAAAATCTATTTAATAAATGAAAATAATCGATTCGATTAGAAATAAAATAAATTACGTCACATTCTTTCTGTGAAAGCTCATAAAATTAATCAAGTAGGCCTTGTGAACGCCGTCAAGTGTTCAATTTTTTCGTTACTTTATTTACTAAGCACTTCTGTTGCTCAGTAACCAAGCCGTTAAGTGCCTTTGCTTTCGCTGATTTGCTGACCTCTGTTGAACGCATCCGATGCTTGATTAACCAATCACGTGAACGGGTTTTAGCGCGTAAATTTAAATCGTTTTCCCATTTTTTTTTTTTTTGTAAATGGTTGCTGAAAACTATGATTATCTCGAAGTTTAATTCAATTTAGTGCGCGCGTCTCTATTTAATAAATATATATGTATTTGTTACCGTGTGAAGGAAGACGTAATCTAGACGAAAGAGTCCGCACGCTGTGAATTTTACGTCATTGTGCAGCATGTGCAGGGAAAATTGCCGAATCTGTAAAAGAAAAACAAAATATTAGTAAAATAAGAACCAGCGGACATAAATTAAAAATAATAATAATAATAATAAAAGGAACGTGAGCGTTTTTTTGTAATTCTTATTGTGTTTGTGCGATTGTTGTGTGTATATCGCCGGTATGTGTCATCGTTGGAGGTATATCGCCGGTGTGTGTGAACATTTCGTGTAAATTTAATTCATTAAATTTATACTTATCGATTTCTTTAGTTCCTCACTGCTATCCACGTGATAGAAAGCGTGCAAGTGGTAAGCCGTCTTCGATATCTGAAAGCACCAACAAAAGAAGACACAACATGGCGACGAGTGAGAGAAATTCCTCTTTACCTCCTCGTGTGTTTTGTCGCACAAATAAAGCGTGACGTACAGTTCCAAAATTTGAAGCGCCGCCCATTGGACGCTCAGGTAAACGTCGAGCACGATGGTCTCTTCGTTGGGTTCTTTCAGTTCCGAGTAAATGTAGTACAGTTCGTTGACGCACACGGTGAACCCGGTTCCGATCGTTATCAGGATTTGAAAGCCGTAAAGGTAGTTCACCAGCTTGCTTAGGTCGCAAAGTTCGTTGTGGATGTCGTGGACCACGTTAATGGACTCGGCATAAGAACGACCTGAAAACACGTTTCCCCCGTTATACTGGAAGCAAGGATTCAGCGTAAGAACGACTTTGATTTAACGACCCAGCATATAAATAACCCTCCCTGATGGAACGATTCATTCAGTCTTCATTACGCTCTCTTGGTGTATAGTTGCGTGGTATTGTCATAAAGAAATTCTTGCGCTGAGAATTTAACAACGGCTCTGCCGGAACAGCATTCAGCGAGCGAGTTTTGGGGTATTTTCAGCCCCACAAATCTCAGGTAAAATATTGAGCAAATTGTCTGACGCCATTTTGGACGCTAACGGTTTTCCTTCCTCTTCATACAGGCTTCTACTTCTTAACTTATACTTTTACTTCGGGATTTTACGTCTCGATTGCTGTTTTGCGTCGTCGCTTTGGGGTGACGAAAGCTGAGTCGTGTAAATTTGGTGACAAATTGACAATCGTTCATTAAGAGAAAAATAACAAGATGACAAGAGAACAATTCGAAATGAAGAAAAGCAGACTCTGGCATATGAAGGAAAATTACCTGCTACATTCGTGAAGGAAAACAGTTGACAATCGCTCATGAAGAAAAAAAAATGCATAGAAAGAAAATGTACAGTGAATTCTAAAAACAAAAAACATAAGTGGTGCAGATTTTTGTGCAGTGTTTACTACTTCCGTAACCCACCAGCTTTCCTCTTCAGTTGCAAAGTCAAGTCAATGATTTCAACAGGGGTGGCCACCAGGCGTTTCTTCAAGTTCGTCAGGATCACGTTCAGGTTGACGAACCTCTGCAACAAAAGGAACATGAGCGTGTTCCACTGCAACTTGACGATCCCGGTGGATATAATCGGGTAATACGAGGTGACCAGGTACATCCTGGATTCGTCCTTGATGAAGTGGACGTAGTCGCCGTAGAAGACTACGAAAAACTCGAAGAAAATCGCGAAGATGCCCGCGCTTACGAAACTCAAGCTCGCCGAGTAATTGACCTTGGCCCCCATCGCGGATAGCTTGACGTCCAGTTTCATGAGGCTGTGGTAGAAGTGCTCGAATTTTCTGGCGTTGATGCAGTTCAAGAAGATGGCGCTGGTCTGGCTGGTTATTCCGGCGTACAGTTCGAACCATCCGGTCGCTTCGGAGATGGAAGTGTCCGAGTCGTCCGAGACGGTCCTCACGTCTTCAACCGCGTACACGAAGCAACCGAAGAATATCACGCTGCCGATCACGCTGTAGATTATGTCGAAGCACGAAGTTCCGATCCGCTCCAGTTTCTCGTCGTACTTCAGCGGATTCAGCGCTATGAGTTTCGCCGTGTAGTGCAGCGGAAGGAGCGCGTCGTATATTTTCGTGGGCCTCTTGATTTTCATTTTTCAATGTTAGTTTCCAGGCCCGCCCGCTCTCTTTGCGAGTTAGCAATTCGTAATAAATTAAAACGCGCGTTACGGGCAATTGCCTAAATCGTTATATTTTATTCATGCGGAACTATACGCATTAATGTTTTTTTTTTTCGTCCAGGGACGGCTATCGTTTATAATGTATTTCTAGCGCCGCTGCGCTCGTGTTAGCCAGTCATCCATCAAAGAGGTAATTTCAAAATGAGAAAGGGGCAAGGGGGCGGGGGGAGAGTAAGTCGAACGTTGAGATTTCACTTTGATTAAGTGAGGTTTAAAAAATTGCCGTCATTAATATTTAGCGGCACTGTGGCAGATAGAGTAGGTACGTATAAAGTTAAACGAGGCGCAGGGTGACCAAAAAATGTTTTTGTTATCGCACAGACCGTCGGGGGTACAAAAACGAAGCAGTTTCGAGGGGGAGAAGGACGACGATTTACTTGTTGCTCGTTTTCATTGTTTAAAAAAACGTCTAGTAAGTCGGTCGCAACCGCAGCAGGCGTTGCAAGAATCCTGTTAGGCTTTCCCGACACGCTCTGAGAGCTTGGGATTTGTACGATGTAAAAAAATCCAATAAACAGGGTGTCTGCAGAATTCTGGTGTGGGATAGTTACTTTATTACATAGTTACAAGATATAGTAGTTGTTTATGACGTTGTCATTTTATGAATAAATGTTGTACTTTAAAAAGTAAAGAAATTTTGGAAATAAAGAGTTAATACGCTATATAATTGGTGGCAGCGGCGGGATATATCGAAAACAGTATTTATGGCATTTACCGCGATGGACCGGATGGCGTTGAAGACAGCCATGCAACGATTTATATACGAGAAGTTTGATAAATCTAAGGACTCATGGGATGATTACATATTTGGATTTGAACAAATGTGCCGTGCCAAGGCAGGCCATAGGGGGAGATCATGATGAATATAAGGAAGTTCGGAAAACATTACTAGTGGTGAGTATTGGATTTGATGCGTTAAAAATTGTTAGAAACCACTTCCGTCTCGATGACGTTAATACAAAAACTTATCAAAATGTAAAAGATGCGTTACGTAATTACTTCAAACCGAAACAAACAATATTTTCTGCGAGGATAGAATTTATGAAGCGAAACCGTCTGACTGGAGAATCGGTTGTACAATATGCAAATACGTTACGCGAGATGGCCGATGCTACAGTTTATAGTGGTGTACTGCGTGATCGTTTTACTGCTTGAATTCGTCACGAGAAAGTCGAAATCGAAGTGCGTCAAAAATGGCCTGAAGGAAGAGAAAATAACAAGGAAATTACATTCCCGCAAGTCGTTTCATTGGCAGAAACGATAGAACGTGCAGAAGTTGAATGTATGAACCTTATTGATGATGTCACCGTTAAAAAAGTGGATCGTCGATGTAATAAAAAAAAAAAAGAATCAAACACTAGGTCGCAGTTGTCGAGCGTGTGGTTTCGAAGGACGCCGTGGAAATACTTGTCCAGCTTCAGACAAGGTGCCACCAAATTTATAATTTAATTGACTAGCCTCGTACCTACATTGACGGTGACAAGTTCTGCTGACTAAACGTATGAGCTGTTCTCCTCGACTAGCAAACAGTGGAGATAGGGATGGGTTTAATTTAAGATGGTAACAATATTATTAAAGGGCGCCAGGAGACATTGATTAACAAGCCGAACGTAAACGATCAGTCGACGTCTCCAATTCGACTAAATCGGCAGAAAATCAAAAGTAAACAGAGGCCTTTTTAACTCACTGGTACGTGAGGGAGGTGAACACAAACACGCACTTAAAGTTATTAAAGAATTGTACCAGAACTAGAAGTCGAACTAAAAGTAGAAGCCTGTATGAAAAGAAACGACGGCATTAGCGACCACATTGGCATCCGCCATTACTCGATATATTTTACCTGAGATTTTCAAAGCTCCCAGGCTTGGAATAGGGATTAAAATTACCCGAAACCGTTCGGTGGTGTAGCCAGGAATGCCGGCAGCGCCGTTAATGAGTTCTCCTCACACAAAGAGCAAGAACTCCGAGATCACACTAAGACACGTCTTCACCTTACAAAAACCGAACCACAAAGGAAACAGGAACGTGAATCCAAGATGGTGGTCGCTAAATAACGCGCGGAAGTTGCCGACGGTAACTAATGATGGACCATAATATAGTCACATAGCCAATGAACGTTGCGCTTCCACATAATGTGAGTTTTTTCTCCCATACGACACGTTTTTTTTTATGATTACGTTAGCGTCAAGCCCCACATTTTTTATGCGTTGCGTAAACCAAACTTTTATTAAATGGGGGGAAATCATTTTAGGGGGAAAGAAAAATCGAAATTAAATACGTGGAGAGCCAAAATGAATGAAATAGATAAAATTGTTTCATGTAGAAGTTGTAGATTTTCACGTGTAGTTTCGCGTGGTGCTCGCCAGGACCTAATCGAACATCACATTTTCAAGATATGAAGCAAAATTGCGCTTTTTTAAATGGAACACCCTGTATATCGGTGCGTTTTCGAATTCGCCAGCTCATTCTAGCCTGAATTCATGTGCCGCACCATGGGTCTAACTTGATTGGTTCCGAAGTTGTCGGCACGTTACAGGAATTACAAGTCGAGAACAAATCGCGTTAGACCTATAGTGCGACACATGACTTCACGCTACTTTTGACTCGCGAATTAAAAAATGCAATAAAATATGGGGGTCGCCGTTAAGAAATCTCAATTTCGGTCTGTAACCTTCACGGGAGACGTCCGCATGCAGAGAGAAAATCACCACATCTAATGTTTTCTACCGATCGTGAGTCAGTATCAAGTTTGACGTGAAACAAATACAGCGTGAATATTTTCGTTGCCCTTGGTTGGCGCAATTTTGAAATCAAACGAGAATGTCTCGTATCAAAGATGTAGATTTTCGCCTGCAGTTTCGCGTGGTGCTCGCGAGAACCCAATCGAACGTCACATTTTCAAGATATGAAGCAATATTGCGCTTTTTTAAATGGAATACCCTGTATATCGTTGCATTTTCGAATTCGCCAGCTCAATCTAGCCTGAATTCATGTGCCGCACCATGGGTCTAACTTGATTGGTTCCGGAGTTGTCGGCGCGTTACAGGAATTCCAAGTCGAGAACCAATCGCGTTAGACTTTTTTTAATTTTTAGGTTCAAACTTTCTCTTTAATTTAATTTTTTCAAATGGAATCCCCCCTTTTGTTTTGAATTTTTAGGTTCTGCTCACTCTTTTTTTAATTTAACTTTTTACCTTTTCTTGGGAACTTTTTTTAATCATATAACGTGCCCGTTAAAACGCGGGCCAGCGTTAACTTCATTTTCCAACTGGAATCCCCCCCATATGCGCTCTACTATTTCGTCAATTTTTTTTAAGTTCTACCTCCTCGTCATGGATTCAATGGAAATAGATTTCGATCTCGACGGCGACCCGATCGAGGAGTTCTTGCGTCACAAGCTGGCCGAAATAAAGTCCGCCAGGGCGAGTTTAGAAGACGATCTGAAAACCAGAAGCAACTTGCTGAAGCTCTCCGAGCGGAGGGTTGCCGAACGCGGGGCGTTGAAAATCAAGGACGTCTGGAAACGCACCTACCATTCGAAATGCGTTTTTGGAATCGTCATAGAGAACTCATCATCAGGGTAATTAATTTATTGCAAAATATTTATTGTCAGTAGATTAGGTACAGTCCGTTTCGAAAGACGTAATTTAGGCCCGGTATACACAGCCTGTATCATAACGTCCTATAAGTATTGAAAACTGTGTCGACAAATATAGTATCATTTTCTCCGAAAACGTATAGTTTCCAAAATATAGCCGGTCAAAGTTTTTTATAACTATGGCAACGCAGTGTAAAGAAACAAATTTTGTACAGAATGCCGGTTTCTTACGCGAATAAAGTACTCAGGTTCACTTTTCTCTGTGACTGTGAAGTTATGAGCATGTTGATGACGTATGCCGTAAAAATCCGCGCTTTGTTTATCGCCTCCCCCCCCCCACATCTCAAGAGGCATTATTTTTTGTAGAAACTTCGAGTTTGCGGAAGTCGTGCTGAACTGGGATTCCCCCACTCCGCTGACTTACTCCGTTCGATTATACAGCAAGAACGAGCTTGACGAGTGGGCTTCTACAGATGCGATTCGGGCTTCCGCTTCCGTCTTAATAGTCCTGGAAAAAGCGCCCTTCCTTAAACAGGCGGTCCTCAACCTGGAAGGGTTCATCAAGTACGTCGGGGAAGCACGCGTGTACCAATTGCAGCTTCCGAGCCTGCGCGTTAGCGCCGGGGACTTCATCGATCGCGCTTTGGAAATCCATCGCCTTAAGTTGCTACGAGGGGCGGACGAGGAGTTTCTGTCCTACTTGATGGTGAATGACGTGAGCGAGTTCGTCGGGAAAATAATCGGAAATGGGCGGCGCAGGTTCGAGAGTTTGTTGGAAATTGACTGCATGCTCAAGCAGCTCGATGTCAAAGCCAGGAGGAAGTACTTCTTGGTTGATGGTATTTCTTGCAGCGTCGATGGGTGCTTGTTGGAAGTTAACGACAGAGGCGAGGACGAAATATTTCATTTTAATGTTTTGAGTCGGTAAGTACCAAATCTGCAAGTCGAATCGAGCTGCATCTAACGCACACATGTTCCAAAACGGATGCAGGTGCTTTACTGATTACGAATCACAATTAAACATTGAGGTACTGTATAAGGTGTCCACAAAATAGTGTATAGAAACGGACGTTTTCGTCCGCGTCGTAAAGAACGACGGTTTTTTTTTTGTTTTTATTTTTTTGGTGTGGTCTTTAGATGCAATTTTTTTTGGACGTCGCGTATAATTATCAATAGGATTTTTTTTTAATTTCGAAAGGATTTTATTTGTTGTAGAAATCAAGAGCAGCTGAAGCATTTGTTGCATTACCTGCACAGATCTGTCGAGGGTTTTTCCATTTTACCGAAGCCCTATGAAGTTCACCTGAGGACGTCTGCGAGTCAGAGTTTCACGAAAGACGGTCAGGAGGAGGATAAGACCTGCAAGGATTTTCGGCGGATGCTGCTGCAAGAAGTTAATTGTATTGACGATTTTTTCGCTGATGAAACTGAGAGTGAAGATTTTTTCACCGATGAAACTAAGAGTGAGGAGAAGTACGCGAAATTCAGAAACGCATTGAGCGGATTAGAGAACCAAACGGATGTTTTACGCGCTATGTACGACGTTTAATTTTTTTTTCTTTTCATTTTTGTATGTATGTTGTACGCTTTTATTAAATGCGTATACTGAAGTGTATTTTATTTGTTGGATTTTTTCCTAAACTTGGAGCGACTTCCTGCACCTACTCTGCCTTAAATGTACATTTGCCTAACGTTTTTTTTTGTTTTTGTTGTATTTTTTTTCCAAATTTACAATTATAAGATGGTCTTTTGTTTTCCTAATTAAAATGCTGTAGCTGAAAATTTCTATGTTCGAGGGAAATTCATGTCAAGTGTACAGAAAAAGGAAACGGGTATGAAACCCGGATTTTAATTTGGTTGCGGCGAGCCCGGGCCTTCTTCGAAGCTTCTCCAAGCTTGTTCCGTCGTATTAAACGGCAGGTATGTTTTAGAGTCGCAATAGGCCGCGCTCAGTTGGTAATGGGCTCATTCATCGTTTTTTTTTAAATATTTTTTTTCAATAGGTTGTAAAACAAGTAGTATACTGAAATTTTAAAAGAAATTTTTTTTTAGCTTTCTACATGCCGAAAAAAATTATGTAATAAAGTAGAACTTGTGTGACGTCATTGTATCAGTCTTCCAATGTATTCCTTACGCAATTAATTTGCGCGCCATTCTCAACTTTTCAAATATTAGGCAACTTTGAACTCGAATAACTTTTAATATAATATAATAATAATAAAATTCGTTTTCAAGTCAAAATATCGGGTTTTTGATATTTAGAACCATCTTTGAATTTCCCGTTTTATTTTATTTAGGTTTTTTTAACATTCCTATTTGGTTCTTCTTCCCTCCGATTAATTCCGGAGTTCACCGGAGTTCCGTTAACAGGGAGCTGCCTGGCGTGGAGGATTATTCTCGAACTGGAGAGAAGTGATCGCTCCCGAGAATGACGCACTTCTCGAAAGGTTTGCATAGGTTTATGCGAGAGTCCACGTCATTTTGACGTCACTCCCGCAAAACGAACCCTTTCCCTCGTTTCGAGAATAACCCCCGTGGTGTGTTCTTGTCGAGAAGCTGGATGACGTCGTTATAAATCGACCTTGGCCGTCCATTTTAATGTTTGGTATCGCGCCGTACATCACGAGAGGGCGCGCTCCTTGCGACGAAAGTGGTCACTGAAGTTGACGCAAGTGGTCACTTAAAGTTCACGAAAGTGGTAACTGAAGCATTTCACCCATCATATTCCTGTCTCGTTGAGCTGAAACCATGCTGTCAATTAGAATGAGGCGGCGCTCCTGTTACGCCTAACCTCGACGGACGTGAGATGAACTTATCAGGGTTGCCAATGTGCGGGTAATTATCAGAATTACGGGTAATATAAGCAAGCTTGCGGGTAAAAAAATACGTGGGTAAAAATGGGTATTTTCAAGGAAGAAAAAAAAAACAGATTAATTTTGAAATTTTTGATTGACGACTTGTTAGTGATGTTTCAGCTTGACTATTGGCAACAAAGAAATCACTAATAGCCAAATCCACATTGTCGATCAGTGCTGCCAACTCTACCGATAATTCGGTTGATATACCGATTTTGAAGTCAACTTTTATTTAATTTTAATTTTTTTGCAATTTTATCAATTTTTTTTATTTCTAGATCTTCTTTTGTTTTATTTTACGTCAAGAATTGCACAAATGTTAAATCTTAATTTTAGAAAGTCGAACTAGTTTCGTTTATTTAATGAAAATTGTTTTATTTTTGTTATTTTTTTAAATTTTACAAGTTCTGTCGATCGTCTTTTGTTTTATTTTACGTCAAAAATTGCACAAATTTCAAATCTTAATTTTGGAAAGTTTTGTTTATTTAATGAGAATTTTTCAATTTTCGTTATTTTTCGTAATTTTCTAAATTTTCTTTATTTCTCGATCGTCCCTTGTTTTATTTTTCATCAGAAAATGCACAGTTGTCAAACCTTAATTTTAGATAGTTTTGTTTATTTAATGAGAATTTTTATTTTTTTGTAATTTATTCAATGAAATTTTTTTTATATTTATAATTTTTTTTATAAATTTGTCGATCGTCTTTTGTTTTATTTTTCGTCAAAAATTGCACGAATATCAAATCTTAATTTTAGAAAGTTTTGTTTATTTAATGAGAATTTTTTAATTTTTATAATTTTTTGTAATTTTACTTGAGTTTTTTTTTATTTTTGTAATTTTTTCTAATTTTATTTAATGATTTTTAATTTTATAAATTTGTCGATCGTCTTTTGTTTTATTTTACGCCAAAAATTGCCTGAAGTTCGAATCTTAATTTTAAAAAGTTTTGTACTGTGCTTATTACAATTTTGGGAAGATATACAAACGAGTAGAAACGTATTAAAATTGAGAACAGACTTCGACATTTCGAAATTGTGTCGCGGCAGCGCCACCTATCCAAATTTTGTCGAACTACGATTTTTTCGGCGCGAAATTCGAATTAAAAAAAATTATTTCGTTTTCTTTGTTTTGTCACCTTTTTTCTATGCTTTTATTTTTTTTAATCATTAATCTATTAAATCGTGCTGAGAAATCGATTGTCTTTTGTTTGTAAACGCGATTGCCTTTTGTTTTTTCGTTTTTATTTTTTCATTTCGTTACGTATCATGTCTTTGTCTTGCCATTGTTCATTCCAATTGTCTTTTTTTTTAAATTTCTTATTCATCTCATTTGTGCTGTAATAATCAATCGTCTTTTGTTTTTGTTTTTATAATTATCATCGTTATTTGTGTATTGTTGCTGCGGTTGTTTTGTATGTATTTAGTTTGGGCCAATAAAGGCAATTAATATTAATATTAAAAAAGAAAACTACATTTGCCGATCGTATTTTCTCACTTAAACTTCAATTTGTCGATCGTTTTTTGTTTTTGCTTCGTTTTTTTTTTCTTGTTGTTTTTTTTTATCGTTAACTTTCCTTCATTCTTCATCTTTTCTCTTCTTTGGGAATTTCAATTTGTTTCTTCAAATTCACAACTGTCGGTCCTCATTTAGTTTTGTTTTTCAAACAAGAATTTTCGTTTTTTTTTGTTTTTCTTTTCCTCTCTCAGACTTGCGTTTGCTGATCGTTTTTTGTGTTTCTTTTTGCGTCGCTTTTTTTTTAAATTTACGATTACCTATTGATCGCCTTTAATTGTTTTAATTAAAATGTTTTTATTTCTTTCTCGCTTAAAATTTACAACTGTCATTTGGCTTTTGTTTGTTTGTTTATTTTTTAATTAAAAAAATTCGTTTTCCTTTTCCTACTGGCAATAAACCATCACCATCAATTTTTTTTTTGCTTTAATATTCCTTACCTTCTTCCTCTCCCTCTAACTTCCATTCGCCGGTCGTTTTTGTTTTTCTTTTTGTTTCGTCTGTAAATTTACAATAATTATTGATCGCCCTGTGCTTTCTTAATTAAATTGTTTTTTTATCGTCAGAGGTATATTTTTTTATCAGTTTTTTTTCTTCTTAACTTTCGATTTTTACGTTTCAATTCGCTTCGCGCGATTTCTCTTCCCTCAAACGTACATTTGCCGATCGTCTTTTGTTTGTTTCGTTTTTTCAAGTTTAATATATATTCAGAAAAGCATTTTTTTTAAATCTGGGAATTTTACTTTCGTGCTTCAAGTTTACGGCGCGCCGCCGATCGTCTTTTGTTTTCCGTTTTCCCTTTTTCACCCTCAACCCTCAAACTTACATTAACTTGATCCAATATATGTGCTGATCATTTTTTGTTGTCTTAATTGGAAATTACCGTTTTTCTTTTTTTATTTTCTGATTTTGCATTCCTTTTTTCTCTCAGACATTAATTTGCCGATCGTCTCCTTTTGTTTTACTTAAGAGGTTTCGTTTTGACGTTGACCAGGCTCCGGATGTCCTCGAAGAGCGTCTTTCGGAAGAGATGGGACCGGGGGGCAAAGAAAACAGCCGCGCGCAATAAAATAATTTATTATTCAACTTATTTACAGGACCTCCTAAACACCCGTACATATAAGTAGGCACACTTATTTGCGGGTGTCCAAATAATTTCGAGGGCGGCAGATTTTCCGTTCAGAGGGGGGGCGGAACGGAATCTGACCATCCGCAATTAAAGAGAAAAAGAAAAGGAAATAGACGTGCGACGTTACTCGTGCTACAACGACAACGACAAAAACAAGAGGGACAGTTGTAAATAAATAAAATAAAATAAATTACATTACACAAATTTTATTGGGTTTTATACCTGGAATACAAGCGTTACGTTTCTCGGTTCAACCAAGAGAAAAAAAAATGTATGTATATGATGAGTAAATTATTATGTAGAAGAAAAATCCTAGCTCTATGTAGTCAACAATAGATAGATATATAAAACCCATGTACCTTATTTATGTATATACGTAAGCAACTGGTTTATTTTGCGCGCATTTTTTTTTAAATACTATATAAAAAATATTTAGGAATGTTAATTTTATTCGATATGATAGTTACCGCAACCGCGTCTGAATAAATATCACACTGTTAGAAGAATGTTACAGTCTATTTGCGGGAGGTGGGGAGGGGAAGGACTTTGAATTTCAAAATTTTGATTGGGTTCGTGCCTCCCCCTCCCCCACCTTCTACTATATTTTTTGGACGTAATTAATTTGTAACGACGGGCAGGTAAAACTTGTGCGACTTGGTGTCGCGTGTGTGCTTGAAGGGGCCCTTGGGGGCGTCGACTAAGGTCGCGGGGCACGGCCCGATATTCCTGGGGGTGTACTCCTTCTTGTAGGAGGTCACCACGTTCACGTTGCTGTCCCCCAAGGTGATATGTGACGTGTTCGCCCGCCGGGTCACCCTTTCGACCTTCTGGACGTTCTGCTGCTTGGTGAAGTTGCCATACGATTTGGCTTCCGACTGTCCGTAGAAGCTGCCTCCGACCGTCAGGTTGTCCTTCCTCACGATCTTCTGGGGTCTCTCGATGACTTGGTAGGTCGTCGAGGACCACTGTTGTCCCCGCCTGTTGGCGTTGGCGTTGGTTTCCTGCGCGGACCTGTGCATCGCCGTCAAGCTGCGTCTGTCGCTGCTCTGAGATGAGTTGCTTATGTATTGGCCTTGCTCGTGGAGGTTGCAGAAGGACTTCTTCATGTCCAAGGCCGAGGAACTCGTCGTGTGCAGGGCCTCGGTGGACGTGTGCAGTCCCTTCCTGTACAGGATCTGGTTGCTCACGTCCGCCGAAGACGACATGACGTTCCTCCTGTGGTGACTCTCGGATTTGGTGACGTGCTGGGCAGAGATGTCCTGGTGACTCGAGGAGTGCGTGATTATATTATTTTGCCTGACGACGTTTTCGTTGTGGGCGTGAGATTCTTGGACGTGCGTCTGCGATGAAGACTTGACGATCTCTTGCTTGCGCACGGCGCCTTCTTGATGCACCCCGTGCGTTGTCTTCGTCGTCTGCTTCGTCACTTTCACAATGGAACCATCGGCCAGAGTTTTGGTGTCGTGTTCCACGTTGGTTACTTTCGACTCCTTCGTCCGGACGTCCTTGACGTCCTTCGCTTCAGCAACCACCTTCCTCTGATCCGTCCGTTTGGTGTAAGTGTTGTAATTCACTTGGTTCACTTGGTTGGTCGTCTTCATCACGGCCGTATCATCGCCCAGAGTGAAGCTCGACTCCATATGCCTGCGCTTGTTGATGGTGGCCCGCCCGGCCGGCGTGCTGGGGGATCCCTTCTTGGGGGTCTTATCGAACGTCTGCTTGGTCGTCGTGACGTACTCAACCGCGTCCGTTCCGACCTTCAGCGAATCCTCGTGCCTCTTAATCGTCGCCCTCTCGCCCCGCACGACCGTAAACTGCGACTTCTGCATGGTCGTATCCTCAAACTCGCCGGTCACCTTCAAATTATCCTGGGGCTTCCTAACCGGCGCCCTCTCACCTCTCGTCGGCTTATAATCGTCCTTGCTCTTCGGCGTACCGCTGAACGCACCTTCAGGTTTCAGGTTGTCCGGGTGCTTGACCACGTCGGCGCGTTCACCGGGGGCGTACTGAGGTCTCACCGGCGTTTCGAAGTCGCCTTCCGGTCTTAAGTTATCCTGCGGCCTCACGGGGCTCGGCCTCTGCCCCGGTTGATAACCTGGCTTGGCCGGCGATTCGAAATCACCTTCAGTGTGCAAGTTATCCTGCGGTTTCTTCGGCGTCGGCCTTTCAGCGGGGCGATATCCCGGCTTCTGCGGCCTCTCGAAATCACCTTCCGGCTTGAGATTGTCCTGCGGCTTCTTGGGCGTCGGTCTTTCTCCCGGGCGGTAACCCGGATGTTCCGGACGGTCAAAATCACCTTCAGGGAAGAGGTTATCGTGCTGGCGGATCGGCGACCTCCTCTCGCCGGGCCCTACCTTAGTCGGCGTTGGCCTTTCGAATTCCCCTTCGGGCCTTAAATTATCCTGCGGCCTCTTGGGGGTTGGCCTCTCCCCGGGGCGGTAACCCGGTCGTTCCGGACGATCGAAGTCACCTTCGGGACGCAGGTTATCATCGTGGCGAATCGGCGATCGCCTTTCCCCGGGGCCAATCTTGGAAGGTGTAGGTCTCTCGAATTCACCTTCGGGTTTCAAATTGTCCTGAGGTTTCTTGGGGGTCGGTCTTTCCGCAGGGCGGTAGCCTGGCCGTTCCGGACGGTCGAAATCACCTTCGGGATGTAGGTTGTCCAGGTGGCGAATCGGCGATCGCCTTTCCCCGAGACCAATCTTGGAAGGTGTAGGTCTCTCGAATTCACCTTCGGGTTTCAAATTGTCCTGGGGTTTCTTGGGGATCGGTCTTTCCGCAGGGCGGTAGCCTGGCCGTTCCGGACGGTCGAAATCACCTTCGGGATGTAGGTTGTCCAGGTGGCGTATGGGCGTCCGCCTTTCGCCGGGGCCTACCTTCGTAGGGGTGGGTCTTTCGAATTCACCTTCGAGCTTCAGGTTATCGGCGTGTTTGATGATTTCCGTCCGCTCGTCTCGTCTCGTGATGAACTCGTCCCGCTTCCTGTACTCGTTGAATTCACCTTCCATGCGCAGGTTGTCCTCGCGTATCACCACCCTCGCCCTTTCGCCCTTCACCACGCGATATTCATCGCTGGTTTTGGAGTCGACGAAATCGCCTTCGGGTTTTAGGTTATCCTCCGGCTTTTTCGGTTCGTACCGTTCGCCCCTGACTACCGTGTAATCATCTCTGGAACGCATATCCTGGAATTCACCTTCGATCCTGAGATTGTCTTCGCGCCGGATCACTTCGACTTTATCGGTTATGACCTTGGTGCTGTAATCGTCTCTGCGGTGGATGTCCCATTCCCCTTCCAAGCGTAAGTTGTCTTCGCGCTTAATGACGTCGACTCTTTCTCCGCGCGTGACGTTATAATCGTCCTTGCGTCGAATGTCCCATTCTCCTTCGACGCGTAAGTTGTCTTCCCGCTTGATCACGTCCACTCGTTCACCTCGCGTCACGCAATAGTCATCTTTACGCCTCATCTCCATAGTACCTTCGGGCTTGAGATTATCATCATGCTTAACCGGCGATCTACGCTCGGCCGGGCCCACTTTCGTGGGAGTCGGCCTCTCGAATTCACCTTCAGGACGAAGGTTATCCTCGGGTCGTTTTTGTTTGGGCCTTTCCGCTGGTGTATATTCGCGTTTTTCGGGTCGCTCAAAATCACCTTCGGGTTTAAGGTTATCATCGTGCCTGATCGGCGTTCTCATTTCTGCGGGTCCAACTTTAGTCGGAGTGGGACGCTCGAAATCACCTTCCGGATGCAGATTGTCTTCAGGACGTTTCTGTTTAGGCCTCTCTGCTGGTTGGTAACCCGGTTTTTCAGGTCGCTCGAAATCACCTTCAGGACGCAAGTTATCTTCGGGGCGTTTCTGTCTTGGTCTATCGGCAGGCTGGTAGCCGGGTCTTTCAGGACGCTCAAAGTCACCCTCGGGTCGCAGATTATCATCAGGCTTAATTGGAGTTCTTCTTTCACCGGGACCAACCTTAGTTGGAGTGGGTCTTTCAAAGTCACCTTCTGGTCGAAGATTATCTTCCGGACGTTTCTGTTTAGGCCTCTCTGCAGGTTGATAACCGGGTCTTTCAGGACGCTCAAAATCACCCTCAGGTCGCAGATTATCACCAGGCTTAATTGGAGTTCTTCTTTCACCGGGACCGACCTTAGTTGGAGTGGGTCTTTCAAAATCACCTTCTGGTCGAAGATTATCTTCCGGACGCTTCTGTTTAGGCCTCTCTGCAGGTTGATAACCGGGTCTTTCAGGACGCTCAAAATCACCCTCAGGTCGCAGATTATCGTCAGGCTTAATTGGAGTTCTTCTTTCACCGGGACCAACCTTAGTTGGAGTGGGTCTTTCAAAATCACCTTCTGGTCGAAGATTATCTTCCGGACGCTTCTGTTTAGGCCTCTCTGCAGGTTGATAACCGGGTCTTTCAGGACGCTCAAAATCACCTTCAGGTCGCAGATTATCATCAGGTTTAATTGGAGTTCTTCTTTCACCGGGACCGACCTTAGTTGGCGTGGGTCTCTCAAAGTCACCTTCGGGACGCAGGTTGTCTTCCGGACGCTTCTGTTTAGGCCTCTCTGCAGGTTGATAACCGGGTCTTTCAGGACGCTCAAAATCACCCTCAGGTCGCAGATTATCATCAGGCTTAATTGGAGTTCTTCTTTCACCGGGACCGACCTTAGTTGGAGTAGGTCTTTCAAAGTCACCTTCAGGACGCAGGTTATCTTCCGGACGTTTCTGTTTAGGCCTCTCTGCAGGTTGATAACCTGGTTTCTCAGGTCGTTCGAAGTCACCTTCAGGCCTCAAATTATCTTCAGGGCGTTTCTGCTTCGGCCTCTCTGCAGGTTGATAACCGGGTCTTTCAGGACGCTCAAAATCACCCTCAGGTCGCAGATTATCATCATGCTTAATTGGAGTTCTTCTTTCACCGGGACCAACCTTAGTTGGAGTGGGTCTTTCAAAATCACCTTCTGGTCGAAGATTATCTTCCGGACGCTTCTGTTTAGGCCTCTCTGCAGGTTGATAACCGGGTCTTTCAGGACGCTCAAAATCACCTTCAGGTCGCAGATTATCATCAGGTTTAATTGGAGTTCTTCTTTCACCGGGACCAACCTTAGTTGGCGTGGGTCTCTCAAAGTCACCTTCGGGACGCAAGTTATCTTCCGGACGTTTCTGTTTAGGCCTCTCTGCAGGTTGATAACCTGGTTTCTCAGGTCGTTCGAAGTCACCTTCAGGCCTCAAATTATCTTCAGGGCGTTTCTGCTTCGGCCTCTCTGCAGGTTGATAACCGGGTCTTTCAGGACGCTCAAAATCACCCTCAGGTCGCAGATTATCATCATGCTTAATTGGAGTTCTTCTTTCACCGGGACCAACCTTAGTTGGAGTGGGTCTTTCAAAATCACCTTCTGGTCGAAGATTATCTTCCGGACGCTTCTGTTTAGGCCTCTCTGCAGGTTGATAACCGGGTCTTTCAGGACGCTCAAAATCACCTTCAGGTCGCAGATTATCATCAGGTTTAATTGGAGTTCTTCTTTCACCGGGACCAACCTTAGTTGGCGTGGGTCTCTCAAAGTCACCTTCGGGACGCAAGTTATCTTCCGGACGTTTCTGTTTAGGCCTCTCTGCAGGTTGATAACCGGGTCTTTCAGGACGCTCAAAATCACCTTCAGGTCGCAGATTATCATCAGGTTTAATTGGAGTTCTTCTTTCACCGGGACCGACCTTAGTTGGCGTGGGTCTCTCAAAGTCACCTTCGGGACGCAGGTTGTCTTCCGGGCGTTTCTGTTTAGGCCGCTCTGCAGGTTGATAACCTGGTTTCTCAGGTCGTTCGAAGTCACCTTCAGGACGTAGATTATCTTCCGGACGTTTCTGCTTCGGTCTTTCGGCCGGTTGGTAGCCGGGTCTTTCAGGTCGCTCAAAGTCACCCTCGGGACGCAAATTGTCGTCATGTTTAATTGGCGTTCTTCTTTCAGCAGGACCTACTTTAGTTGGAGTGGGTCTTTCGAAATCGCCTTCAGGCCTCAAATTATCTTCAGGGCGTTTCTGCTGCGGTCTTTCGGCAGGTTGATAGCCGGGTCTCTCAGGACGCTCAAAATCACCTTCAGGTCGCAAATTATCTTCAGGTTTAATTGGAGTTCTTCTTTCACCAGGACCGACCTTAGTTGGCGTGGGTCTCTCAAAGTCACCTTCGGGACGCAAGTTATCTTCCGGACGTTTCTGTTTAGGCCTCTCTGCAGGTTGATAACCGGGTCTTTCAGGACGCTCAAAATCACCTTCAGGTCGCAGATTATCATCAGGTTTAATTGGAGTTCTTCTTTCACCGGGACCGACCTTAGTTGGCGTGGGTCTCTCAAAGTCACCTTCGGGACGCAGGTTGTCTTCCGGGCGTTTCTGTTTAGGCCGCTCTGCAGGTTGATAACCTGGTTTCTCAGGTCGTTCGAAGTCACCTTCAGGACGTAGATTATCTTCCGGACGTTTCTGCTTCGGTCTTTCGGCCGGTTGGTAGCCGGGTCTTTCAGGTCGCTCAAAGTCACCCTCGGGACGCAAATTGTCGTCATGTTTAATTGGCGTTCTTCTTTCAGCAGGACCTACTTTAGTTGGAGTGGGTCTTTCGAAATCGCCTTCAGGCCTCAAATTATCTTCAGGGCGTTTCTGCTTCGGTCTTTCGGCAGGTTGAAAACCGGGTCTTTCAGGACGCTCAAAATCACCCTCAGGTCGCAGATTATCATCAGGCTTAATTGGAGTTCTTCTTTCACCGGGACCGACCTTAGTTGGCGTGGGTCTCTCAAAGTCACCTTCGGGACGCAAGTTGTCTTCCGGACGTTTCTGTTTAGGCCTCTCTGCAGGTTGATAACCTGGTTTCTCCGGTCGTTCGAAGTCACCTTCAGGACGTAGGTTATCTTCAGGACGTTTCTGCTTTGGTCTTTCGGCCGGTTGGTAGCCGGGTCTCTCAGGACGCTCAAAATCACCTTCAGGTCGCAAATTATCATCAGGCTTAATTGGAGCTCTTCTTTCACCGGGACCAACCTTAGTTGGCGTGGGTCTCTCAAAGTCACCTTCGGGACGCAAGTTATCTTCCGGGCGTTTCTGTTTAGGCCGCTCTGCAGGTTGATAACCTGGTTTCTCAGGTCGTTCGAAGTCACCTTCAGGACGTAGGTTATCTTCAGGACGTTTCTGCTTCGGTCTCTCGGCCGGTTGGTAGCCGGGTCTTTCAGGACGCTCAAAGTCACCCTCGGGACGCAAATTGTCGTCATGTTTAATTGGCGTTCTTCTTTCAGCAGGGCCTACTTTAGTTGGAGTGGGTCTTTCGAAATCGCCTTCAGGCCTCAAATTATCTTCAGGGCGTTTCTGCTTTGGTCTTTCGGCGGGCTGGTAGCCGGGTCTTTCAGGACGCTCAAAATCACCCTCAGGTCGCAGATTGTCATCAGGCTTAATTGGAGTTCTTCTTTCACCGGGACCGACCTTAGTTGGCGTGGGTCTCTCAAAGTCACCTTCGGGACGCAGGTTATCTTCCGGACGTTTCTGTTTAGGCCTCTCTGCAGGTTGATAACCTGGTTTCTCAGGTCGTTCGAAATCACCCTCGGGTCGCAGATTATCGTCATGTTTAATTGGCGTTCTTCTTTCAGCAGGGCCTACTTTAGTTGGAGTGGGTCTTTCGAAATCGCCTTCAGGCCTCAAATTATCTTCAGGGCGTTTCTGCTTCGGTCTTTCGGCAGGCTGGTAGCCGGGTCTTTCAGGACGCTCAAAATCACCCTCAGGTCGCAGATTATCGTCAGGCTTAATTGGAGTTCTTCTTTCACCGGGGCCGACCTTGGTTGGAGTAGGTCGTTCAAAGTCACCTTCGGGACGCAAGTTGTCTTCCGGACGTTTCTGTTTAGGGCGCTCTGCAGGTTGATAACCTGGTTTCTCAGGTCGTTCGAAGTCACCTTCAGGACGTAGATTATCTTCAGGACGTTTCTGCTTCGGTCTCTCGGCCGGTTGGTAGCCGGGTCTTTCGGGTCGCTCAAAGTCACCCTCGGGACGCAAATTGTCGTCATGTTTAATTGGAGTTCTTCTTTCAGCAGGGCCTACTTTAGTTGGAGTGGGTCTTTCGAAATCGCCTTCAGGCCTCAAATTATCTTCAGGGCGTTTCTGCTTCGGCCTTTCGGCAGGTTGGTAGCCGGGTCTCTCAGGACGCTCAAAATCACCTTCAGGTCGCAAATTATCATCAGGCTTAATTGGAGTTCTTCTTTCACCAGGACCGACCTTAGTTGGCGTGGGTCTCTCAAAGTCACCTTCGGGACGCAAGTTATCTTCCGGGCGTTTCTGTTTAGGCCGCTCTGCAGGTTGATAACCTGGTTTCGCAGGTCGTTCGAAATCACCTTCGGGACGCAAGTTATCTTCAGGGCGTTTCTGCTTTGGTCTCTCAGCGGGTTGATAACCGGGTCTTTCAGGGCGCTCAAAGTCACCTTCGGGTCGCAAATTATCATCAGGCTTAATCGGAGTTCTTCTTTCAGACGGACCGACTTTATTTGGAGTAGGTCTTTCAAAGTCACCTTCCGGTCGAAGATTGTCTTCCGGACGTTTCTGTTTAGGCCTCTCGGCCGGTTGGTAACCTGGCCTTTCGGGTCTTTCAAAGTCACCCTCAGGCCTCAAATTATCTTCAGGGCGTTTCTGCTTCGGTCTTTCGGCAGGTTGGTAGCCGGGTCGTTCGGGACGCTCAAAGTCACCTTCTGGTCGCAGATTATCGTCAGGTTTAATCGGTGTTCTTCTTTCAGCAGGAGCGACTTTAGTTGGAGTGGGTCTTTCAAAGTCACCCTCCGGTCGAAGATTATCTTCCGGACGCTTTTGCTTTGGTCTCTCAGCTGGTCGATAACCAGGCTTCTCGGGCCGTTCGAAATCTCCCTCAGGATAGAGATTGTCTTCAGGGCGTTTTTGTTTTGGCCTCTCAGCAGCTTGATATTTAGGCTTATCCGGACGCTCAAAATCTCCTTCGGGTCGCAAATTATCATCATGCTTGATAGGCGTTCTCCTCTCGACCGGACCGAGCTTAGTAGGCGTAGGTCTTTCTAAATCGCCTTCCGGACGAAGGTTATCCTCTGGCCGTTTAGGCTTAGGCCTTTCGGCAGATCTGTACTCGGGTTTTTCCGGTCTTTCAAACTCTCCCTCGGGGTATAAATTGTCCTCGGGTCGCTTCTGCTTGGGCCTTTCGGCTGGTTTGTATCCCGGTTTTTCTGGACGCTCGAAATCTCCTTCGGGGCGCAGGTTGTCCTCTGGTCGCTTTTGTTGAGGTCGTTCGGCTGCCCTGAACGGTGTCTTCTCCGGTCGCTCGAAGTCACCTTCTGGCTTGAGGTTATCGTCGTGCTTAATGGGAGTTCTGCGTTCTCCTGGACCGACCTTTGTGGGTGTGGGTCTTTCAAAATCGCCTTCCGGTCGCAAATTATCTTGCGGTTTCTTTTGCTTCGGGCGTTCACCCGGAGAATATCCAGGTTTTTCAGGACGCTCAAACTCCCCTTCCGGACGTAAGTTGTCTTCGGGTCTCTTTTGTTTGGGTCTTTCCGCCGCACGATACGGAGCTTTCTCCGGACGTTCGAAGTCACCTTCGGGTCGGAGATTGTCTTCGGGCCGTTTTTGTTTCGGTCGCTCCGCAGGTTTATAACCTGGCTTCTCAGGACGTTCGAAGTCACCTTCCGGACGCAAGTTATCTTCGGGTCTTTTCTGTTTTGGCCTTTCGCCAGGGCTGTACTGTGGCTTTTCGGGACGCTCAAAGTCACCTTCCGGACGCAAGTTGTCTTCTGGTCTTTTCTGCTTAGGTCTTTCTCCCGGACTGTACTTGGGCTTCTCGGGCCTTTCGAAGTCGCCTTCCGGACGTAGATTGTCCTCGGGACGTTTCTGCTTGGGTCTTTCGCCTGGACTATACTTTGGCCTTTCGGGTCTTTCAAAATCGCCTTCTGGACGCAAGTTGTCTTCAGGTTTTTTCTGCTTAGGTCTCTCGCCCGGACTATACTTTGGCCTTTCGGGTCTTTCAAAATCGCCTTCTGGACGCAAATTATCTTCTGGTTTCTTCTGTTTAGGCCTCTCTCCTGGACTGTATTTCGGCTTCTCGGGTCTTTCGAAATCACCTTCCGGTCGCAAATTATCCTTGGGCTTCGTTTGTTTGGGGCGTTCCGTCAATTTAGGCACGTAGTCTTCCTTGGACTTAGGCGTACCTTCGAAAGGACCTTCGGGTCTTAGGTTGTCCCTGTGTATGACGACGGTTTGGCGCACGTCTGTGTTATCGAAGGTCTTGTAGACTTCCTGGGACGTGGTGGTCGTGTCGGTTTGTTGGGTGGCGTAGAATTTGTCGACGTCGTCTTTGGTCCAAGTGCGACGGCGTCGGGGTTCTACGGGGGCGACCTTCTCCGTGTATTCCACCGTCGTTGACGTGTCAAAAGTCATGTCGCCTTCTACTGTTAAGTTGTCGCGACGTTTCTGCACCAAAGTCGTGCGCTCAACGTTGGTGTAATCGACGAATTCGGTCCTGTTTGTGGTGTCGGTAATGAAGTCCCCTTCTACTTTCGTCCAGGTGTTACGCCTAATCGGACTTGCCCTTTCTACCAATTCGCCAGTGAAGTCAACGCGTGTTGTAGTTTCATCTGGAATTATGCAATTAAAAGGTCAGTGGTGACTCGAGGTTGGTTATTAAACTCACCGATAAATTCTCCACCTATTGTTAGGTTGTCTTCATGACGTGTGATATCTGCTCGTTCCCCTTTGATGACGCGGTAGTCTTCGATTATGGTCCTGGACCCCGTAAAGTCACCTTCAGGACGTAAGTTGTCTTGCGGCCTCTTAGCGATCGGTCTCTCAGCTGGGGAGTATTTCTGAGGTTCGGGTCTTTCAAAGTCACCCTCGGGCTTCAAGTTATCTTGCGGCTTCTTCTGCTTAGGCCTATCGGCCGGCTTCCACTGCTCAGGTTCAGGAATTTCGAAATCACCTTCGGGCCTTAAGTTATCCTTGGGCTTCTTTACGGGCGCCCTCTCTCCCGGAGACCACTTTTCGGGCTCGCGTTTCTCAAAGTCACCTTCGGGTCTTAGGTTATCCTGCGGCTTTTTCTGCTTGGGCCGTTCTGCCGGCCTCCACTCGTCGGGCTTGGGGACTTCAAACTCACCTTCCGGCCTTAAGTTATCCTTGGGTTTCTTTACGGGCGCCCTTTCTCCGGGCGACCATTTTTCGGGCTCGCGTTTCTCAAAGTCACCTTCGGGTCTTAGGTTATCCTGGGGCCTTTTCTGCTTGGGTCTTTCCGCCGGTCGCCATTCTTCCGGCTCGGGGACCTCGAAATCACCCTCGGGTCTTAGGTTGTCCTTCGGTTTCTTGACGGGAGCCCTGTCGCCAGGGGACCACTCGCTGGGTTTGCGTCTTTCGAACTCGCCTTCAGGTTTTAGGTTGTCCTGCGGCTTCTTCTGCTTAGGTCTTTCCGCTGGCTTCCACTTTTCCGGTTCCGGGACCTCGAACTCGCCCTCCGGCCGGAGGTTGTCTTGCGGTTTCTTGATTGGCGCTCTTTCGCCGGGCCTCCACTCTGCCGGCTTGGGTCTTTCGAACTCGCCTTCGGGTCTTAGGTTGTCTTGCGGTTTCTTGATCGGGGCACGTTCCCCCCTGACGGCGTTGTATTCGTCCTTTGGCTCTCCTATGAACGGCCCTTCCAGGTGGAGGTGGTCGTTGTAATTTTCGGGGTTGTGCGGACAAGTATGTCGTCTAGAAAAGAAATAGAATTTTGAACAAGGAGTTGTTGAAGAAAGCGAGGTTATAAATAAATAATTTTATTTAAGTTGGGATAATAAATAATTGGTAATCTTCCATCATATTAAATTTAGGTTATCTAACAATTTACTTGAACTTCTGAAATTCCCGCCAAAAATTGCAGCGACCAATCAGAACGCACTGCTGTTTCTAATACGGACTATACACACAATTCTAGCTTTTATGCTTTACGTACTTCATCGACTTAATAAGTGTACACTAGTTTTTTTTTTAATTTTTTTTTGTATCTACATATAGAGGGTGTCCAAAAACAGAAGCGTTTAGAGTTGGGACCTGGCACTGACGTGAAAAACATGCGCCTTCGTTTGGGACTTGAAGTTTATATTAAACGGCAATAAAGTTATTCAAAAACAAAGGCCCTGAAATAAATCGATAATTAAGACTTTTGTGTTGCGTTTAAATGGTTGTACGTTAAAATTTGACAGTTGATAAACGTCTCCGCGACGTTCCTAACCGTTATTCAACGCGATCTCTATTGCCGATTATGTCTTGTCGATTCGTTTGACAGTTGACAGCGTCAACTGTCAATTGCAAACGTCAATGTCAGCTAAACGAGTATTTTTTTCCGAACGATTGGTTGGTAACTTGGTATGGGAGTATGTACATATATTTTTTTAATTTGTTTCAAATCGAAATTGGTGCGAAACGGTTCACCTGAACGGTGAGTTTAATTGCCCTTGTTTCTTGCCAATTTATTTGAAATTCGAAGCGAGGCGAGTAGCGCACCATCCGCCATCTTTAAGCCATGTCTCTTGTGAAGTCGAAAATGTAAAAAAATGCGACGGTTCCCGACGGTTTGGTAATGATCCAAGAGATTACAGACTTTTATAGTTTTCGAAATACTAATCTTGCTGCGGTGACGTAATGATCACTTACATGATTTGACATTTGACATTTCCAACATAATATTCGTATTTGCGTTAAGATTGAAGACAAATTTAAACTTCGTCGTCGCCCCAACTAGTAGAGGACGGGTACTTGACGTATAAATGAAAAAAATAATAACTACGTAAATAATAAAATACTTAGGGCTAGCGACATCTATTAGTAATTTCTGAAAACACATTTATTACAATGCTTGTAGTTAGTAACACTAAAGTTTATATCATCGATGCAGGATGCACACTTGACTTGCTAAGTGAAATAAAATAGGTTATGTTAATGCATTACAAACATAACCTCAAAAGTATTTTACCCTTCCGTCATTGTTTTTGTTATGCTTAAGTCATTCTTTATTTAAAAATAGACGTGTGTCATGTAAGAGACACGTGACTGCGATCTATTTTACAAACTTAACCTCAAACTTATTCATTTTGATATTACGCGGACGCGTTCTTTGAAATAAGACAGGTTATGTTAATACCGTTGTATTCCTTTTTTTTAAAAAAACAGAAACGTCTTTTGCAAGCGACCAATGGCGACGAACAAGTCATCCGCTTATATATTTTACAAACATAACCTCGAACGCATTTTGCTATCACGCATGCGTGTTGTTTGAAATGAAATAGGTTATGTTGACGGCTTTGTTCTCCTTCAGTCATTCTCTATTTAAAAATAATAATCTCTCACGCAAGTGACAAGTGAAGACGAACAAGTCGCTCGCTTATCCATTTTACAAACATAACCTCAAATTTTGGTATTATGCCGACCGACCTTATGCCCTATGCCTTTGTATTAATTCAGTCATCGTATTTAAAAATAAAAATGTCTCACGCAAGTGACAAGTGAAGACGAACAAGTTGCTTGCTTATCCATTTTACAAACATAACCTCAAATGTCGATTGACATTGAAATAAAACAGACTAATAGCGTTTTCCATTGGTTGCACTAATGCACACCCGATATATTTTCATCTCATTTTAACCTCGTGTAATAATAAGAGGTGAAGATACACTGAGTGTAGGCTAGTGCAGCCTTAAGCTTTAAGAAAACTTAAACTCAAAAGTACTTTACATTATGCATGCATGTTGATAGTGTCGCCAACTTAAGGTTTAAATCCCCTTTTAAGGGATTTTTCAAACCAGGGATTTTCAAATTTGATTTCGCAAAAGAAGCGATGCGGAAGATCAATAAGAACATGTCACTCGTCTTCAGTAAGGGACGAAATGAATTGTATTTGTGAATTTGTGTGAGATATTGAACAGCGCCATCTGTTGCAGTTTTTTTTAATAATCTGTTGACAGCGGTGCAAGTCAAATAATTCTCTGTCTTGTCGCTGTTTGTTTCAATTTGTTTCTTTTTTTAATTTATGAATTTATTGAACGGTGCTCTAAAATCGATTGTCTTTGTTTTTATTTATTTTTTTAATTTTATTTTTATGTATTTTTGAAATGTTTTGAAGCGAAGGAAGACATAAAAGAAATAAAAGTGGGGCCAGAAGCAGAATTGGGTACAAGACACAGATTGGTAATAGGAAAACCGAAAAATAACAAACCAACTTTAGAAAAGACAAAAAAATATACTAGAATAAACGTATAAACAAAGGAAGAAAACAAAAACAAATATAGGAAGATAATAGAGTGTTACGTTCAAATCTCCCGCCAAAGAAAACGCGGAGTCTAGACGATATCTGACTCGCTGTCGATATAGTTGGCAATCTTTACTGCTCGAAGCTCATTCGTGTGGCACACCACGTGACAGCCTTCTGTCAACGCCGTTGGTTACCGCCCGTGTTTTAGCTGTCACCGCCATCTTCCAGTCGTCTCTATCGTCCTTTTGTGTTCAGACCTTGGTTGGGTGTTAACGTGTTTTACGTGTGTTGTGAAATTATCGGAGTTTGAGAGGAGTAACTCATTTGCGACTGTGTCGGAAGATCTCGTGACACCATCGAACACATTTGGGGGTAATTTTAACTCCAATTCCACGCCTGGGAACTTATTAGCCCCAGGCTTTTCTGTTTGGGCGCAGTTTTCTGGCGCAGGCTTTTAGTCCGGGCTTCTAGGCCTAATTCTCCGGTGGCGCTCCTGTACCGTAACCCGATCGTGGAAACCTGACCAGACATCTTGACGATCCCAGCTGATCCGGTTTGATCCAGATTGTCGACGCTACCCACTGACAACAGAGAGCGTCGTAACTACCCACCGGCCATCGCGCTTCGGTTGGTAACGTTGACCCTGCCGCTTGACTGGACGCGCTGTCAAAAGGTTAGGTATTCCAACTTTAATTTAATCTGACGTTTTGCGAATCGATCGGTTTATATTTTATTCATTTCTCGTGAAGAGTTAAATCGCGAGGAAGCATTTCGAACTGCGTGTTGCGCTGCGCTTACCGTAGTTAATTTTAGCATAAATTAAGCAGCCACTTGTAATTGTGTAACTTGTTGTTTGTTTGAATTGTTTAATAAAACCTCAGTTGTGTTAACTTTAACTTCGAGTTTAATTTCTGCGTTCACGCACACCAGTGAGTAAAGTCTCGCCTCTGTTTTGCTGTTGAGTCATTTTCTGCCCGATTTGGTCGATTGAAGACGTCGACTGGTCGATTACGTTTAGCTGGGAATACAGTCTTCTGGCGCCCCTTTAATAATTTTACCAACTTGATCAACCCGCCCCATTCTTCACTGTTGCTAGCCCTCGTCAGCGGAAGCTTGTCATCTGTCAGTGGTAAGTAAGAGGCAAGTAAATTAAATTTTAAATTTGGCGACAAGATGGAATTAGAAAACAAAAATTGGACTTTGGAAAACAGGTGGCAAGTACTAAAAGAAATACCCACTCATCAGCTCGGCAAAGGAAATCTGTGGGTATAGAAAGACAAACAAGGGAAGGCAAAGAAAGGGCACATAACCCACAACTATCCGACACCCCTGAGGGTACTTAGAACACAGGAGAAAGAAAGTAGAATTTTTGTTATTTTTTCTGTACTCATTATTTTCAATTTTTTTTTTTTAATTTGTTATTAATCAACTGGATTGCGCTGCAAAATCGATCGTCTTTTGTTTGTTTAACTTAAGTGATTGTAATGAATTTTTTACAAATTTTCAAATTTAATTCTTAATCTAATAACAAATTTTCTATGTTGGAAAGGGATTTTTTGACAACTTTTGGGGGATTTCTGCTTTTTGCGCGTTGGTAACACTGCATGTTGATTGAAATAAAACGGCGATTAACAATGAACAAAACCCGCCTGGGGGTGGTCCACAGGTTTGCATGTTTGCCTTCGGACCCGAAGGACGTGGGTTCAATTCCCGACCCGGCGCGGCGCGCGGCGGTCGGTTTTTCAATTGCGAATGAAAAGCGTAAACATGCCTTGTTCTCGGATAGGAAGTAAAGCCGTTAAAAATCCCTACTGGGGGTGGAATTCCCCTAGATTCGACTAAATTCTAATAGGGTTGGCCATATGACCTTAGTAATTGGAGCTTATAGGTACGCGGAGCATTCCGCAACCCGATACCTTGCCCATTGAAGAGAGAGAGAGAACAAAAAAACAATGAATAAAATGGCATACGTCTTTTGTTATAATTGGTTATGTTATAATTGGATCACAGTGTTGCCAGCTCCTGCGATTTATCACAAGTCGCGATCAGCTTTAAATAGAAATCAATTTATCATTCCGCGTATTTACAATTTGAAAGTATCTAAATTCATGATACACCCTGTATATGTTTTGACTACCATGAGGACCCCTGCATACTTATGCCAACGTATAGTTACACAAAAGAAAACTTAGGGAATAAATGACTGAAGAGGATCAGACCGGTTACAGTAAAAAAAAAAATGAAGTTTAGTTCTTGAATTAGAAAACGCCGATTGTGACGCCGATTGGGCTTTCCGTGAATCACCCTGTGTATAACATTTTTTTAGACTTTCTGGATTTTATAAAATAATTCTTTACAACAAATACCTCTTGACTACTGTATTTACGAACGTCCGCAGTGCCGATTTCAGCAGCAGAAAATTCATGCACTACCACTACACTAAAAAAAAAAAAAAAACTAGGCGACACTATAGTACTTTACACTAGTCACTAGTGATATGTATTTTTTTAATTTATTAAAAACTACTTGTGTTTACATATTGCGCCTTGAAGGAACGCGTTCGAATCGATTACGAACGGGCGAAGGTGAATTCGTCGACGCGTCGCGACGCCGATACAGAAACGGTTTCTTTTCCACGCGTTTGTAGGCAAATAAAGGCGGCCGAAATAAAGGGTGAAAAAATGTTTTTCTCGTGCCGGATCGACGCGGTACCTGACGCGGCTGACCCCGCGACGCCGGGCGTCGCACTGAGCTATCGCTCTGGCACGATGCCCTACTAACGGAAGGACGTCGTCGGTGAGAGACGAAGTAAGAATTCTTTCGGAGACCTGGAGAAATTGATTTCCGCATTTAGTTTATATAAACAATTTTTTTTACTATGTACATACAGGCTGTTTCTAATTCGACCCTCGACATTGGCGTCTCGCTTATTTGAAGAGATAGACGGTAGGTTTAAATTTGGCAAACGCCAAGGTCAAAACAAAGTTACCATCATCCTTGAAATCTTGAAACTTTTGTTTCAAATATTTCTTCATCCTTGGTTTTATTTTTTTATAAATTTAATCGCCTCGAGCTAAATGGCGCACACTGTATATATAGAGGGTGTATCATAGCTACTGGTACGTGCCTCCCTAAGCCACCTCTGCTTATGCAAAATACTCTCAAATTATAACGTGCAGAGAATTTGCTTCAGTAAAATGTAAATTAAAAACAAACGGGATGAATATTACATAAAACGAAAATAATTATTTTGTTTTTTAGTTTCCTCTTGTTTTTTTTTTACCGGCCTTTTATATTCAAAAGCGGTTCCCCGAAGAATCGTCGAATTTTCATTTTTCCGTCAATCTCATTTCTTTACGTTTCGCTGTGCTTCGCTTGAGTTTCCTTTTGCTTTCCTCTTTTTTCAGTTTTCTTTTGTTCGAATTACGGTTTTCTTATCTTATTGTTGTCGGTAAATTAAGTTTATCTCCTTCGTCCATTTATAACTTATTTACAATAGGGTCTTGAACCGAAAGTGAATTAGTCGAAAAAGTTTCGTCAACCTTCTTTTTTTAGAGTGTTTGTTTTTTTTCTGGCTTTTCAATTCTTTAAATTTTCCCCGAAAAATCGTCTACCTCATAATTTTGCTTATATTTTGCTATTTCAAGCTTAACTTTCTTTTGTTCTCTTTTGTCGTATTAGCAGCGGTTTACGTATTACAGCGGTTTATTCGCAAAAACGACTTCGTTTTATCGAAATAAGACCTGAAGTTACATTTATTATATATATATTTATATATTCTTGCAATTTTTGAATTCGCGAGTAAATTTCAGTCCGAAATCATGTGTCGTATCATGGGTCTGCGACGAACGGTTCTCGAGCTCCACCAGTGACCTTGAACAAAGGATCCGAAAACTACTCGCGTTAGACCCACCATGCGACATATGACTTCAGGCTAGAATTTGCCCGCGAATTAAAAAATTCAATAATATAAGGGGGTTCACAATAAAAAAAATACAATTGGACTTCGTTTCATCGATATAAAACCTGAAGTTACATTTTTTCAACGGAACACCCTGTATATTACTGCATTTTTGAATTCGCGAGTAAATTCCAGTCCGAAATCATGTGTCGCATCATGGGTCTGCGACGAACGGTTCTCGAGTTCCACCAGTGACCTTAAACAGAGAGCCCGAAAACTACTCGCGCTAGACCCATCATGCGACACATGACTTCAGGCTAGAATTTACCCGCGAATTCAAAAATGCAATAATATATCGGGTGTTCCATTAAAAAAATGCAAGTTGGGATCTTATCTTGGCACGGCGACGTTCGATTGTTTTTCAGTGAGCGGCGCTCGATTCTTTGGTAAAACATCTGCACCTACTTTTCCAAATTCTCAAATAAGAACATAAATAAAAAAAAGAGAGGCGAAGAAAGCATCCGCGTGACTTTGAATCGCTTGTTTTGGCTGAAGTAGAAAAATGCAAGGACGCAATACAAAAGCAGCGGCTTACGAGGATCTCGGATGGGGTTCACAATAAAGAAAAAAAAACAATTGGACTTCGTTTCATCGAAATAAAACCTGAAGTTCCATTTTGTCAACGGAACACCCTGTATATTACTGCGTTTTTGAATTCGCGAGTAAATTCCAGTCCGAAATCATGTGTCGCATCGTGGGTCTGCGACGAACGGTTCTCGAGTTCCACCGGTGACCTTGAACAGAGAGCCCGAAAACTACTCGCGCTAGACCCATCATGCGACACACGACTTCAGGCTAGAATTAACTCGCGAATTCAAAAATGCTATAATATATCGGGTGTTCCATTAAAAAAAAATGCAAGTTGAGATTTTATCCTGTATATTACAGCATTTTTGAATTCGCGAGTAAATTTCAGTCCGAAATCATGTGTCGCATCATGGGTCTGCGACGAACGGTTCTCGAGTTCCACCGGTGACCTTGAACAGAGAGCGCGAAAACTACTCGCGCTAGACCCATCGTGTGACACATGACTTCAGGCTAGAATTTACTCGCGAATTCAAGAATGCTATAATATATCGGGTGTTCCATTTAAAAAAATGCAAGTTGAGATTTTATCCTGTATATTGCAGCATTTTTGAATTCGCGAGTAAATTTCAGTCCGAAACCATGTGTCGCATCACGGGTCTGCGACGAACGGTTCTCGAGTTCCACCGGTGACCTTGAACAGAGAGCACGAAAACTACTCGCGCTAGACCCATCGTGTGACACATGACTTCAGGCTAGAATTTACTCGCGAATTCAAGAATGCTATAATATATCGGGTGTTCCATTAAAAAAAATGCAAGTTGAGATTTTATTCGGTATATTTCAGCATTTTTGAATTCGCGAGTAAATTTCAGTCCGAAATCATGTGTCGCATCACGGGTCTGCGACGAACGGTTCTCGAGTTCCACCGGTGACCTTGAACAGAGAGCCCGAAAACTACTCGCGCTAGACCCATCGTGCGACACATGATTTCAGGCTAGAATTTACTCGCGAATCCAAAAATGCAATAATATACGGGGCGTTCCGTTGCGATAAGAGCGCATGTCTGGTTTACGTATCGATAGAGAGAACGAGCGAAGTTTTCTCGTGAATTCCAAAAATGATACTACAATTTAATCTAAATTTCAGATCAAGTTTGTATGGAAAAAACCACTCGAACACCCTGTACATCATTAAGTTTTTTGGATTCGCACTGGCAGATGTTGTTTTAGGTCAGTAATTTATGTGCAATTTAAAAGCTCTATGAAGATGTCATATACGGGGCGATTCAAGGTGTGGAGGTGGGAAATAAATGACCGGCACTCTGATATGTGTATTTGTTTGTTGTCCACCTGACATCCAAATGTCATTCTTTTTCTCTTTTACTTTTGACGAAGAAAAAAAGAAAGGCCGACCAATTTTACAAAAAAACTCACTTGCGTTGTATAATAATCGTTACACCTGCAATTTATTATTGTTTGTACGAAGAATTTAATCGGTTTATCGTTAAACAAATAGGTTGATGATAAGCTGACAAATTCTACTCACTATGTTTTTTTTTTAATCTTTTTATTTCATCATTTGATAAAAGATAGACTGCGAGTTCTCAACGAACAAGAAGGGACTCTAGGTACTTAAATTTTATGAAGTTTTTCTCTTTCTACTTCGGCGGGCTCAGAGAAGATAGACTTTTCAAACAAAGCAACACACAAATCGATGTGTGTATTGGATCAGGCGGTAAAATTCATGACTTTTTTGCCTGATTAAAAATCCAGGTCACAACTAATCCATCACTTCAACACAAAAAGACCATTTATCGTGAGATCCTAAATGGTACTGCAAGGTCACATCCATTTCTGCCAGACGGATTAAATGAGCGAAAGCTAATCCTTACAAGGAACTGGATTTATTAGCATAAAACGGTCGGTTCGGCGGCGCCGTTCTCGTTTCTTCGATGGCCATTAACAATTCAATTATTTATTACCAAACCAATCGACGCCTAATGTGAAATAATTTCCTTTCGTGCGCGTTTTTTTGTCGCTCACGGAGGTGTTCTAGAAACGCGCTCGCGTATGGCAGCAAGACATGTATTATAATAACAAGAAAAAAAAATACGGACGGACAAAGGCAACGATAAATTAATCAATCCGCCTTTTCACCACCCACAAGTGAATTTCTCTTTGCAATTTCATCCTACATCTGTACGTCATGTACATACCTACTCAAACACGTTTACTTATTCGCTTTGCGTGATTTAAAAAAATATTCCAGAGCGACCTCATTACCGCATTAGGTTTCAAAAAAATAACGTTCCAAACTAGAAATGTCTATAAGTTTAATATTATCAAAAGCGAATGCGAATGTGGCTTAGAAAAATCACCGCGCCTTCCGATAAACACCAATCAGAAGTCCTCCATTTGCGTTCCATTTCCACTCTGATTACACAAAAAAATTTCAGGGTTATCTAATAACGAGATAATTCGCCGTGTTATCTGCAAATACGCTCATGTGACTCATTATCTCTGAAAATTGTGACGAGAAGTTCGGCGACAAGCTTGTTGACATGTTGGATGGGAAGTTCGTTCAAATCTTTGACGAGACAGTCGATGATGCCAGGAGGAAAAGAAATCTTCACGAAAAGAGATGGCTATTATTAATTTCGACGATTAAAAAAAAAACTAAGTGACAAAACGACGTTGACAAGTGTCACAGTAGGTGCAGGAACATGTTTGTCAGTTCACGTCACAACACATAGAGTTGTCTTGAAAATGGCCACGCGAATCTTTTGAGAACTTCGACGACTTGTTTGTTGGCATGTTCGATTTAAAAGTCGTTCAAATATTTATCACACCCTATTAAATTGGCATCGCTTTTCAACACTCGGTAACTTCATAAACAGAAAGTTAAGAGGAAAATGATACTAGAATCTTCTGCACAGTTTTTAATGTAAAATTCTAATACACCCTGTATATTACATAAAACGTAAATAATTATTTTGTTTTTTAGAGTTTCCCCTTGTTTTTTTTTACCGGCCTTTTATTTTCAAAAGCGGTTCCCCGGAGAATCGTCGAATTTTCATTTTTTCGTCAATCTCATTTTTTTACGTTTCGCTGTGCTACGCTTGAGTTTCCTTTTGCTTTCTTCTTTTTTCAGTTTTCTTTTGTTCGAATTACGGTTTTCTTATCTTATTGTTGTCGGTCGAAAAAGTTTCGTCAACCTTCTTTTTTTAGAGTGTTTGTTTTTTTCTGGCTTTTCAATTCTTTAAATTTTCCCCGAAAAATCGTCTATCTCATCATTTCTTTATATTTTGCTGTTTCAAGTTTAACTTTCTTTTGTTCTCTTTTGTCGTATTAGCAGCGGTTTACGTATTACAGCGGTTTATTCGCAAAAACGACTTCGTTTTATCGAAATAAGACCTGAAGTTACATTTTTTCAACGGAACGCCCTGTATATTGCTGCATTTTTGAATTCGCGAGTAAATTTCAGTCCGAAATCAAGTGTCGCATCATGGGTCTGCGACGAACGGTTCTCGAGTTCCACCAGTGACCTTGAACAGAGAGTCCCAAAACTACTCGCGCTAGACCCATCGTGCGACACATGACTTCAGGCTAGAATTTACCCGCGAATTCAAAAATGCAATAATATATCGGGTGTTCCATTAAAAAAATGCAAGTTGGGATCTTATCTTGGCACGGGGACGTTCGATTGTTTTTCAGTGAGCAGCGTTCGATTCTTTGGTAAAACATTTGCACCTGTTTCTCTAAATTCTCAAATAAGGACAAATAAAAAAGGAGAGGCGAGAAAAGCATTCGCGTGATTTTGAAACGCTTGTTTAGGCCGAGGTAAAAAAATGCAAGGACGGAATACAAAAGCAGCGGCTTACGGGAATCTCGGATGGAGTTCACAATTAAAAAAAAAACTATTGGACTTCGTTTCATCGAAATAAAACCTAAAGTTACATTTTTTCAACGGAACATCCTGTATATTACTGAATTTTTGAATTCACGAGTAAATTTCAGTCCGAAATCATGTGTCGCACCATGGGTCTGCGACGAACGGTTCTCGAGTTTCACCAGTGACCTTGAACAGAGAGCACGAAAACTACTCGCGCTAGACCCATCGTGCGACACATGACTTCAGGCTAGAATTTACCCGCGAATTCAAAAATGCAATAATATATCGGGTGTTCCATTAAAAAAAATGTAAGTTGGGATCTTATCTTGGCACGGCGACATTCGATTGTTTTTCAGTGAGCGGCGCTCGATTCTTTAAGTTCTTCTATAAGTTGTTTTTATTATTATTATTATTATTATTATCAAAAGCGAATGCGAATGTGGCTTAGAAAAATCACGCTACCGTGCCTTCCGATCACACCAATCAGAAGTCCTCTATTTGCGTTCCTTTTCCACTCTGATTACACAAAAAAATTTCAGGGTTATCTAATAACGAGATAATTCGCCGTGTTCTCTGCAAATACGTTCATATGACTCATTATCTCTGAAAATTGTGACGAGAAGTTCGGCGACAAGCTTGTTGACATGTTGGATGAGAAGTTCGTTCAAAAGTTTGACGAGACAGTCGATGATGCCAGGAGGAAAAGAAATCTTCACGAAAAGAGATGGCTATTATTAATTTCGACGATTAAAAAAAAAAAAAATTAAGTAATAAAACGACGTTGACAGGTGTCACAGTAAGTGCAGGAACATGTCGTTTGTCAGTTCACGTTACAACGCTTAGACTTGTCACTTATCTCGTCTTGAAAATAGCGACGCGAAGCTTATTGAGAACTTTGACGACTTGTTTGTTGACATGTTCGATTAAAAAGTCGTTCAAATATTGGACGAGACATTCGACGTTGACAGGAGGAAAAGAAAGCTTTACGGAAGGAGACGGTTATTATTAATTTCGACCATTTAAAGAATGTAAAAGTGACAGGTGTCACAGTAAGTCGTTAAAAGTGATGTCTTCTGTATTTGTCGGTACACGTCACGACATACAGAGATGTTACTTATCATCTTCTGAAAATGGGAAATGGGGATGCGAAGCTTATGGAGAAGTTCGACGACTTGTTTGTTGATATGTTCGATTAAAAATTAGTTCAAATGTTAGTCGAGGCATTCGATGTTAATAGGAGGAAAAGAATGCCTTAGAAAAATAGATACTCATTATTAATTTCGACGATTAAAAATAAATGTAATGATAGAACGACGTTGACAGGTGTCATACTAATAGCAGAACGTGTTGTTAAAAGTGATATCTACTATATTTGTCAGTACACGTCACGACACATAGAGATGTCACTTATCTTCTCGTGAAAATGGCGAGGCGAAGCTTATTGAGCAGTTTGACGACTTATGTGCTGATATGTTCGATGAAAAGTTCGTTCGAACAGTGACAGGTGTCACACTAACTCTTTTATCGTCGAGTGTCGTCAAACATCAACTTTTTAAGAACAATTCATTAAAAAGTTCACGTAATTGTGGTTTTTTATCTGTTTACAGATGTTCGTACGTATTATAAAATTTTATTCTGTTTAGTTTCCTCTAAATACAACTAAACTCCAACGTTGCCAGATTCATCGAATCTTCCGTGAAGGAAAGGAAAAGTTTGATAAATCTGGCGGCACCGTGCGCAATCGCAACAACGTCATCTATGCTTGCCACTAATTAATTTTCAATAACAATTGCGAAATCGCCTAAACACAATCATTATGCAGCGTTGACAACTGTCGACTTTCGACAAGAATTAAAAGTAAAGATGGCGGTGTTTCGTCAACATGACGTAGTGCCAACCACTCTGTCCTTAATTGAACAGAAGAAGCTAAAAGACGATTCAATTTTTTTTTATGTGCGGTAATAACAAGAAAACATCGGCAACGTCGCACAAACTCAACAATACTCCAGCGTTGCCAGATATGTCGAACTTGCTTTGTTCCGACGGCAATGCGCACAAGCGCAACAAATTCCGACGTTGCCGGATATGTCGAATTTGCTTCGTTCCAAGTTCCAACTCGATAAATATGGCAACACCGTATCGCAACCATTCCTTTATGGAATTACAAAGACGTCAAAAATCTTTGATTACGAAAGTCATTTTGGTGAAATCGCATAAACGCCGCAAATATAATGCGACGTTGCCAAAGCCATGGAATTTTTCTCTGGTTTCCTATCTGGTGAAGTTGTCGTTTAGCATCAACACAACGAAGACATACAACCATATTCCTACGTTGCCAGATTCATAGAATTTTCTTCGTTCCGACGATAAAACCTGACAGGAACTTAATAAATGTGGCAACAGCGTGTTAGATCATTTTTTAATGACGTCCAAATAATTGTCTCATTACGACGACGAGAACAATTTTGATGAAATCGCATAAACGCAACCATAATGCGACGTTGCCAAAGTCGTGGAATTGTTTTTAGTTCTATCGACATTAGCAATAATTAAATAAAACGCTCCAGCCCGGTAACGTTGTCGTTTGACATCAGCACAACGAAACGTCACATATTCCTACGTTGCCAGATCCTTAGAATTTTTTTTGTTTTGATGATAAATCTAACAGGAACTCGATAAATAAATGGCAACACTGTATTAGATCATTCTTTGATGTAATCGTAATGACGTCCGAATTATTTGATTTTGACGGGAAAAAAATTGACATAAACACTGCCACAATGCGACGTTGCCAAAGTCATAGCATTTTTTTAGATCTATCGACATTAGACAAAAATTAAAAAATCGCTGAACTGATAACATCGCCGTTTAGGCACGAAAACATCGTTGCCAAACGTCACAAACACAACTAGATTCCATGGTTGCCTGATCTATCGAATTTTCTTCGTTGCGATGATGAAACCCGACAGGGACTCGATAGATTTGGCAATGTAGTGTTGCATCATTCTTTGATGTCATCAAAATGACGCGACGTCCAAATTATTTGATTAAGAAAAAGAATTTAGTAAAATCGCACAGGTACAGACATAATGGGGCGTTGCCAGAGCGATTTTATTTTAGTTCAATTGACATTTGGCAAGAATTAAAAAAATATATATATCCTAAACTGGTGACATCGTCGTTTGGCACTAACACGACGTTGCCAAACGTCGAGAAAAATATCTGTAACGTAACGAAATAAGCATCATATATTCCAGCGTTGCCAGAATTGCGAACTTTGACAACTCTCAACAAACTATGCGTTCGCAATCGAACACAAAGCAATGTTTTTTTTTTATGAGGTTAATATTGAACCAATCACACGCAACTAAACAAATTAAATTTGGTTAAGAGTAAAGTACCACCTTTTATTTGGAAGGAAAGTAAAAGATGTTTGTAATGTCAATAGAAGCTCAAATATCTGATCTGAATGTTATATCTTAAAGTTAATTTTTTTCTTTATCTTCATTATGTTTAATAATAAGTAGTAGGTATAAATTTAACCAACGTGATTGTCGCAGTTATCTATGACAACAAACGCAACTGAGATTTAACTCAAACGATTGATTTCATGTCAACAAATTGTCAGTCAATGTTTGAACAATTAATGAAGATGAAAACAATCAACTTTAAGATTAGGTAACGTTCAGATTAGATATTTGAGCTTCTACTGACATTACAAACATCTCTTTACTTCTCTTTCAAAGAAAATGTACTTTACTCTGAAATACTCTGTATGTTATTTCGAAATTTTGATGGTGGCTGATAACTTGCTAGAAAAAGCAAAACTTTTCATGAAGACTGATTGTTCTTCCTAAAATGCGAAATAAGGAAGCTTAAAAGTATCCGGGGACACACTGTATAACAAATTTTCTTTTATTTTGTTGAGTACTACTTGTGGTTTTAATGAACGACATAAGTTCAGTAACACCCTGTATATTATGATTGTGATTTGCCTTATGATAAAGATAAGCATACATAACTCCCGATGCATACAATAATATTAATACATACATGTAATGATTTGATTCTTTTTTTATTTATCATTTAATTTACTAGTGCGACCGACTGATTAAATTAGATTAAACAAAAGCTTGTTGATTCGGGTTTCAATGAATGAATCGCGCCATGCGTCAGTCAGTCAGGTACGTTACGTAGTACTTAACGCGAAACGTGCTCCGGAAAAACATGCGTCTAATTCGGGTTGTGATTAAAGTGAATTGTCTGTTCATCTGGTGAGTAAATAATTTTTATAATTTTCTTAGTGATTTTTTTTTGTTAATTTTCGGCCAAGATCACATTCCCAAAAAGCGCTGGAGTCGTAAATACAATTTCTGTTTATTCCGAAAACAAGTGCGATACGTATTTCAGGCGTAACTCCAACAAAAAAAAAATTCTCTATATAGGGTGTTACTAAACTTCAGTCGTTTATGAATTGTTCGTCTAGGGACTCTAGGAAAGAAACGTTTTTGGGCTTTAGTACATAAATACAAATCTGGTCATGTGGCAATCCCTCCCTTTATTTGATGACCTTGACTCCATTTAAAGTCTGCACTCCTATTCCTTTTTTCTTTCAAGTTTTTTCTTGTTAGCTTAGATTGGTTTAGGGTCGCCGAGTGGCTTAGCGGTCAAGCCTATCGGACTTTGAAGGTCGTGTCGCTCGGCGGCGTGATTTCGAATCTCACCAGGACCACGGATGTTTGTGTTGTTTAAAGTCTCAGGCCCAGCTTAAATCGGACTACGTGACTGGCAAGGTGAGCCTACGTAGATCGGCTAGAGTTGGCGGGTACTGCGCAAAGCAAAAGACAAAGAAAGAAAAGCTTAGATTGGTTTGATTTGGAGAGCGAATCGTGCTGGAAAACCTCGAGAATTCATAAACGTGATTGTACTTTAGTACAATCGTGTATAATAAACATCGTATGATTATTTCGTTTGTTACATCACTTTACATCTACCTTTGGGGTTACGGGAAAAGTGAAATAAAAGTTTACTTTAGTATGTATTGCGTTAGAACATTGTACAAGAAAACAAAGGTACAAGAAACAAAGGGGTGCACGAAGAACCACCCCTAAATCACCTCTTCAGCAACGAAAACAACCCCTAAACCAGGGGATGACCTTCAACGGTGGTCACTGCGGATGGACAGGCCATCGAGGTGTCCCAGGATCCCGCCAGTTATACTACTAAACTCAAATGATATTCAGTGTTAACAAATTACTCCAGCTTAGCAACACCCTGTATACAGAAGTACTGTACTATTGTTTTTTGTTGTTTTCAAAATTATTTTTTAGAAAAGTGACGCTTAATGAATTACTCCAGCTTAGTAAAACCCTGTATACAGAGAAACTGTATTATTATTTTTTTGTTGTTTTCAAAAATATTTTTAGAAAAGTGAAGCTTAATAAATTACTCTAGCTTTGTAACACACTGTACACAGAGAAACCGTATTCTTTTTTTTTGTTTTCATAAATATTTTTAGAAAATTGAAAAATGAACATTTTTTTCCTTCCTTTCAAAAAGAAAAACGTTAACTTTTTGTTGCCAAAGGAACTATGTAGTTAAATACTTGTGAAAACATTTATGTTTAGATAACACATGTTATCCAAGCAGCGGAAATTACCGGATTGTGTGCTTATCTATCATCGAATGATGATTCGATTGCTGCAACCTTAATTTATCTAAATATACCTTAATATCTTTTATCTGCCTGCAGAAAAAGTGTAAAATACATTTCTATTGAACTTTGGGGAATTTAGAACAATTAGGGTTTTCTTTTTTCTTTTTGGCATTACATTTCTTTTTGATATTCTTACTATTTACGTTTACTGTTTACATTCGTATTTGACAAGTTTATAATTAGTAATAATAAGCAGTGATAGGTGACGCACGTTTTTTTTTTTGACTTAACTCATCTGCAATGTTGGGTGCCTACACTGCTTGCATGAATATTAATATTTGAAAGCGGTTGGCAACGTCTTAGTAAAGAGCGGAAAACAGAAGAAAAAGTGGCAGATGTTTTGCTCAACAAAACAATTTAAAAGAAAAGGTTTTTAAAAATGATTAGTCGCCTTTGTCATCGTTCTTAATTATACTTGCCCTCCTAGTATAAAATAAATAATCAATCGTGTTTTATTTACATTTTTTTTTCATTTGTCGGTTGTTGTTTCATTTCTAATTTGAAGCCCCCCTATTATCAAGTATTTAACATTTAGGTATTGATTTCTCGATTGTTTTCGTAGCGTCTCAATCATCTTTTGTTTTCATAACCGTCGCGCGTCGTCCTTATCTAA